>CM066692.1:1100000-1165000 GCA_028564725.2 Otocolobus manul | reverse complement strand
ACAGAGACTAGATGGTGGAGACAGGGGCTGGGGACGGGGACGGGGAGTCAGTGGTTCATGGGGACAGAGCTTCAGTTTGGGAAGATGAAAAGTTCTGGAGACAGATGGTGGTGGTAAGTGCAAAACAGTGTGAATGGGCTCAGAGCCACAGGTCTGTGCAGGCAAAACAATTAAAACAGTGAACTTTGTGGTATTTCTATTTTAAAACAATAACATTTTCAAAACAATTAAAAATTAAAAAAATGTTTAAAAATAAAAACAATAACATTGTCAAATTAAATTTTAAATTGAAACCTCCAGTTAATTTTTTAAATTGAAAACAAAAAAGTGTTTAAACAGAACTTACACAAATATTTGAATATGTTAAATTAATATTTTAAATACTAAGGTATTTAAATATTTAGACTAGAGTACATAAAACAAATAAAATAAATAAAATTTGAATAAATAAGTATTTTAAACAGAACATAATCGAGTACATGAAACAAATAAATAAAATAAAAAATTACAGTCAGGCTTTGTCTCCCTCTGTCTCAAAAATAAATAAGCATTAAAAAAATTTAAAAAAAAAGGGGGGGGGGCGCCTGGGTGGCTCAGTCGGTTAAGTGTCCAACTTTGGCTCAGGTCACAATCTCGCAGGTTCGTGGGTTCGAGCCCCACGTCGGGCTCTGTTGCTGACAGCTCAGAGCTTGGAACCTGCTTCAGATTCTGCATCTCCCTCTCTCTCTGCCCCTCCCTGACTCGCACTCTGTCTCAAAAATAAATAAACATTAAAAAAAATTAAAAATAAATAAATAAATAAAACTAATTAAAATATAAAATAAAGTAAGATGAAATAAAGAAAAGAAAAAATTAAGTTAAATTTAAATACAAAATAAGGGACAGGAAAAATAAATTAGAATAAAATAAAATAAATATAATAAAATAAAATGAACTAAAGTGTAATAAAATAAAATAAATAAAATAAAACATAAGAAAACAAAATAAAATATAATAAAATAAAATAATATGGAATGAAATAAAACAAAATAAAATAAAATAGAATAGAATAGAATAGAATAAAATGAAATAAAATAAAATGAAATGTAATGAAATAAAATAAAACAAAGCAAAACAAAACAAAATAAAATATAATGAAATGAAATATAATAAAATAAATAAAATAAAATAAAACATAACAAAACAAAACAAAATAACATAAAATATAATGAAATGAAATATAATAAGATAAATGAAATAAAATAAAACAAAACAAAATACAATGAAATGAAATAAAGTAAAATGAAATGAAATAAAACAAAACAAAATGAAACAAAATAACATAAAATAAAATATAATGAAATCAAATGAAATAAAATATAATAAAATAAAATAAATAAAACATAGCAAAACGAAACAAAATAAAACAAAATAAAATAAAACAAAACAAAATAAAATAAAACAAGCACATAAAACAAAACAAAATAAAAACAAAAAATAAAGTAAAATAAAACAAAACAAAACAAAATAAAATAAAACAAAAATTGAAATAAAATAAAACAAAATAAAATAAAATAAAACATAGCAAAACAAAACAAAATAAAATAAAACAAAAAAGAAAAGAAAAAAGAAAAGAAAACAAAAGAAAATAAAATACAACAAAAAATAAAATAAAACAAAAGAAAATAAAACAAAAAATAAAATAAAACAAAAAATAAAATAAAACAAAAGAAAATAAAACAATATAAAACAAAATAAAACAAAAAATAAAACAAAATAAAATAAAATAAAACAAAATAAAAAATAAAACAAAATAAAAAATAAAATAAAATAAAATAAAATAAAATAAAATAAAATAAAATAGAATAAAATAGAATAAAACAAAAAACGAAACCAAACCAAACACGAATCCGCTTCCACTGTGCACTCGGGAAGCACCTGTTCGTGCCGCTGGGGGGGGGGGGGGCGCGCGCGCGCGCGCGCGCGCGCGCGCGCGCTGTGGGGTCGACCAGCTGTCCAGGGTGTCGCCATCTAGCGGACAGGTTGGTCCTCAGGGCGGGTGGGGGCCAGGGCTGGGGGGCGGGCGGCCCGCCCGGAGCAAGCAGGGCGCGACGAGCCCCTCCCGCGGCTGGGCAGCCCGCAAGGGGGCGCCCGAGCGGCTCTGGGGTACCGCCTCCCGCCGTCCCCCCCCCCCACCCCGTCTGGCTCCACAAGATGCTCAATAAAGCGCCCCCCGCCTGCCCCGCCGCCGTCGGGCCCGGAACAGCATCGCCCCGCAAAGCAACAGCCGGGCACCCGTCCCGGCAAAGACGCAGCGTCAGAAGGAAGCGTCGCGCCCCAAAGGGGAGGACACGCGAGGGCCAGGGACACACAGAAGCACGTGCACGGCCACGTGGCCTTCCCACAGCTTCACCCTCTGCGTCCCGACTCTTGGCAGCGACCTTCCCTGCAAGGGGGCCTCAGAGCCGCGACGCCTGTCGCTTATGGGGTGCCCACGGCTCCGTGTGGGGACCTTCACAGCTCGCGCCTGCAAGTGATGCGCAAAGTCTTGCAAGAACCGGCAAATCATCATCGCGTCGTGCTTTTCCTGTTGCTCAGGGTTTCGCATGGCTGCAGGGTCGGGGCGACCGCGCTGACAGTGGCCACTCGCGTCCCACGTGGGCAGCTGGCCCTTGGAGACAGGCGCGACCCACAGCATGGTCACCGCACACGGATGACGAGAGCCGGCTCCACACGTGCCTGGACGCGAAGAGCGGTAGGTCCGCCTGCGTCCAACGCGACCGTCGAGGCGACAGTTTCCTCCCGCGCTGAGCTCGCTGCACAGCCCCAAAGATGCACGCGGCCCGAGGGGACCGGGGGCCTGTCGTCAGGCTGTGTTAACTCGTACCCTGTGATGAGGGTCCTACCAAGTGTTACCCGTGAAGCCAGGGCTCCCGGACCTCAGCACGGCTGCCATCGGGGGCGGAAGACCCTCTGGGACCGGGCGTGCTGTGCACCGTAGGGCGATGAGCAACGTCTCTGGTCTCCACCTGCCACAGGCCAGGGGCGCCCCCATCCCGGCTGTGACAACCAAAAACGCGCCCCGACACTGCCAAGAGTCTCCTGGGGGTAAGGCCCCTGGAGTAAAGTTCTACCCATTTATCGACAAGCTCTATCTATAAAATCCTGTTAAAATCATACTAAATCTGCGCGAGTTTGTATGGTTAGTGCTCTGTTATAGTTACACCGCCTCTTCCTTGACTGAGGTTGTATCACCTGTTGTCACCCTTTCATTACTTGGTATTCTACTAAGGTTGTGTTAACTAGTCCCGTGCAAAGGTTGTCTTAACTCCCCCTGTACTAAGGTTGTTGTGTTAACTCTCCCTGTACAAAGGTTGTGCTCACACTCCACGTACTAAAGTTGTGTTAATTCTCCCTGTACTAAAATTGTGTACTAAAATTGTACAAAGGTTGTGGTAACTCTCCCTGTACAAAGGTTGTTGTATTAACTCTCCCTGTGCTAAGGTTGTGTGAACTCTCTGTACTAAGGTTGTGTTAACACTCCCTGTACTAAAATTGTGTTAACTCTCCCTGTACTAAAATTGTGTTAACTCTCCCTATACTAAGGTTATGTTAACTCTCCTTGTACTAAGGTTGTTGTGTTAACTCTCCCTGTACGAAGGTTGTGTTAACACTCGATGTACTAACATTGTGTTAATTCTCCCTGTACTAAAATTGTGTACTAAAATTGTACAAAGGTTGTAGTAACTCTCCCTGTACAAAGGTTGTTGTGTTAACTCTCTGTACTAACGTTGTGTTAACTCTCCCCCTACAAAGATTGTGTTAACTCTCCTTGTACTAACATTGTGTTCACTCTCCCTGTACTAAGATTATGTTAACTCTCCCTGTACGAAGGATGTATTGACACTCCCTGTACTAAAATTGTGTTAACTCTCCCTATTCTAAGGTTATGTTAACTCTCCTTGTACTAAGGTTGTTGTGTTAACTCTCCCTGTATGAACCTTATTGTCTTAACTCTCCCTGTATGAAGGTTGTGTTAGCTCTTGCTGTACTAAGGTTGTTGTGTTAGCTCTCCATGTACAAAGGTTGTGTTGAATCACCCTGTATGAAGCTTGTTGTCTTACCTCTCCCTGTACGAAGGTTGTGTTAACTCTCCCTGTACGAAGGTTGCTGTGTTAAGTCTCCACATACAAACCTTGTCTTAACTCTCTCTGAGCTAAGGTTGTGTTAATTCTCTTTGTGCTAAGGCTGTGTTAACTCTCCCTGAACTAATGTTGTTGTGTTAACTCTCCCTGTACTAAAGTGATGTTAACTCTTCCTGTTTGAAGGTTGTTGTGTTAAGTCTCCCTCTATGAAGGTTGCTGTGTTAACTCTCCCTGTAAAATGGTTGTGTTAACTCTCCCTGTACTAAGGTTGTGTTAACTCTCCCTGTAAAAAGGTTGTTGTGTTAACTCTCCCTGTATAAGATTGTGTTAACTCTCCCTTTACTGAGATTGCTGTGTTAACTCTCACTGTACTAAGGTGCTGTTAACTCTCCCTGGACTAACGTTGTGTTAACTCTCCCTATATGAAGCTTGTTGTCTTAACTCTCCCTATAAAAAGGATGTGTTAAGTCTCCCTGTATGAATGTTGTTGTGTTAACTCCCCCTGTACTAAGATTTTGTTAACTCTCCCTGTACAGATTGTTGTGCTAACTCTCCCTGTACAAAGGTGGTTGTATTAATTCTCCCTGTATGAAGGCTGTTGTGTTAACTCTCCCTGTACGAAGGTTGTTGTGTTAAGTCTCCCTGTACAAATGTGTTAACTCTCTCATTGCTTAGGTTGTGTTAACTCCCTCTGTGCTAGGTTTGTTTTAACTCTCCCTGTGCTAGGGTTGTTTTAACTCTCCCCGTACTACAGTTGTTGTGTTAACTCTCCCTGTACTAAGGTTGTGTAAAATCTCCCTGTACTAAGCTTGTGTTAATACTCCCTATACGAAAGATGTTGTGTTAAGTCTCCCTGTACTAAGGTTGTGTTAATTCTCCCTGTAATAAGGTGGCCTTAACTCTCCCTATACTAAGGTGGCCTTAACTCTCCCTATACTAAGGTTGTTGTGTTAACTCTCCCTGTACTAAGATTTTGTTAACTCTCCTTCTACTAAGGTTGTGTTAACTATCCCTGTGCTAAGGTTGTTGCGTTAAATCTCGCTGTACTAAGGTTGTGTTAACTCTCCCTGTACTAAGGTTGTTGTGTTAATTCTCCCTGTACTAGATTGTGTTAACTATCCCTGTACAAATGTTGTGTTAACTCTCCCTGTGCTAAGGTTGTGTTAACTCTCCCTGTACTAAGATTGTTGTGTTAAGTCTACCTATACAAATGTTGTGTTAACTCTCTCATTGCTTAGGTTGTATTAAATCTCTCTGTGCTAAGTTTGTGTTAAATCTCCGTGTGCTAAGGTTGTGTTAACTCTCTCTGTGCTAAGATTGTGTGAATTCTCCCTGAAATAAGGTTGTTGTGTTAATTCTCCCTGTACTAAGGTTCTATTAACTCTCCCGGTACTAAGGTGCTGTTAACTCTCCCTGTATTAAGGTTGTGTTAACTCTCCCTGTCTAATGTTCTATTAACTCTCCCTGTATGAAGCTTGATGCCTTAACTCTCCCTATACGAAGCTTGTTGTGTAAAGTCTCCAGATACAAAGGTTGTGTTAACTCTCCCTGTACTAAGTTTGCTGTGTTAACTCACACTGTACTAAGGTGGTGTTAATGCTCCCTGTATGAAGGTTATTGTGTTAACTCTCCCTGTACTAAGATGGTGTTAATTCTCCCTGTACTTATGTTAACTCTCCCTGTACTAAAGTTGTTAACTCCCTGTACGAAAGTTGTGTTAACTCTCCCTGTACGAAGGTTGTTGTGTTAAGTCTACCTGTACAAAGGTTATGTTAACTCTTCCTGTACCAAGGTTGTGTTAACTCTCCCTGTCTAGGGTTGTGTTAACTCACCCTGTACGAAGGTGTTGTGTTAGCTCTCACTGTACTAAGCTTGTGTTAATTCTCCCTGTATGAAGAATGTTGTGTTAAGTCTCCCTCTACAAAGATTGTGTTAACTCTCCCTGTACTAAGGTTGTGTTAAATCACCCTGTATGAAGCTTGTTGTCTTAACTCTCCCTGTGTGAAGGTTGCTGTGTTAAGTCCCAGTACAAAGGTTGTGTTAACTCTCTCTGTGCTAAGATTGTGTGAATTCTCCCTGAAATAAGGCTGTTGTGTTAACTCTCCCTGTATTAAGGTTGTTTTGTTAAGTCTCCCTGTAAGAGTGTTGCTGTGTTAACTCTCCCTGTAAAAAGGTTGTGTTAACTCTCCCCATAAAATGGTTGTGTTTTTAACTCCACCTGTACTAAGGTTGTGTTAAATCTCCCTGTACTAAGGTTGCGTTAACTCTCCCTATACTAAGGTTGCTGTGTTAACTCTCCCCATACTAAGGTTCTGTTAACTCTCCCAGTACTAAGTTTCTGTTAACTCTCCCTGTATTAAGGTTGTATTAACTCTCCCCGTCTAATGTTCTGTTAACTCTCCCTGTATGAAGCTTGATGCCTTAACTCTCCCTGTACGAAGGTTGTGCTAACACTCCATGTACTAAAGTTGTGTTAATTCTCCCTGTACTAAAATTGTGTACTAAAATTGTACAAAGGCTGTGGTAACTCTCTCTGTACAAAGGTTGTTGTATTAACTCTCCCTGTACTAAGGTTGTGTGAACTCTCTGTACTAAGGTTGTGTTAACTGTCCCAGTATGAAGGTTGTGTTAACACTCCCTGTACTAAAATTGTGTTAAATCTCCCTATACTAAGGTTATGTTAACTCTCCTTGTACTAAGGTTGTTGTGTTAACTCTCCCTTTATGAACCTTATTGTCTTAACTCTCCCTGTATGAAGGTTGTATTAGCTCTTGCTGTACTAAGGTTGTTGTGTTAGCTCTCCATGTACTAAATTGTGTTAACTGTCCCTGTACAAATGTTGTGTTAACTCTCCCTGTGCTAAGGTTGTGTTAACTCTCCCTGTACTAAGATTGTTGTGTTAAGTCTACCTATACAAATGTTTTGTTAACTCTCTCACTGCTTAGGTTGTATTAAATCTCCCTGTGCTAAGGTTGTGTTAACTCTCCCTGTACTAAGGTTGTTGTGTTAACTCCCTGTAGAAAGTTGTGTTAACTCTCCCTGTACAAAGGCTGTTGTGTTAAGTCTACCTGTACAAAGGTTATGTTAACTCTTCCTGTACCAAGGTTGTGTTAACTCCCCATCTAGGGTTGTGTTAACTCACCCTGTACGAAGGTGTTGTGTTAACTCTCACTGTACTAAGCTTGTTGTGTTAATTCTCTCTGTATGAAGAATGTTGTGTTAAGTCTCCCTGTACAAAGATTGTGTTTACACTCCCTGTACTAAGGTTGTGTTAAGTCTCCCTGTACTAAGGTTGTGTTAAATCACCCTGTATGAAGCTTGTTGTCTTAACTCTCCCTGTATGAAGGTTGTTGTGTTAAGTCCCAGTACAAAGGTTGTGTTAACTCTCTCTGTGCTAAGATTGTGTGAATTCTCCCTGAAATAAGGCTGTTGTGTTAACTCTCCCTGTACTAAGGTTGTGTTAACTCTCCCCATTAAATTGTTGTTTTTAACTCCACCTGTACTAAGGTTGTGCTAACTCCACCAGTACTAAGTTTGTGTTAAATCTCCCTGTACTAAGGTTGCGTTAACTCTCCCTATACTAAGGTTGTTGTGTTAATTCTCCCTGTACTAAGGTTCTATTAACTCTCCCAGTACTAAGGTGCTGTTAACTCTCCCCGTCTAATGTTTTGTTAACTCTCCCTGTATGAGGCTTGATGCCTTAACTCTCCCTGTATGAAGGTTGTTGTGTAAAGTCTCCGGGTACAAAGGTTGTGTTAACTATCCCTGTACTAAGGTTGTTGTGTTTGTCTCCCTGTACTAACCATGTGTTAACTCCCCCAGGACTCAGGTTGTGTTAAGTCTCCCTTTATGAAGGTTGTTGTGTTATATCTTCCTGTACAAAGGTTGTGGTAAGTCTCCCTTTACAAAGGTTGTTGTGTTAACTCTCCCTGTACAAATGTTGTGTTAACTCTTTCATTGCATAGGTTGTGTTAACGCTCTCTGTGCTAAGTTTGTGTTAACTTTCCCTGTGTTAAGGTTGTTGTGTTAACTCTCCCTGTGCTAAGGTTGTGTTAACTCTCCATCTATGAAGCTTCTTATCTTAACCCTCCCTGTACGGAGGTTGTGTTAAGTTTCCCTGTTAGAAGGTTGTTGTGTGTTGGGGCGCCTGGGTGGCGCAGTCGGTTAAGCGTCCGACTTCAGCCAGGTCACGATCTTGCGGTCCGTGAGTTCGAGCCCCGCGTCGGGCTCTGGGCTGATGGCTCAGAGCCTGGAGCCTGTTTCCGATTCTGTGTCTCCCTCTCTCTGCCCCTCCCCCGTTCATGCTCTGTCTCTCTCTGTCCTAAAAATAAATAAACGTTGAAAAAAAAAATTTAAAAAAAAAAAAAAGAAGGTTGTTGTGTTAATTCTCCCTGTACGAAGGTTGTGTTAACACTCTCTGTGCTAAGGTTGTGTTAATTCTATCTGTGCTAAGGATGTGTTAACTCTCCCTGAACTAAAGTTGTTGTGTTAACTCTCCCTGTACTAAGGTAGTGTTAACTCTCCCCGTATGAAGGTTGTTGTGCTAAGTCTCCCTATACAAAGGTTGTTGTGTTAAGTCTCCCAGAACACAGGTTGTGTTAACTCTCCATGTACTAAGGTTGTATTAACACTCCCTGTACTAAGTTTGTTGTGTTGACTCTCCCTGTACTAAGGTTGTGTTAACCCTCCTGGTACTAAGGTTGTGTTGGCTCTCCCTGTATTAAGGTTATGTGTTAACTCTCCATGTACTAGATTGTGTTAACTATCCCTGTACAAATGTTGTGTTAACTCTCCCTGGAATAAGGTTTTTGTGTTAACTCTCCCTGTACTAAGGTTGTTGTGTTAACTCTCCCTGTACTAACATTGTGTTAACTCTCCTTGTATGAAGCTTGATATCTTAACTCTCCCTGTACGAAAGTTGTTGTGTAAAGTATCCCTGCACAAAGGTTGTGTTAACTCTCCCTGTATTAGGTTGTGTTAACTATCCCTGTACTAAGGTTGTTGTGTTAAGTCTCCCTGTACTAACCATGTGTTAACTGTCCCTGTATTAAGGTTGTGTTAACTCTCCCAGTACTCAGGTTGTGTTAACTGTCCCTTTACTAAGGTTGTTGGGTTAGGTCTTTCTGTATGAAGGTTGTGTTAAGTCTCCCTGTACTCAGGTTGTGTTAACTCTCCCTATATGAAGGTTGTTGTGTTAGGTCTCCTTGCACAAATGTTGTGCTAACTCTCTCTCTGCTAAGGCTGTGTTAACTCTGGTAACTTTGTGTTAACTCTCCCTGTGCTAAGGTTGTGTTAACTCTCCCTGTACTCAGGTTGTGTTAACTACCCCTATATTAAGGTTGTTGTGTTAACTCTCCAAGTACTGAGGTTGTATTAACTCTCCCTGTACTAAGGTTGTTGTGTTAACTCTCCCTGTGCTAAGGTTGTGATAACTCTCCCTGTACTAAGGTTGTGTTAAATCTCCGTGTATGAAGCTTGTTGTCTTATCTCTCCATGTATGCAGGTTTTGTTAACTCTCCCTCTACAAAGGTTGTTGTCTTAAGTCTCCCTATACCAACGTTGTGTTAACTCTCCCAATGATAAGGTTGTGTTATCTCTCCCTGTACTAAGGTTCTGTAAACTCTCCCTGTACTAAGGTCGTGTTAACTCTCTCTGTATGAAGCTTATTGTCTTAATGCTTCCTGTACAAATGTTGTGTCAACTCTCCCTGTACAAAGGTTGTTGTGTTAAGCCTCCCTGTAAAAACTATGTGCTAACTCTCTCATTGCTTAGGTTGTGTTAACTCTCTCTGTGCTAAATTTGTGTTAACCCTCCCTGTGCTAAGGCTGTTTAAAGGTTACTTTGTGTTAACTCCCTCTGTGCTAAGTTTCTGTTAACTCTCCTTGTGCTAAGGTGTTTTAACTCTCCATGTACTAAGGTTGTTGTGTTAACTCTTCCTGTACTAAGGTTGTGTTAATTCTCCCTGTACTCAGGTTGTGTTAACTCTCCCTTTACGAAAGTTGTTCTGTTAACTCTCCCTGGACTAAAGTTGTGTTAATTCACCCTGTACTTAGGTTGTTGTTTTAACTTCCTGTACTAAGGTTGTGTTACTCTCCTTGAACTAAGATCTGTTAACTCTCCGTCTGAAGTTGTTGCATTAACTCTCCCTGTACGAAGGTTGTTGTGTTAACTCTCCCTGTTCGAAGGTTGTTGTGTTAAGTCTTCTTGCACAAATGTTGTGCTAACTCTCTTTGCTAACGTTGGTTAAGTCTCTTTGTGCTAACTTTGTGTTAACCCTCACTGCGAAGGATGTGTTAACTCTCCCTGTGCTAGGTTGTTGTGTTAACTCTCCCTGTACTAAGGTTGTGTTAACTCTCCCTGTACCCAGGTTGTGTTAACTACCCCCGTACTAGGTTGTTGTTTTAACTCTCCCTGTACTAAGTTTGTATTAACTCTCCCTATACTAAGGTGGTGTTAACTCTTCCTGTACTAAGGTTATTGTGTCAACTCTCCCTGTGCTAAGACTAGATAAATCTCCCTGTGTTAAATTGTGTTAACTCTCCCTGTACTAATGTTGTGTTAACTCTTCCTGTACGAAGGTTGTTGTGTTTACTTTCCTTGTACTAAGATAGTTCTGTTTGTTCCCCCTATACTAAGGTTGTGTTAACTCTCCCTGTACTAAGTTTGTGTTACCCCTGCCTGTACTAAGACTGTGTTAAATCTCCCTGTACTAATGTTGTGTTAACTCTCCCCGTACGAAGGTTTTTGTGTTAACTCTCCCCGTACGAAGGTTGTTGTGTTAACTCTCCCTGGACAAACGTTGTGTTAACTCTCCCCGTATGAAGGTTTTTGTGTTAACTCTCCCCGTATGAAGGTTGTTGTGTTAACTCTCCCCGTACGAAGGTTGTTGTGTTAACTCTCCCTGGACAAACGTTGTGTTAACTCTCCCTGTATGAAGGTTTTTGTGTTAACTCTCCCTGTACGAAGGTTGTTGTGTTAACTCTCCCTGTACTAAAGTTGTGTTAACTCTCCCCGTACTAAGGTTGTGTTAACTCTCCTTGTACTAGGTTGTGTTTACTCTCTCTGTACTAATGTTTTTGTGTTAAGTCTCCCTGTACATAGGTTGTGTTATATCTTTGTATACTAGGTTGTTGTGTTACTCTCCTTGTATGAACGTTGTTGTGTTAAGTTGCCTTGCACAAATTTTGTGCTAACTCTCTCTTTGCTAAGGTTGCATTAACTCTCTGTGTGCTAACCCTGTGTTAACCATCACTGGGCTAAGGATGTGTTAACTATCCCTGTCCTAAGATGTTATGTTAACACGCCCTGTATTAAGGTTGTGTTAACCACCCCTGTATTAAGGTTGTTGTTTTAACTCTCCCAGTACTAAGGTTGTGTTAACTCTCCAAGTACTAAGGTTGTTGTGTTCACTCTGATGTATTATAGTTGTGTTAACTCTCCCTGTGCTATGGTTGTGTTAACTCTCTCTGTACTAAGGTTGTTGTGCTAACTCTCCCTGTACTAAGGTTGTGTTAACTTTCCCCGTACTATGGTTGTGGTAATTCTCTCTCTACTACGACTGTGTTAAATCTCCCTGTACTAATGTTGTGTTAACTCTCCCTGTGCTATGGTTGTGTTAACTCTCCCTGTACTAAGGTTGTTGTGTTAACTCTCCCTGTACTAAGACTGTATTAAATCTCGTGTACTGATATTGTGTTAACTCTCCCTGTACCAAGATGGTGTTAACTCTCCCTGTACTATAGTTGTGGTAATTCTCTCTCTACTACGACTGTGTTAAATCTCCCTGTACTAATGTTGTATTAACTCTCCCTGTGCTGAGGTAGGGTTAACTCTACCTGTACTAAGGTTGTTGTGTTAGCTCTCCCTGTACTAAGGTGGTGTTAACTCTCTCTATATGAAGCTTTTTGCTTTAATGCTCCCTGTACGGATGTTGTGTTAACTCTCCCTGTACGAAGGTCGCTGTGTTCAGCTCACTGTAAAAATGCTGTGTTAACTCTCTCATTGCTTAGGTGGTGTTAACTTTTTCTGTGTTAAATTTGTGTTAACTCTCCCTGTGCTAAGGTTATTTAACTCTCCCTGTACTAAACTTGTTGTTAACTCTCTCTGTACTAAGGTTTTGTTAACTCTCCCTGTTGTAACGTTATTGTGTTAACTCTCCCTGTTGTAAGGTTGTGTTCACTCTCCCTGTTGTAAAGTTGTGTTCACTCTCCCTGTAAGAAGGTTGTTGTGTTAACTCTCCCTGTACTAAGGTTGTGTTTACTCACCCCATACTACAGTTGTCGTATGAACTCTCCCTATACTAAGGTTGTGTTAACTCTCCCTGTAGTAAGGTGGTTGTGCTAACTCTCCCTGTACTAAGGTTGTGTTGACTGTCCCTATACTAAGTGTGCATTAACTCTACCTGTATTAAGACTGTTAAATCTCCCTGTACTAATGTTGTGTTAATTCTCCCAGTACTAAGGTTGTGTTACCTCTCCCTGTGCAAAGGTTGTGTTAACTCTCCTTGTACTAACATTGTGCTTACTCTCCCTGTAATAGGTTATGTTAACTATCCCTGTACTAAGGTGGTTGTGTTAAGTCTCCCTGTACTAAGAATGTGTTAACTCTCCCTGTATTAAGGTTGTGTTAACTCTCCCAGTACTCAGGTTGTGTTAACTCTCCCTTTACTACAGTAGTTGTGATAGATCTCCCTGCACTAAAGTTTTTGTATTAACTGTCCCTGTCCTAAGGTTGTGTTAACTCTCCCTGTACTAAGGTTGTGTTAACTCTCTCTGTATGAAGCTTTTTGTCTTAATGCTCCCTGTAGAAATGTTGTGTTAACTCTCCCTTTACGAAGGTTGTTGTGTTAAACCTCCCTGTAAAAATGATGTGCTAACTCTCTCATTGCTTAGGTTGTGTTAACTCTCTGTGCTAAATTTGTGTTAACTCTCCCTGTGCTAAGGCTGTTTAAATTCTCCTTGTACTACGGTTGTTGTATTAACTCTCCCTGTGCTAAGGTTGTTGTGTTAACTCTCCCTGTATGCAGGTTGTGTTAACTCTCCCTGTGCTAATGTTGTGTTAACTCTCCCTGTACGCAGGTTATGGTAACTCTCCCAGTACTCAGGTAGTGTTAACTCTTCCTTTACTAAAGTTGTTGTGTTAGCTATCCCTGTACTAAGGTTTTTGTGTTAAATCTCCCTGTATGAAGGTTGTGGTGTTAAGTCTCCTTCTACATAGTTTGTGTTATGCCTCCCTGTACTAAGGTTGTTGTGTTAACTCTCCCTGTACTAAGGTTGTCTTACCTCTCCCTGTACGAAGGTTGTGTTAAGTCTCCTTGCACAAATTTTGTGTTAACTCTGTCTTTGCTAACGTTGGGTTAACTCTCTGTGTGCTAACTTTGTGTTAAACCTCACTGTGCTAGGGATGTATTAACTCTCCCTGTCCTAAGGGTGTTGTGTTACCACTCCCTGTACTAAGGTTGTATGACCTCTCCCTGTACTAAGGTTGTGTTAATTCACCCTGTACTAAGGTTGTGTTAACTCTCCCCATACAAATGTTGTTGTGTTAACTCTCTCTGTATTACGGTTGTGTTAACTCTCTCTGTGCTAAATTTGTGTTAACTCTTCATGTGCTAAGGTTATTATTACTCTCTCTGTACTAAGGTGGTTGTGTTAACTCTCCCTGTACAAAGGTTGTGTTAACCCTCCCAGTACTAACGTTGTTGTGTTAAGTCTCCCTGTACTAAGGTTGTGTTAACCCTCCCTGTACTACGAGTGTTGTGTTAACTCTCCCGGTACTAAGGTTGTCTTAACTCTCCTTGTACTAACATTGTTGTGTTAACTGTCCCCATACTAAGGTTGTGTTAACTCTCTCTTTGCTAAGGTTATATTAACTCTCCCTGTACTAAGGTTGTGTTTACTCTCCCTGTACTACGGGTGTGTTAACTCTCTTTGCTAAGGTTGTCTTAACTCTCCCTGTAGTAAGATTGTTAACTCCCCCTGTACTAAGGTTGTGTTAACTGTCCCGGTACTAAGGTTGTGTTACCTCTCCCTATACTAAGATTGTGTTAAGTCTCCCTGTACTAAGGTTGTGTTAACCCTCCCTGTACTAAGAGTGTTGTGTTAACTGTCCCTGTGGTAAGGTTGTGTTAACTTTCTCTTTGCTAAGGTTATGTTAACTCTCCCGGTACTAAGGTTGTCTTAACTCTCCCTGTACTAAGTTTGTGTTAACTCACCCTGTACTAAGGTTGTGTTAACTCTCCCTGTACTAAGGTTGTGTTAACTCTCCCTACACTAAGGTTGTGCTAACTCTCCCTGTAGAAAGGTTGTGTTAACTCTCCCTGTATGAAGGTTGTTGTGTTAAGTCTCCCTGTACTAAGGTTGTGTTAACTCTTCCTATACTAAGGCTGTTGTGTTAACTCTCTGTGTATGAACGTTGTTGTGTTAACTCTCCCTGTACTAATGTTGTGTTGCTCCCCCTGTACTAAGGTTGTGTTAACTCTCCCTGTGCTAAGGTTGTTTTCATTTTCCTTGTACGAAGGTTGTTGTTTTAACTCTCCCTGTACTAAGATAGTTTGTTATCTCTCCCTGTAGTAAGATGGTGTTAATTCTCCCTGTACCAAGACTGTGGTAACTCTCCCTGTGCTAAGGTTGTGTTACCCCTCCCTGTTCCAAGACTGTGTTAAGTCTCCCTGTACTAATGTTGTGTTAACTCTCCCTGTACAAAGGTTGTTGTGTTAAGTCTCCTGGGACACATGTTGTGTTAACTCTCTCTGTTTATAGGTTGTGTTAACTCTCTCTTTGTACTAGGGTTGTGTTAACTCTCCCTGTACTATGGTTGTGTTAACTTTCCCTGTACTAAAGTTGTTGTATTAAGTCTCCTTGTACTAAGGTTGTTGTGTTAGCTCTCTCTGTACTAAGGTTGTGTTAACTTTCCCTGTACTAAGGTTGTCTTAACTCTCTCTGTACTAATATTGTGTTAACTGTCCCTGTGCTATGGTTGTGTTAAGTCTCCTTGTACAAAGGGTGTTGTGTTAACTCTACCTGTACTATGGTTGTGTTAACTCTCTCTGTACTAAGGTTGTTGTGTTAATTCTTCCTGTACAAAGCTTGTGTTAACTCTCCCTGTACGAACATTGTTAAGTCTACCTGTGCTAACGTTGTGTTAACTCTCTCTTTGCTAAGGTTGTGTTGACTCTCCCTGTACTAAGGTTGTGTTCATTTAAACTCTCCCTGTACTAAGGTTGTTGTGTTAACTCTCCCTGTGCTAAGGTCTCCCTGTGTTTAACGTCTCCTTGTTCTGGGGCACCTGGGTGGCCCAGTCAGTTAAGTGTCCAACTTTGGCTGAGGTCATGATCTCGCGGTTCGTGAGTTCAAGCCCCGCGTCAGGCTCTGTGCCAACAGCTCAGAGCCTGGAGCCTGCTTCCGATTCTGTGTCTCCCTCTCTCTCTGCCCCTCCCCTGCTTGCCCTCTGTCTGTCTGTCTCTCACAAAAATAAATAAACATTAAAAAAAATGGGGAAAAAAAAAGGAAATCAAACAAGCAGGAAGAGAACAAACTGGCATATTTAAAGGGTTGAGAGGCGCCTGGGTGGTGCAGTCGGTTGAGCATCTGACTTCAGCCAGGTCACGATCTCGCGGTCTGGGAGTTCGAG
The DNA here is from genome assembly GCA_028564725.2 of Otocolobus manul. Lineage (NCBI taxonomy): Eukaryota > Metazoa > Chordata > Mammalia > Carnivora > Felidae > Otocolobus > Otocolobus manul. The sequence continues at coordinate 1,149,245 of CM066692.1, read as the reverse complement.
CCCCGCGTCGGGCTCTGGGCTGATGGCTCGGTGCCTGGAGCCTGCTTCCGATTCTGTGTCTCCCTCTCTCTCTGCCCCTCCCCCATTCATGCTCTGTCTCTCTCTGTCCCAAAAACAAATAAAGGTTAAAAAATTAAAAAAAAAAATAAAGTCTCCTTGTTCTAAAGTTGTTGTGTTAACTCTCCATGTATGAAGGTTGTTGTTTTATCTCTCCTTGGACTAAGGTTGTGTTAACTCTTCTTGTATTAAGGTTGTGTAAACTCTCCGTGTACTAAGGTTGTGTTAACTCTTCCTGTACTAAGATTGTGTTAAGTCTCCCTGTACTAAAGTTGTGTTAACTTGTGTTAATTTGTGTGTACTAAGGTTGTGTTAACCTTCCCTGTACTAAGGGTGTTATGTTAACTCTCCCTGTACTAAGGTTGTCTTAACTCTCCCTGTACTAATATTGTATTAACTGTCTCTGTGCTAATGTTGTGTTAAGTCTGTCTTTCCTAAGGTTGTGTTAATGTCCCTGTACTAAGGTTGTGTTAACCCTCCCTGTACCAAGGGTGTTGTGTTAACTCTCCCTGCACTAAGGTTGTTGTGTTTACTCTCCCTGTACTAAGGTTGTCTTAACTGTCCCTGTGCCAAGGTTGTGTTAACTCTCTCTTTGGTGAGGTTGTGTTAACTCTCCATGTACTAAGGTTGTTGTGTTAACTCTCCCTGTAGTAAGGTTGTGTATACTCTCCCTGTATGAAGCTCTTTGCCTTAACGCTCCTTGTACGAAGGTTGTTGTGTTAAGTCTCCCTGTAAAAATGTTGTGTTAACTCTCTCATTGCTTAGGCTGTGTTAACTCTCTCTGTGCTAAATTTGTGTTAACTCTTCATGTGCTAAGGTTATTATCCCTATCTCTGTACTATGGTTGTTGTGTTAACTCTCCCTGTACAAAGGTTGTGTTATACTTTTGTTACCTCTCCCTGTACTAAGGTTGTGTTAACCCTCCCTGTACTAAGGGTGTTGTGTTAAGTCTCCCTGTACTAACATTGTTGTGTTATTTGTCCCTGTGGTAAGGTTATGTTAAGTCTCTCTGTACTAAGGTTGTGTTTACTCTCCCTGTACTAAGGTTGTGTTAACTCTCTCTTTGCTAAGGTTGTCTTAACTATCCCCATAGTAAGATTGTGTTAACTGTCCCTGTACTAAGGTTGTGTTAACTCTCCCGGTACTAACGTTGTTTTACGTCTCTGTACACTAAGATTGTGTTAAGTCTCCCTGTACTAAGGTTGTGTTAACTGTCCGTGTACTAAGGTTGTATTAACCCTCCCTGTACTAAGGGTGTTGTGTTACCTCTCCCTATACTAAGGTTGTGTTAACTCTCCCTGTACTAAGGTTGTCTTAACTCTCCCTGTACTAATATTGTGTTAACTCTCCCTGTACTAAGGTTGTGTTAACTCTCCCTGTACTAATATTGTGTTAACTCTCCCTATACTAAGGTTGTGTTAAGTCTCCCTGTACTAAGAGCGTTGTGTTAACTGTCCCTGTGCTAAGGTGTGTTAACTTTCTCTTTGCTAAGGTTATGTTAACTCTCCCTGTACTAAAGTTGTGTTAACTCTCCCTGCACTAGTTTGTGTTAACTCACCCTGTACTAAGGTTGTGTTAATTCTCCCTGTACTAAGTTTGTGTTAACTCTCCCTGTACTAAGGTTGCATTAACTCTCCCTATACTAAGGTTGTGTTAACTCTCCCTGTACTAAGGTTGTGTTAACTCTCCGTGTATGGAGGTTGTTGTGTTAATTCTCCCTCTACTAAGATTGTGTTAGTTCTCCCTGTACTAATGTTGTGTTAACTCTCCCTACACTAAGGTTGTGCTAACTCTCCCTGTAGAAAGGTTGTGTTAACTCTCCCTGTATGAAGGTTGTTGTGTTAAGTCTCCCTGTACTAAGGTTGTGTTAACTCTTCCTACACTAAGGCTGTTGTGTTAACTCTCTGTGTATGAACGTTGTTGTGTTAACTCTCCCTGGACTAGTGTTGTGTTGCTCTCCCTGTACTAAGGTTGTGTTAACTCTCCCTGTGCTAAGGTTGTTTTCATTTTCCTTGTACGAAGGTTGTTGTTTTAACTCTCCCTGTACTAAGATAGTTTGTTATCTCTCCCTGTAGTAAGATGGTGTTAACTCTCCCTGTACCAAGACTGTGGTAACTCTCCCTGTGCTAAGGTTGTGTTACCCCTCCCTGTTCCAAGACTGTGTTAAGTCTCCCTGTACTAATGTTGTGTTAACTCTCCCTGTACAAAGGTTGTTGTGTTAAGTCTCCTGGGACACATGTTGTGTTAACTCTCTCTGTTTATAGGTTGTGTTAACTCTCTCTTTGTACTAGGGTTATGTTAACTCTCCCTGTACTATGGTTGTGTTAACTTTCCCTGTACTAAAGTTGTTGTATTAAGTCTCCCTGTACTAAGGTTGTTGTGTTAGCTCTCTCTGTACTAAGGTTGTGTTAACTTTCCCTGTACTAAGGTTGTCTTAACTCTCTCTGTACTAATATTGTGTTAACTGTCCCTGTGCTATGGTTGTGTTAAGTCTCCTTGTACAAAGGGTGTTGTGTTAACTCTACCTGTACTATGGTTGTGTTAACTCTCTCTGTACTAAGGTTGTTGTGTTAACTCTTCCTGTACAAAGCTTGTGTTAACTCTCCCTGTACGAACATTGTTAAGTCTACCTGTGCTAACGTTGTGTTAACTCTCTCTTTGCTAAGGTTGTGTTGACTCTTCCTGTACTAAGGTTGTGCTAACTCTTCCTGTACTAAGGTTGTTGTGTTAACTCTCTGTGTATGAACGTTGTTGTGTTAACTCTCCCTGTACTAATGTTATGTTGACTCTCCCTGTACTAATGTTGTGTTAACTCTCCCTGTACTAAGGTTGTGTTAACTCTCCTTGTACTAAGTGGTTATGTTAACTGTCCCTGTGCTAAATTTGTATTAACTCTCCCTGTGCTAAGGTCTCCCTGTGTTTAACGTCTCCTTGTTCTGGGGCGCCTGGGTGGCTCAGTCGGTTAAGTGTCCGACTTTGGCTCAGGTCATGATCTCGCGGTTCGTGAATTCAAGCCCTGCGTCAGGCTCTGTGCTGATGGCTCAGAGCCTGGAGCCTGTTTCAGATGCTGTGTCTCCCTCTCTCTCTGACCCTCCCCCGTTCATGCTCTGTCTCTCTCTGTCTCAAAAATAAATAAACGTTAAAAAAAATTAAAAAATAAATTAAAAAAAATAAAGTCTCCTTGTTCTAAAGTTGTTGTGTTAACTCTCCATGTATGAAGGTTGTTGTTTTATCTCTCCTTGGACTAAGGTTGTGTTAACTCTTCTTGTATTAAGGTTGTGTAAACTCTCCGTGTACTAAGGTTGTGTTAAGTCTCCCTGTACTAAAGTTGTGTTAACTTGTGTGTACTAAGGTTGTGTTAACCTTCCCTGTACTAAGGTTGTCTTAACTCTCCCTGTACTAATATTGTATTAACTGTCCCTGTGCTAATGTTGTGTTAACTCTGTCTTTCCTAAGGTTGTGTTAATGTCCCTGTACTAAGGTTGTGTTAACCTTCCCTGTACTAAGGGTGTTGTGTTAACTCTCCCTGCACTAAGGTTGTTGTGTTTACTCTCCCTGTACTAAGACTGTGTTAACTGTCCCTGTGCTAAGGTTGTGTTAACTCTCTCTTTGGTGAGGTTGTGTTAACTCTCCCTGTACTAAGGTTGTGTTAACTCCCCCTGTACTAAGACTGTCTTAACTGTCCCTGTGCTAAGGTTGTGTTAACTCTCTCTTTGGTGAGGTTATGTTAACTCTCCCTGTACTAAGGTTGTGTTAACTCTACCTGTACCCAGAATTTGTTAAATATCTCTGTACTAATGTTGTGTTAACTCTCCCTACACTAAGGTTGTGCTAACTCTCCCTGTAGAAAGGTTGTGTTAACTCTCCCTCTATGAAGGTTGTTGTGTTAAGTCTCCCTGTACGAAGGTGGTTGTGTTATGTCTCACTGTTCAAAAGTTGCGCTAAGCCTCCCTGTACTAAGGTTGTGTTACCTCTCTCTGTGGTAACATTGTGTTAACTCTCCATGTACTAAGGTTGTTGTGTTAACTCTCCTGTAGTAAGGTTGTGTATACTCTCCCTGTACTAAGGTTGTGTTAACTCTCCCTGTATGAAGCTCTTTGCCTAATGCTTCCTGTACGAAGCTTGTTGTGTTAAGTCTCCCTGTAAAAATGTGTTAACACTCTCATTGCTTAGGCTGTGTTAACTCTCTCTGTGCTAAATTTGTGTTAACTCTTCATGTGCTAAGGTTATTATCCCTCTGTCTGTACTATGGTTGTTGTGTTAACTCTCCCTGTACAAAGGTTGTGTTAACTCTCCTGGTACTAACGTTGTTGTGTTACCTCTTCCTGTACTAAGGTTGTGTTAACCCTCCCTATACTAAGGTTGTCTTAACTCTCCCTGTACTAATATTGTGCTAACTCTCCCTATACTAAGGTTGTGTTAACCCTCCCTGTACTAAGGTTGTCTTAACTGTCCGTGTACTAATACTGTGTTAACTCTCCCTGTACTAAGGTTGTCTTAACTCTCCCTGTACTAATATTGTGTTAACTCACCCTGTACTAAGGTTGTGTTAACTCTCCCTGTACTAAGGTTGTCTTAACACTCCCTGTAGTAAGATTGTGTTAACTCTCCCTATACTAAGGTTGTCTTAACTCTCCCTGTACTAAGATTGCCTTAACTGTCCCTGTACTAATATTGTGTTAACTCTCCCTATACTAAGGTTGTGTTAACTCTCCCTGTACTAAGGTTGTCTTAACTCTCCCTGTACTAATATTGTGTTAACTCACCCTGTACTAAGGTTGTGTTAACTCTCCCTGTACTAAGGTTGTCTTAACACTCCCTGTAGTAAGATTGTGTTAACTCTCCCTATACTAAGGTTGTCTTAACTCTCCCTGTACTAAGATTGCCTTAACTGTCCCTGTACTAATATTGTGTTAACTGTCCCTGTACTAAGGTTGTCTTAACTCTCCCTGTACTAAGGTTGCCTTAACTGTCCCTGTACTAATATTGTGTTAACTCTCTCCGTACTAAGGTTGTGTTAACTGTCCGTGTACTAATATTGTGTTAACTCTCCCTGTACTAAGGTTGTGTTAACTCTCCCTGTACTAAGGTTGTCTTAACTCTCCCTGTACTAATATTGTGTTAACTCTCCCTATACTAAGGTTGTGTTAACTCTCCCTGTACTAAGGTTGTCTTAACTCTCCCTGTACTAATATTGTGTTAACTCTCTCCGTACTAAGGTTGCGTTAACTGTTCCTGTACTAATATTGTGTTAACTCTCCCTGTACTAATATTGTGTTAACTCACCCTGTACTAAGATTGCCTTAACGGTCCCTGTACTAATATTGTGTTAACTCTCCCTATACTAAGGTTGTGTTAACTCTCCCTGTACTAAGGTTGTCTTAACTCTCCCTGTACTAATATTGTGTTAACTCTCCCTATACTAAGGTTGTGTTAACTCTCCCTGTGCTAAGGTGTTTGTGTTAACTCTCCCTGTATGAAGTTTGTGGGAACGCATCCTGTGCGGCTTGGATTAGTTCTTCTTCCATTAACCTTCCCTCTGGCTGCGTCCAGCTTTACTCCATCCACAGGGTATTAGCTCCTCTTTGGTGAAAGGCGTATTGACTGATGTTCTGATAATGTGGCACTAACCCTATTAGGACTGTATTAGGTCGTGTACTGAGCCTGCGTGAGCTAGCGTTAATTTAGGTTTTACTACGTCATTTGGTCGACGTCGTGTTGAGTGTTGTTCTTTCAGGGTCATAGGAAGTATCGCTCCGTCAAGGTCTTTCGAGGTCGTGTTACGTATGATCGCATCACGGCCGCGTTCAGGGTCCCTCCACCGGGTCGTGTGGGGGACAGACGTCGGTCCCCGGACTTGGGACGCGCCCGCCACCCCTGGCGGCCGGGACGCATTTCACGAGGACCACGAGTCACACGTTCAAGCCCCAGGAAACCGGCCCCTCATCGTGGCTGTTTTCCGGCAGGATGCTCCTTTTCACTACCTCCGAGGCCCTCCCCGAGGCGTCCTTAACCCTTGGGGGCCGAAGTCCGAATCCGGGGGGCCCTCGAGCTCGCTCGGGGTGCAGGGGACGGCGTTCCGCTTCAACTTGGGGTGACTTGCAGCCGAGCCCAGCAGGCACGTCAGGCATCCAGCACGTGGAACGACGACCGCGTCACGATCCCCGCGAGTCTGTGACCCGGGAGGGCCACGAACACATCCCCAGGTGTCAGGACCCCCGCCGCAGGGCCCTCCAAGTCACGCACACGGCACCCCTGTGGCTTGGACCCCGCTGGGTGCACACACACCTGCCCAGTCGTGCACCCCCCGACCCTGCATCCTTGGCCATGTGTCTGCAAATACCCTGGGACCAGCGCATCGTCTCAGGAGAGGCGCCCACATGGGGGAGGGCTTTCCTGCCTCTGCACCCATCCCCCCACCCCCTGCACGCGCACGTGCTCAGCGCCCGGACCCCAGAGGTTTCCAGCAAAGCCTGTGGGCGCCCTGCCAGAGACCCCTCCCCTCGGCCAAGGTCCTCCGGGCACTGGCTTGACACCGCTGGGGCTTGGAAATACAGCACCGAGGGGCCCCTGGGGCGCTCAGTGGGTTGAGCGTCGGACTTGGGCTCAGCTCATGATCTCACGGTTCGCGGGTTCGAGCCTCGCGACGGGCTCTGTGCTGAGAGCTCGGAGCCTGGAGCAGCTTGGGATTCTGTGTCTGCCTCGCTCTGACCCTCCCCCACCTGCGCGCGCGCGCTCTCCGGTCTCTGTCTCAAGAATAAACATGAAACTAAATAAATAAATAAACAAACAAGCAAATAAATAAAACACAAAAAAACAAACCAGGAAAACACAAAACCCAAGTGTAACCGGCCTCAGGGGCGACGGGTACGTTCGCAACCCACCTCTGTCCGGGTCCAGAACATTCTCCCCCACCCCCGGGAAGGACAGCCCGTCTTTCTGACCCGTCGCTGCCCAGCCCCCGCCCCAGGGCCTGGCAAAGCGCAACCTGTTTCCGTTTCTACGCATGTGCTCCTTCTGCATGTTTCGCAGAAATGGCACCACACCCCCCAGGGGGGTGGGGGTGGGGGTCTGTGTCTCCTGATCTCCCACGGGATGGTCCCAGCTCAGCCCCCAGCGGGGATGAGAGTGACGCGCGCTGCGCTGCGCACGGACCCCCGGACTCGCGTGTTCCAGCCGCATCCCCCGCGTCCCTAGCGTCTTAACGGGGAGCCCTCTATGACCCCATCACAGCCTGTCTCAACTATTTCGATCACCGCCCTTCAGGGAAGGCTCCCAGGCGCCCCGCCGGCCTCGCCTGTGCCCAGACACCGGCTGGTACCTCCGCGACCTGCCCCCCTCCCCCAGGAAGTCCCCCTTCCGATCCCATCAAGCTCTCAGTCCCCGCTGCCCACGCGCAGCTCCCGCCCCCGGGGAGCCAAGCAGGCAGCTGGAAGGTTCTCCGCACCCCATTCCTACCTGGGACACCATGAAACCATTCATGTACTCGGTCAGGAGCTGGAAGCCCTGTTCCTGCGGGGAGCTCATTTTGGGCCCCCGTCCAAACCGGGACCCCGGCCGTCCCAGCTGTGCGGAGTGTGGCTCTGTCAGCACGCTGAGGGTGGCCAGCCGCTCCCTGCCGCTCCCAGGAACTCCCTGCGGGAGGCCCAGGGGGAGCCCAGGCGGATCACCGCAGAAAATCCCATTAGCCTTATTAAGGGGACCACCAGGCTTCAGGGTGCTCACGGCACTCGTGCCCAGTCCTTCTGTCCCTGCTGTGCACACAGCCCTAAACCAGCCTGCACCTCTCACCTCCCTCCCCCACACCACCAGCTGCGGAACTGACCCAAAACCAGTATGCTGCATAATCAGTAGCCTTGATGACGCATGTTGTGCACTGACGAGGCTCCACTGTCCTTTACACGGGGAGGCAAGGGCTCTACTCAACCTTCTACGGCCGCCTGAACAAATGACCCCAAGCTCATCAGCCTAAAACCAAAGAAGCTGTCCTTCCCCAGCTCTGCACATAAGAAGTCAGATCGAGGCAGGGCAGAATCACTGAGATCCAGATGGGGCAGGACCCCTGGGATCCAGGAAGGGCAGGACCCCTGAGATCCTTGCAGGGCTGCTGAGATCCAGGAGGGGCAGGACCCCTGGGATCCAGGCAGGGCAGGACCACTGAGATCCAGGCAGGGCAGGACCGCTGAGATCCAGGAGGGGCAGAATCGCTGAGATCCAGATGGGGCAGGACCCCTGGGATCCAGCAGGGGCAGGACCCCTGAGATCCTTGCAGGACCACTGAGATCCAGGCAGGGCAGGACCGCTGAGATCCAGGAAGGGCAGAATCACTGAGATCCAGATGGGGCAGGACCCCTGGGATCCAGGAAGGGCAGGACCCCTGAGATCCTTGCAGGGCTGCTGAGATCCAGGAGGGGCAGGACCCCTGGGATCCAGGCAGGGCAGGACCACTGAGATCCAGGCAGGGCAGGACCGCTGAGATCCAGGAGGGGCAGAATCGCTGAGATCCAGATGGGGCAGGACCCCTGGGATCCAGCAGGGGCAGGACCCCTGAGATCCTTGCAGGACCACTGAGATCCAGGCAGGGCAGGACCGCTGAGATCCAGGAAGGGCAGAATCACTGAGATCCAGATGGGGCAGGACCCCTGGGATCCAGCAGGGGCAGGACCCCTGAGATCCATGCAATGGAGGACCCCTGAGATCCAGGCAGGGCAGGGCCACTGAGATCCAGGCAGGGCAGGGCCGGGCCACTGAGATCCAGGAGAGCAGGACAAGTGAGATCCTGGCAGGGCAGGGCCACTGAGATCCAGGCAGGGCAGGGCCGCTGACATCCAGGCAGGGGAGGACTACGGAGATCCAGATGGGGCAGGACCCCTGGGATCCAGGCAGGGTAGGGCCCCTGAGATCCATGCAGGGCAGGACCAGTGAGATCCAGGAGGGGCAGGACCCCTGGGATGCAGGCAGGGCAGGACCACTGAGATCCAGGCAGGGCAGGGCAGGGCCCCTGAGATTCAGGCAGGGCAGGGCCCCTGAGATCCAGGTAGGGGAGGACCACTGAGATCCAGGCAGGGCAGGACCACTGACATCCAGGCAGGGGAGGGCCACTGAGATCCAGGTAGGGGAGGACCACTGAGATCCAGGCAGGGCAGGGCCGCTGAGATCCAGGCAGGGCAGGACCGCTGAGATCCAGGAGGGGCAGAATCGCTGAGATCCAGATGGGGCAGGACCCCTGGGATCCAGCAGGGGCAGGACCCCTGAGATCCTTGCAGGACCACTGAGATCCAGGCAGGGCAGGACCGCTGAGATCCAGGAAGGGCAGAATCACTGAGATCCAGATGGGGCAGGACCCCTGGGATCCAGCAGGGGCAGGACCCCTGAGATCCATGCAATGGAGGACCCCTGAGATCCAGGCAGGGCAGGGCCACTGAGATCCAGGAGAGCAGGACAAGTGAGATCCTGGCAGGGCAGGGCCGCTGAGATCCAGGCAGGGCAGGGCCGCTGACATCCAGGCAGGGGAGGACTACGGAGATCCAGATGGGGCAGGACCCCTGGGATCCAGGCAGGGTAGGGCCCCTGAGATCCATGCAGGGCAGGACCAGTGAGATCCAGGAGGGGCAGGACCCCTGGGATGCAGGCAGGGCAGGACCACTGAGATCCAGGCAGGGCAGGGCAGGGCCCCTGAGATTCAGGCAGGGCAGGGCCCCTGAGATCCAGGTAGGGGAGGACCACTGAGATCCAGGCAGGGCAGGACCACTGACATCCAGGCAGGGGAGGGCCACTGAGATCCAGGTAGGGGAGGACCACTGAGATCCAGGCAGGGCAGGGCCGCTGAGATCCAGGTAGGGGAGGACCGCTGAGATCCAGGCAGGGCAGGGCCGCTGAGATCCAGGAGAGGCAGGACCACTGAGATCCAGGCAGGGCAGGGCCACTGAGATCCAGGGGGGGCAGGACCACTGAGAACCAGGCAGGGCAGGGCCACTGAGATCCAGGCAGGGCAGGACCACTGAGATCCAGGAGGGGCAGGACCACTGAGATCCAGGCAGGGCAGGGCCTCTGATCCAGGCAGGGCAGGGCCGCTGACATCCAGGCAGGGGAGGACCACGGAGATCCAGATGGGGCAGGACCCCTGGGATCCAGGCAGGGTAGGGCCCCTGAGATCCAGGCAGGGCAGGACCAGTGAGATCCAGGAGGGGCAGGACCCCTGAGATCCTTGCAGGGCTGCTGAGATCCAGGAGGGGCAGGACCCCTGGGATGCAGGCAGGGCAGGACCACTGAGATCCAGGCAGGGCAGGACCCCTGGGATCCAGGCAGGGCAGGGCCACTGAGATCCAGGCAGGGCAGGACCCCTGAGATCCAGGCAGGGCAGGACCGCTGAGATCCAGGCAGGGCAGGGCCGCTGAGATCCAGGCAGGGCAGGGCCGCTGAGATCCAGGCAGGGCAGGGCCATTGAGATCCAGGCAGGGCAGGGCCGCTGAGATCCAGGCAGGGCAGGGCCCCTGAGATTCAGGCAGGGCAGGGCCCCTGAGACCCAGGAAGGGCAGGACCGCTGAGATCCAGGCAGGGCAGGACCGCTGAGATCCAGGCAGGGAAGGGCCGCTGAGATCCAGGCAGGGCAGGGCCTCTGAGACCCAGGCAGGGCAGGACCACTGAGATCCAGGCAGGACAGGACCCCTGAGAACTAGGCAGGACAAGGCCACTGAAATCCAAGAGGGGCAGGACCACTGAGACCCAGGCAGGGCAGGACCGCTGAGATCCAGGAGAGGCAGGACCACTGAGATCCAGGCAGGGCAGGACCACTGAGACCCAGGAGGCGCAGGACCACTGAGAACCAGGCAGGGCAGGGCCGCTGAGATCCAGGCAGGGCAGGACCGCTGAGATCCAGGCAGGGCAGGGCCGCTGAGATCCAGGCAGGGCAGGGCCGCTGAGATCCAGGCAGGGCAGGGCCATTGAGATCCAGGCAGGGCAGGGCCGCTGAGATCCAGGCAGGGCAGGACCGCTGAGATCCAGGCAGGGCAGGACCCCTGAGATCCAGGCAGGGCAGGACCGCTGAGATCCAGGCAGGGCAGGACCGCTGAGATCCAGGCAGGGCAGGGCCGCTGAGATCCAGGCAGGGCAGGGCCGCTGAGATCCAGGCAGGGCAGGGCCCCTGAGATTCAGGCAGGGCAGGGCCCCTGAGACCCAGGAAGGGCAGGACCGCTGAGATCCAGGCAGGGCAGGACCGCTGAGATCCAGGCAGGGAAGGGCCGCTGAGATCCAGGCAGGGCAGGGCCTCTGAGACCCAGGCAGGGCAGGACCACTGAGATCCAGGCAGGACAGGACCCCTGAGAACTAGGCAGGGCAAGGCCACTGAAATCCAAGAGGGGCAGGACCACTGAGACCCAGGCAGGGCAGGACCGCTAAGATCCAGGAGAGGCAGGACCACTGAGATCCAGGCAGGGCAGGACCACTGAGACCCAGGAGGCGCAGGACCACTGAGAACCAGGCAGGGCAGGGCCTCTGAGATCCAGGCAGGGCAGGGCCACTGAGATCCAGGCAGGGCAGGGCCATTGAGATCCAGGCAGGGCAGGACCCCGGAGATCCAGGCAGGGAAGGGCCGCTGAGATCCAGGCAGGACAGGACCCCTGAGAACTAGGCAGGGCAAGGCCACTGAAATCCAAGAGGGGCAGGACCACTGAGACCCAGGCAGGGCAGGACCGCTGAGATCCAGGAGAGGCAGGACCACTGAGATCCAGGCAGGGCAGGGCCACTGAGATCCAGGCAGGGCAGGGCCGCTGACATCCAGGCAGGGGAGGACCACGGAGATCCAGATGAGGCAGGACCCCTGGGATCCAGGCAGCGTAGGGCCCCTGAGATCCATGCAGGGCTGCTGAGATCCAGGAGGGGCAGGACCCCTGGGATGCAGGCAGGGCAGGACCACTGAGATCCAGGCAGGGCAGGGCCACTGAGATCCAGGCAGGGCAGGACCACTGAGATCCAGGAGGGGAAGGGCCACTGAGATCCAGGCAGGGCAGGGCCTCTGAGATCCAGGCAGGGCAGGGCCACTGAGATCCAGGCAGGGCAGGGCCGCTGAGATCCAGGCAGGGCAGGGCCGCTGAGATCCAGGCAGGGCAGGGCCATTGAGATCCAGGCAGGGCAGGACCCCGGAGATCCAGGCAGGGAAGGGCCGCTGAGATCCAGGCAGGACAGGACCCCTGAGAACTAGGCAGGGCAAGGCCACTGAAATCCAAGAGGGGCAGGACCACTGAGACCCAGGCAGGGCAGGACCGCTGAGATCCAGGAGAGGCAGGACCACTGAGATCCAGGCAGGGCAGGGCCACTGAGATCCAGGCAGGGCAGGGCCGCTGACATCCAGGCAGGGGAGGACCACGGAGATCCAGATGAGGCAGGACCCCTGGGATCCAGGCAGCGTAGGGCCCCTGAGATCCATGCAGGGCTGCTGAGATCCAGGAGGGGCAGGACCCCTGGGATGCAGGCAGGGCAGGACCACTGAGATCCAGGCAGGGCAGGACCCCTAGGATCCAGGCAGGGTAGGGCCCCTGAGATCCATGCAGGGCCGGACCAGTGAGATCCAGGAGGGGCAGGACCCCTGAGATCCATGCAGGGCTGCTGAGATCCAGGAGGCGCAGGACCCCTGGGATGCAGGCAGGGCAGGACCCCTGAGATCCAGGCAGGGTAGGACCCCTGAGATCCATGCAGTGGAGGACCCCTGAGATCCAGGCAGGGTAGGGCCACTGAGATCCAGGAGGGGCAGGACTACTGGGATCCAGATGGGACAGAGCTGTGCTCCCTCCCGAGGCCCCAGAGGAGGCTCCTTCCTGCCTCTTCCAGCTTCTGGGGCTCCAGGCGCCCCTGGGCTCGTGGCCGCGTCCCTCCTGTCTCTGCCTCCGGCTTCACGGGGCTTCTCCTCTGCGTGTGCGTCCCTCTTCTGTCTCTTACAAGGACACCTGCCGTTGCATTCAGGGCCCCCCTCATCCAGGATGAGCCCACCTCAGATCGTTCACTTGCTCACATCTGCAAACACCCTGTTTCCAAACGAGCCCCCGTCCTGCGATTCCAGATGTTAGGGCATATCTTCCGGGGAGCGGGGCACCATCTAACGCCCCGTGGACAGTGGGTGGGCTCAGCTCCTTTAAGACCCTGTCCAACGCCATGACCTCTGTCGCTGCGCACAGCCAGCCAAAGGCTGCAGACCAGTCTGTGGTTTTGGACCCGGAAAGGTTTTCCATCCCACGTGTTTGTGCAGCTGAACACGCGAACACGTCACCAGGTCGTCACTAACACAAGGCAGAGACTTCAGCGGGGGCTGTGGGTCCCAGGTTCCTCTGGCGTGTGCGCACGTGACTCCTTTCCCCTGCGCCTCCTTCCGGCGGCGGCACAAGGGCTCAGACGAAGGCGGGCGGAGGGCACACGTGGGAAGCGCGCTCGACCAGGGCCGGTGCCCGCGGCCGCCCGCCTCCGGGAGCGTCAGGCCAGACCCCCCACCCCCGGGCCCCCTTCCCCCACCCCACCCCACCCCCGCCGGCTCCCCTTCCCCCTGCCCGCTCTGTGGGTCCCGGAGCCCCCGCGCTGCCCGCGGCCACGCTTGGCTGCTGTGCACTAACCACGCGGTTTTGTGCAGGAAGCAAGATCTGCAGGCCTGAGGCTCCGTGCTGGGGGGCCCCCTGGTGTGCAGACAGGTCTGTGCGTCCCGGGTCCGTCCCCGCAGCACAGGCCGGGCCCCAGCACCGCAGAGTGACACGGGGAGGGCGCTTCCAAGGGGGGAGGGGCACGCTGGGGCCTGGCTGCGGGGATCCCTCTCGCTCTCTCGCTCTCTCCCCCTCCCCCCTTGGGAGCTGGGTCCTCCTGGGACAAGTTAACGCTGGGGCAGGACGGGCCCCGGAGCCCAGCACTGCGGTCGTCAGCACCTCCCAGGCCGGCGGGCGGGAGGCGGGGTCCAGGCTGCGCGCAAGACGGTTGTGCGCAAAGTTCACGTGAGCAAGGACGGGGCAGGGAATGTGCACCCGGCTGAGGGCGGAGGAACAGAGAGGGCGCAGACACACAGCAGCCAGACCACAGTTCGTGTAGCTGCACCCACCGTGGCGGTGCTAGTTTGTTTTAATTATTTTATTTCGTTTTGTTTTATTTCATTTTGTTTTGGTTTGGTTTGTTTTGGTTTGGTTTATTTTATTTTGTTTTGTTTTGTTTTGTTTTGTTTTGTTTTGTTTTGTTTTGTTTTGTTTTATTTTGTTTTATTTCATTTCATTTTATTTTATTTTGTTTTATTTTATTTTGTTTTGTTGTGTTTCATTTTTTATTTTATTTTATTTTGTTTTGTTTTATGTGTTATATTACTTTTACTTGTCTTGCTATTTTACTTTTATTTATTTTATTATTTTTTATTTTTATCTTATTTTGTTAATTTTACTTTATTTAAAGTTTTTTTTTAATGTTTGCTTATTTTTGAGAGAGAGAGAGAGAGAGAGAGCGGGGGAGGGGCAGAGAGAGAGGGAGACACGGAATCAGAAGCAGGCTCCAGGCTGCGAGCTGCCAGTGCAGAGCCTGATGCAGGGGTTGAGGTCACGAACTGTGAGATCATGACCTGAGCCGAAGTCGGACGCTTAAAATGATACAGCGTCCGACTGAGCCACCCAGGCGCCCCTATTTTACTTTATTTTTACTTAGTTTATTTTTATTTGTTTTTAATTTATGCTCCTTCACTATTTTATTTATTTTATTTTTACTTGTTTTATTATTTCATATAGTGAATTATTTTATCACTTAGGTTTACTTATTATTTTAAAGTTTTTCTTTTATTTACTTTTATTCTTATCATTTTATTATTTCTTATTTTATTATTGTTTCATTTTATGATCATTTTCACTTAATTTTTTACTCCATCGTCTTCTTTATTTTTAAACTTTCTTGCATTGTATCATTTTCTTTTTGAGTTTCCTACCGCGCTTGTGTTATGACGTCTGCCTTCCTTTTATTTTACAGCTTCACCGATGTATCTTCCTTGACGTCCTCTCAGCGTATTTTATTCTGTTGCTTTCACTGAACGCAATCTCCGCGGGACGCGATGCCACTGTTCCCAGCGTCCGGACGCCGCCCCCCGTTCCCCGTCTGACCTGAGTGTCCACCGTGTGTCCCCACGTCCCCCGGGGGCCGAAGTGCATCCGTGCGCTGGCGCCCGGCAGGTGCAGGGGCCCATGAACACCATCCTGTCTCCTGCGTCCACACGGCATCCTGGGAGGTAATGTGGTGTCGTCTCTACTGCTCTGCGCACAGCCGCCCTGCTGCGCCCCCGTCCGGTGGGGTCCCTGCTGCTGGGCTTCTCCTTGCAGGCTGTGAGTCAGGCCTTCAAGGTCTCCCAAGAAACGCCCTGCTTTTCCGATGCAGACGACCCTGAGCAGACCGACCTGCCATCACACGCTCCTATTCATTGGTCGCTTCAGTGTCCGACTTGGGCTCAGGTCATGATCTCACGGTTTGTGGGTTCGAGCCCCGCGTCGGGCTCTGTGCTGACGGCTCAGAGCCTGGAGCCTGCTTGGGATTCTGTGTCTCCCTCTCTCTCTCTCTGCTCCTCCCCTGTTCACGCTCTGTCTCTCTCGGTCTCAAAAATAAGTAAACGTTAAAAAAATTAAAATAAAAAAGATCACATATCTAGGGGCGCCTGGGGGGCTCAGTCGCTTAAGCCTCAACTTGGGCTCAGGTCATGGTCTCATGGTTCGTGAGTTCAAGCCCTGCATTGGGCTCTGTGCTGATGGCTCACACTGTGGAGTCTGCTTCGGATTCTGTGTCTCCCCCTTTCTCTGCCCCTCCTCCACCTTCGCTCTGTCTCTCTCTCTCTCTCTCTCTCAAAAACGAATACACATTAAAAAGAGAAGTTAAAAAAGATCACATATGTACATTCATTCTCATGAACTCATTTTTAGCTTTTGTCTGTCCTGCGTCTTTGTGCACAGGACCTGCAGGTGAGACAGTGAAGGGCCCTCTGCAGGGTGGGGGCCACTCAGGACGGACACAAGGAGCAGCCACGGCTCACATTTGCTTGATTAAAGTGCAGGCTAAGCCCCTCGGAGGGGACGCCCCATCCCCAGCAGGTGCAATCTCCCCCGGATCTCCCGTTAAGACGATTACTTTACTAATGAGATTGAGGGCTGAGAAGGCACCGGATCCTAATGAGAAAAACTCAAGGTCGGTGCTCAAAGTCGGCCCCTTCGGAAGCAGAGTCTCGGACACGACTAAGCAAAGAACTCGAACCACACAGCTGCTGGAAACGCCGTTTGCACATGGCCGGTCATAGGGACAGCGTCCATGTTGGGCAACTAACACCAACGGTCCGTGCTTCTGGCCAGAAAGACATGCCATATGGACAAGAGAATTCCCACCGCGCAAGCTGGAAACAGAACGGCATGTGCGTGGACAGGAGTTCTTTAAAAACGGACCGAGGTTCGAGCCCCGCGTCGGGCTCTGTGCTGATGGCTCAGAACCTGGAGCCTGCTTCGGATTCTGTGTCTCCCCCTCTCTCTGCCCCTCCCCTATTCGTGCTCTGTCTCTCTCTCAAAAATAAATGAACGTTAAAAACAAAAAAAAAACAAAAAAACAGACCCAGGTAATGGTTTCTTTGGGGGGAGGGACAAAAATGTTCTCAAGTTCACTGGGGGTGACACTCACACACGACTATAGCCCAAGACGCTGGATTGTACAATTCAAAGAGGCAGGTACGGGTGCCAAGGCCCTGGGGCAGAGCATGTGTGACCTGTTCAGAGAAGAGCTAAAGAACAGAGGTAGTTGCAAAGGCCCTGGGTCGCAGCGTGTGTGACCTGTTCAGAGAAGAAGAACGGAGGCAGGTACAAAGGTCCTGGGGCAGTGCATGTGTGACCTGTTCAGAGAAGAGCTAAACAGAGGTAGGTGCAAAGGCCCTGCGGTCACATTGTGTGTGACCCATTCAGAGAAGAGCAAAGGGGCAGGGGCAGGTGCAAAGGCCCTGGGACGAGAACATGTGCAACTTGGTCAGAGAACAGCAAAGAGGCAGGGGCAGGTGCTAAGGCCTGGAGCAGCAGCATGTGTGAGGTGTTCAGAGAAAAGCAAAAGAACAGAGGCAGTTGCAAAGCCACTGTGGCAGCCGTATGTGTGACCTGTTCAGAGAGAGCAAAGAACACTGATAGGTGCAAAGGTCCTGGGGCAGTGCATGTGTGACCGACCCATTCAGAGAAGAGTCAAGGGACAGGGGCAGGTGCAAAGGCCCTGGGACAGAAGTGTGTGTGACATGCTCAGAGAACAACAAAGGAGCATGAGCAGGTGCAAAGGCCCTGGGGCAGTGCTGTGTGTGACCTCGTCAGAGAAGAGCAAAAGAACATGGGTAGGTGCAAAGGCCCTGGGGCCGCAGCGAGTGTGTGAGCTGTTCGGGCAAGACCAAAAGAGCATGGACAGGCGCCAAAGCCCTGTGGCAGCAGCGTGTGTGGTCTGTTGAGAGAAGGGCAAAGAACCAGCAGGAGTGCAGGGGGGAGTGAGCAGAGGAGGGAGAGGGGGTGGCGGGTGGAGAGGCCCCAGGCCAGGTGTACTGTTGCCAGCGGAGACCTCCTTGCCACGCCCCCTCCCGGGACGGTGCCCTGGGCCCCCTCCTCACCCGCCGCGCCCCCCGCCCCCCCGACGGGATGCGACGGCACAGGTGCTGAGCAGGTGCCAGCCGGCGTGGTCCACGTGTGGAGCGCAGCGTGCGCACGTTCGCGCGCACACCCGGGTCCGGAAGGGTCCGCGTGGCGCACACGGAGCCTGGCTGCGGGCGTCACGAGCGGGGCTCCTGCGGGGAAAGACGGCGCCCGCGGCCCTGCCGTGTGCAGAGCGAGGGGCCGAGCGGCGGACAAGGGGCCAGGCCAGGCGCGCGGGACGCGGGGAGGTCACCCCAGGCGTGCGCCCGCCTCAACAACTTGGCGTCAGCCGGTGTCTGGGCTGCGGCGGCGGGAACAGTAATGGCACAGGCGAGGCCGGGCGCTTGCGAACGACGGACGCGTGCTTGTCGTGGTCCTGGGGCCTGCGCGTCCCACATCCAGAGGCTCGCGGACCCCGGGGTCTGGTGAGGACCTGCTTCCTGATTCGCGAATGACCGTCCAACCCGCTCCCTGGCGCCGTGGAGGGGCCAGGGGGCTGTCTGGAGTCTCCCAGGGACGCCAATCCTGTTCATGGGGGCTGCGCCCTCGTGCGCTAACCCCCTACCCAAGGCCCCACCTCCTAACACCACCAGCTTCAGGGTCAGGATCCACATACGAATCTCGGGGGGGACGTAGACACACAGTCAGGCACCGGCGCCCTGGTGGGGGGAGCGGAGGGTGATGCGAGCCTGGGGGCCGTGCCAGCCCGTGCTGGAGGGAGGGGGTGTGCGCAGGAGCGAAGATGCTCCAGCTGGACAGGGAGGGGGCTGCGGGGAGGCGTCTACACTGCGCAGGATGCGGGTGGCCGCCTGTTTGCACCGCAAGCCGGAGGGAGGGGCTGCTGGCACGGGTCCTGGAGCAGGAAGTGTACGCATGCACAGTGGGGAGGGGGGCACCCTGGCATCCACCGTACTTCCCCAGCCCCGTGGGGAGCAAGGAGAGGCGAGCGAGGGGGCGGAGGGGCGGGCGGTGAAGCCACACACCTGAGGCGGGAACACGGTGCACCCCGGGGTGCCGGCATCCGGGCCTCCAGGGACCCTCCTGACCGAGGGCCTCTCTGCGCCCCCAGACCCAACGGCGGGAGCCGGCCCCGTGACCTCACCCCCACGCTGTCCCCGTGCACCTGCAGGGCTGAAACCAGGCCCCCGTCCTGGACACCGTTGCACACGTTCCCCCACCGAAGTTCATTTATTTTGAGAGTGTGAGCAGGGGAGGAGAAGAAAGAGAACCCCAAGCAGGCCTCCGTGCGGTCAGCGCACGGCCTGATGTGGGTCTGGATCCTGGAGAGATCATGACCTGAGCTGACAGCAAGAGTCTGACGCCCAACCAATGAGACACGCAGGCGCCCCCACCTTCCCACACTTACTTTCTCTAACATGTCCCCCAAAATGCAGACAGTGTGTTTCTGGGCAGACACTGGACATTTCTAACAAACTTTGCCTGCGGTGTTCAGGATGGGCTCCAGACGCTCCTGTGACCCAGTGCCCTTGGGTCTAGAGAACATGTCTGCTCTGTTCCTCCGTCAGGGTGCAGCCAAGGAGAAACAGGGCCCCCAACAGTCGCCTCAGAATATAAATCCGAGTGGTGGTGGGGCGGGGGGGGTGGGGGGGGAGAGTTGTTCCAACGGCTTTAGATCGGGTGACACAGGGCACGTGAGGTACAAGGGACTTTCTCGGCAAAAGGGTGGACACATGCCGAGGTCCCAATTGCAGACGTGGGGACATCGGCGGCCCACTGCTCAGGGAGAACCTCAGCGTCAGAAACCGGGAACGAACTAGGATCTCCCTTTGTCGCCCCGCCCCCCGGGTGGAGAGTCGGCCCAATGCACTTGTGTCAAAGTTCAGCCAGGTAGAACCACAACAGATCAGGGGACGGTTTTGAGTTCCCCACAATGAGATCATGATGCCGCTCACCTAGAAAAAGGTTCGGGGCAAAAAGCTATAAAGGACAGACAGACACAGAGACAGAGGGACAAGCAGAGCCCCAACCTCGCCTCCCAAGTGTGTGGGGAAATGCTTGCAGGGTTGAAATATCCCGGTGATTCAGGACACACTGTCTATTCACAGCCCCCACTGTCTGCAAAACAGTCGCCTCGGCATGAAGGAAGAAACCCAGGTTCCGGCGCAAGGATAAAACCTCATCAGTGACAAGGATGTTTCAACTGATCTGCACTCCCGCCGATGACCCCTTGTCGGCTGCTAAAATACCCGCAGGAAACAGTTCTTAGGATGTAACTGGCAGTACGTGAGAAAATCCCACCCTCACTCCTGAAGAGAACACGAGCGCCAAGTCCAAAGTGAACACAGACGGTGTCCTTCACATCATCCCCACTTATCACTGGCCACCCCACTCTCCCCGTGGAACACACATTAGGGAAAGCGGTTCAAAGCCAGGCACTCTGGTTCCGGATCCACATTCATCATCGTGTTGCTCTGGGGTCTCAAGGAGAATCTGCTGCATGACAACAAAACTCCCCTGGCCTTCATCCCTGTCAAGTGCACAACGTGGCCAAAAGGACACACTCGTGTGTCGAGCCACAACCCTTTTTCTAACACCCTTTGATATTGTGTGTGTGTGTGTGTGTGTGTGTGTGTGTGTGTGTGGCTAACACTCCATCGTAAACCATAATGGACACCTCTTCCTGACAGATTTGTTTCTTCCCCGTTTCGCACCAGATACTTCTGAACAAGAAAAATTACCAGAAGACTAAAGAAGGGTATGCCCCATGACCGAGGAGTCAGTCCTTCCCAGAAAGGCCCATCCTTAACTCATACGCAACCAATAACAGAGTCAAAACACAAAAGGCAAAAACTAACAGGACACCAAGGAGAAACCGCTGCATATACGATTATGGCTGGAGATGTCAACACTGCCGCTTTCAGGAACAGATGGATCCAGCAGGCACAGGAACAGTGAAGCTGGTCTGGACTGCACTGTGAGCGCTCCACCTTCCTCGTAGCTCGGGATAGCATCAGTGGGTGGGGTATTCAAAACTCAGATTCCTCAGTGTCTTCCCCAGCGATACGCCCTTTGCTGTAGGTCTGGTGCTGGCATTCTCCAGCTTCCTAGGGCCCTCCCCAGACCCCACATACATATCCCATGCTCTCTGATGGCCACACACACCCGTTGCACCTACCCTGGCCTCTCCCCTGAACCCCTTGCCTACACGACATTGACACCTGTTGCCACAAGTCCCCTCCTCACCCCTGCTCTCTGCACCACTGTGTCCCCAAATTAAAGCCTGCCTCTCTCTCCTTTCCCACCGCCACTTCCTGTTGCTGAACACACCGCCTCTGTTCCCATCACACAGACCTCTGCCCGGAGCACATCGCTCAGGGAGACCCACCTCACTGACCTCACACAGAGACCTCCCCGTGACCTCAGAGACTTCCCCACACCCGGTCCCAGGACATTGCCAAGAGCACAGACCGGACACACGCTGAGTGCTGGGTTACAGGGACCGCGACAGGATCCCTGAGGGATCAGGGACGGTGCAGCGAGCTGGGGCGGAAGAGGAACGCCACCAGCCACACACATGCTGACAAGCGCTGCCTGTGAATTAAAGACAGACAGATGGACGGACGAACGGATGGGTGGAGGGCCTTTTGGGGTCTGGAGTCCCAGCAGGAGCACGGACCCCTTCCCACCTGTTACAACTCGAGGTGAGGAAAGAATCCCTTTTACTTTGCGTCATTTGTAAAACGGGCTGGTAGCTGTGACCCGAGTGCCTGAGCGAATTTGCTAAGCTTGTACCCCGTGAAAAGATCGAATGCTGCCTAGGGCTCCGGATTCTCCGTCCACACAGTTATTTTATGATAACAGCCTCCCGGCGAGATGCGTCGTTGACCTCGGCCAGAGTGATTTCTATCCTTTACGAATCTGCTCCACTGGGCTCCCTGTTCGGTACCGCAGACCAAAAGGCTCCAACGGAACAAAACAAGGATACAAAATACGAGTTCATTGGAAAAAAATTTTATTTCACAAAAAATGCAAACTGGAATAAACACCATCTTCCCTCACGCAAACATTACAGCTGCTTTTAAGTATCTCTTGCGCTTCACCTGGGGAAGCAAATGATTATAAAATTTAACAAGTGTGTAGCCTTAAATCTGTTTGAAACGTTCCAAGTAAAAATAATTTAGCAAAACAGCTTCTTAAAAAAACCACACACGCTAATTCTTGAGGAGGAACCAAAGCTTTTGACCCATCTTCTTTTTTTTTCCTTTCGGCTTCGTCACCAGTTTGCGACGCGAAAGTGTGTGAGGCGAGGAAGAGCGCGGGACGGCACGTGGCGACTTGCCCCCTTCAGGACCCGCCCGCCTGCACGCAGCCGCCAGGCACCGGCCGGACCCCTGGGTTCTGCCGGCGCACCCCCCAAGCGCGCCTCCCGAGCAGCTGAAATTGCGAAGGAAAACCCGCGAAACCACCACGGGGGCAAGGCGCTCTCAAGTTCTCGGGGCCCTGGTTTTGGGGGGGGGGGGGGGGGGCCTGGCCGTGCGTCCTCCGCAGTTTGTCCCCAGCGAGGGGCCACGGGGCCTCGCGTGCCGTCGCTGCCCGCGCGGGAGTCACGAGCGGAACAGAAATGGCGCGGTGGCTGCGCACTGGTCGCCGCGGCCGGCCGGCGCGCTCTCCCTGATTGCGAGGGACGTGGTGAAGTTAAAGCTATCAGATGAACAGTTTCGGGGGAAACCAAAGCTGGCGAGCGAGGCCCAGGCTGCCGCCCGCAGGACACCGGAAGCGCGGGGTCCAGCCGCCCGGGAGGCCCCGGGGCTGTGCGCTCCGCGGCGGCTCCCCGGTCCCGGTCTTCGCGGGATGGGGCTGGGGTGGGAGCGGGGGGTTGGAGGAGAGGGGGGCGGGACTGCCTGCATTACCTGTTCCAGGTGCTGCGGTGCCGGCCCGGCGACCCTGAGCGCGAGCGGTCGCGGTCCCCGCGGCGGTGGCGGCTGCGCTTGCGCCCCGAGCCGCCCCTGCGGTCCCGGCTGCGCTCCCGGCGGCTGGAGCGCTCTCTGCTGTGGGACCGGCGTGCGCGCGCGCGCTCGGGGCTGGCGCTGCGCCGCGGGGGGCTGTCGTCTGGGCGCACGTGCTTGCGGTGGCGCCGCCGCTCCTTCCGCGGGGTCCGCGCGTCGTCGCGGCTGCCCGCCCGCCGCGGCCGGCTGCGCTCCCGCTGGTGCCTGTCGTCGTCCCCGCGGCCGCCGCTGGCCCGGCCGCGGCCCCCGCTCGGCTCGCGGTTGCACTTGTCTTGCTCGGAGCGCGCGTCCTTCCTGGGCGCGCTCTGCTCACAGGCGGCGGCAGCGGCGGCGGCGGCGGGCGCGGCCTTGGGCTGCTGGTTGTTGTCGGGGATGCAGGCGAGGACGCCGGGGCAGCGCTTGTCCGGGGAGCCGTCGTCCGCCGCGCCGCGCCGCGCGCCCACGCCTTCGCGGCAGGGCGCGCCCTCGGCCAGACTGCCGTTGACGCCGCGGGGCGCGCCGTCGGCGTCCGGGCGCGGCGGCGTCTGCTTCGGGGCGCCGGGGGCCGGCGGGGCCCCCAGGGGGTGCAGGGCGGCAGCGGCGCCCGCGCAGCCGGCCGACACCGTGTGCAGGATGTCCAGCACTGGCTGCAGCAGGTCCGCGTGCGCCACCCCCAGCTCGTCGCGCGCCGGCGGCTCGTCCGGCTTCCTGCTCAGCAGGATGTTGAGCAGCCGCTCGCGCAGCTCCCTCTCCCGGCGCTGCAGCCCCAGCGCGCGCTCCTTCTCCTCCTCCACGCGCCGCAGCTCGGCCTCCTGCAGCCGCCGCCGCTCCTCCAGCCGCTGCAGCCGCAGCGCCTCCTCGCGGTGCTCCTGCTCCTGCAGCTTCACGGCCTGCGGCACAAAGGGGAAGGCGCGCGTGGGGGCCCCGCACCCGCCTGCTGGCGCCGAGGCCCGGGGTGGGTGGGGGTGGGGGGGTGGACCGGGCGCGCGGCGCGGTCTGGCCGCGGTGCACCCCCCCCCTCCCGCCCCCCCACCCCGAGCGACAAGCACGCGGCCCGGGGCGGGCTGGCGGGCGGGGCGTGGCCCCGGCCCGCCGGGAGGTCGCCCGCGGTCGGTCACCCGCGACGGGGAGCGGAGATGACGGAGCGCACGTCCGCCGCCGCGGCCGCCTGGGCGAGCGTCTTCAATATTCACCATGAACCAAGAGCGGAGCTGGCCCGTCTCAGCGCGCCTGCCAGTCTCCTTCCCGGGGACTTATCCCAACTGTAATTAGACAACAGGTTACGGGGTCGCCCCGCGCCCGACTCCGCGGGGACACGCAGCCTGGCCGAGCACAAGGAGGGCCCGGCGAGGTCCGCACGTGTCCCCCGCCCCCGCCTCTCGCGGGGGCTTCCGGCCCGGCCTCCGGGAGGAGCGGGAGGAGCGGGAGGAGCGAGGCGGCGCGAAGGCGCTCGTCTTGTGCTGCACCGGCTGTCAGATCCGCGGCTGCGAGGAGGGACGTGGCCCAGCCCGGCTCTGCGTCCGCCCTGAGCTCCCCGGGGACGCCGCGGCGCTGCTCTCCATCGCCACGGTCAGGCCGCACCGCCCGGTCCTGTCGCCCCGCCCACTGGCCTTTGGGGTCACAGCAGAGCCCCATCCTGTCGCCCGGCCACTGGCCTGTGGGGTCACAGCAGAGCCCCCTGTCCCAAGGGCCCTGGCCGCTGCCTGTGGGGTCACGGCAAGGCCCCTTGTCCCGGCGCCCTGGTCGCTGGCCCGTGGGGTCACAGCAAGGCCCCTTGTCCCGGCGCCCTGGTCACTGGCCCGTCGGGTCACAGCAAGGCCACTTGTCCCGTCGCCCTGGCCATCGCCTATGGGGTCACAGCAAGGTCCCTTGTCCCCTCGCCCCGGCCGCTGGCCTTTGGGGATCACAGCAGAGCCCCATCCTGTCGCCCCGGCCACTGGCCTGTGGGGTCACGGCAGAGCCCCCTGTCCCAAGGGCCCTGGCCGCTGCCTGTGGGGTCAGGGCAAGGCCCCTTGTCCCATCGCCCTGGCCGCTGCCTGTGGGGTCAGGGCAAGGCCCCTTGTCCCATCGCCCTGGCCGCTGCCTGTGGGGTCAGGGCAAGGCCCCTTGTCCCATCGCCCTGGCAAGGCCCCTTGTCCCATCGCCCTGGCCGCTGCCTGTGGGGTCAGGGCAAGGCCCCTTGTCCCATCGCCCTGGCCGCTGCCTGTGGGGTCATGGCAAGGCCCCTTGTCCCGGCGCCCTGGCCGCTGGCCCGTGGGGGTCACAGCAAGGCCACTTGTCCCGTCGCCCTGGCCATTGCCTATGGGGTCACAGCAAGGTCCCTTGTCCCTCTCGCCCCGGCCGCTGGCCTTTGGGGATCACAGCAGAGCCCCATCCTGTCGCCCCGGCCACTGGCCTGTGGGGTCACAGCAGAGCCCCATCCTGTCACCCCGGCCACTGGCCCATGGGGTCACAACAGAGCACCTCCTGTCCCAAGGGCCCTGGCCGCTGGCCCGTGGGGTCAGGGCAAGACCCCTTGTCCCATCGCCCTGGCCGCTGTCTGTGGGGTCACAGCAGAGCGCCCCCCGTCGCGTCTCAGTAGCCACTGCCTGTGGGGTCACAGCAAGTCCCCTTGTCCCGGCGCCCTGGCTGCTGGCCCGTGGGGTCACAGCAAGGCCCCTTGTCCCGTCGCCCTGGCCATTGCCTATGGGGTCACAGCAAGGCCCCTTGTCCCGGCGCCCTGGCCGCTGGCCCGTGGGGTCACAGCAAGGTCCCTTGTCCCCTCGTCCCGGCCACTGGCCTTTGGGGATCACAGCAGAGCCCCATCCTGTCGCCCCGGCCACTGGCCTGTGGGGTCACAGCAGAGCCCCTTGTCCCAAGGGCCCTGGCCACTGGCCTGTGGGGTTACAACAGAGCCCCCTGTCTCACCACCCCGGCCGCTGGCCTGTGGGGTCACAGCAGAGCCCCCTGTCCCCAAGGTCCCGGCTGCTGGCCTGTGGGGTCACAGCAGAGCCCCATCCTGTCACCCCAGCCACTGGCCCATGGGGTCACAACAGAGCACCTCCTGTCCCAAGGGCCCTGGCCGCTGGCCCGTGGGGTCAGGGCAAGACCCCTTGTCCCATCGCCCTGGCCATTGCCTATGGGGTCACAGCAAGGCCCCTTGTCCCGGCGCCCTGGCCGCTGGCCCGTGGGGTCACAGCAAGGTCCCTTGTCCCCTCGTCCCGGCCGCTGGCCTTTGGGGATCACAGCAGAGCCCCATCCTGTCGCCCCGGCCACTGGCCTGTGGGGTCACAGCAGAGCCCCCTGTCCCAAGGGCCCGGGGCCGCTGGCCTGTGGGGTGAGGGCAGAGTGCCCCCTGTCCCAAGGGGTCACAACAGAGCCCCTTGTCTCGTCACCCCGGCTGCTGGCCCGTGGGGTCACAGCAGAGCCCCCTGTCCTGTTGCCCTGGACGTTGCCTGTGGGGTCACAGGAGAGCCCCATCCTGTCGCCGCGGCCACTGGCCCATGGGGTCACAACAGAGCCCCCTGTCCCCAAGGTCCCGGCTGCTGGCCCGTGGGGTCACAGCTGAGCCGCCTGTCCCATCGACCTGGCCGCTGGCCCGTGGGGGTCACAGCAAGGACCCTCGTCCCGTCGCCCCAGCTGCTGGCCCATGGGGTCACAGCAGAGCCGGCTGTTCCGTCGCCCGGGACGTTGCCCGTGGGGTCACAGCAGAGCCCCCTGTCCCGAGGGGCCCCGGGGAAGACTACGTGCAGCAGGAGGGGAGCCACGGGGGGCTGGGAGACCCTCCTCGAGCTCGGTGGCGCCCTCCCTCTGGGGGACACGGCGCGCCTGCGCCCCAGCGCCCGGGCGGTGTGACCGCGGTTGCGTCCGAAGTGCTCCGCGCCCCGTGAGCCTGGAGGGCGCGTTCTGGCGCCTGCGACGAGGCCGGCGGCGCGGCCGGGGCATTAAGAGCCGAGCTGGCGCGGGGCGGCGAGCAGGCGCGGGAAGGCGCCCTGGCGCGGCCCCCCCCCTTCCCCCCCCGCCCCCGCCCCCGCCCCCGCCCCCGCGCGCGCCCGCCCCCGCCCCCGCGCGCGCGCGCGCCCCGCCTACCTTGGCCCTGCTCAGCAGCTCGGCCACCAGGCGGATGGACTGCAGGTTGCGCTGCGCCAGCAGCAGCTTGCGCTCCTCCAGCCGGATCTTCTCGTGCAGCTTCCGCTGCTCCTCCGCCTGCTGCTTCTCCAGCTTCTTCTGCTGGCGGCGCAGCTCGCGGTCCCGCTGCTTCTGCTCCCGGCGCCGCACCTTCTCCTCCCGCTTCCGCTCCCGCTCCAGCTCCTCCAGCTCCTTCTGCTTCCTGCACGACAAGCGCGCGGCGCCGCTCAGCACCACGGACCGGACCGCGCGCCCCGGCTCTGCGCGCGGCGGCGCCGGCGGGGAGGGGGCGGGGGGCGTGCGCGACACCCGCTGTTCCAACGCGCGGGCCGCGGCGGGACTCCAGGATCCGCGCAGGAGGCCCCCAGAGCCTCCGGAGGGAAGGTCTCGCTGGGGAAGCGGACGCCGTGAAGGACGCGACCGATGGGCGGGCCTCGCGACACGGAAACTGCCTCTCAGCGACACACAACAGCTGGGGGAGAGGCCGGCGCGCCGAGGACCCCCCTGCCGCAGCGGCAGGCAGG
The DNA here is from genome assembly GCA_028564725.2 of Otocolobus manul. Taxonomy (NCBI): domain Eukaryota; kingdom Metazoa; phylum Chordata; class Mammalia; order Carnivora; family Felidae; genus Otocolobus; species Otocolobus manul. The sequence continues at coordinate 1,121,981 of CM066692.1, read as the reverse complement.
GCCACACACACACACACACACACACACACACACACACCCCGGGACCGCTGGCACGCGGCAGTGCTCACACACACAAACGGGCACATACCGCAGGGAGAACGGCCGCCCACGCCACGGACGAACAGAGGGCAGACGGGGGGAGCCTCACGTGCGCCCGCGTGCTGCCCGCAGGGCCCGCCGCGCGCACCACCAGCCCCACACCGTGCTGCCCAGAGGGCCCACTGCGCGCACAGCCCCGTGCGACACCCGCGTCCTGGCCCAGAGGACACAGCGGCGCACAGACAACATGCTCGCTCACTGCACACCGCCTTCCACCCAGCAACAACTGCTCAGCGCACGACTGATACTCAAAGGTGCTGGCAGGGTGCACAAAGCCCCATCACTGGGGCTCCAGAGAGGCTGTGGGAGTCCCTACACTGAACGGAGGACCTGTGAGCAAACCCACACGGAAGGTTCTGGAAGCACCAAGCTACGGGAAAGACCACACACAACAGACGACGCACCTACGAACCCATTTGCTCCAGAGTCTGGAAAAGGCAAAGTCGCTATGACAAAAAACCCAGCACGGGGAATACCAGGCTGTGACCCCCAGGATCCGGTGAGTCCTGGGCTGTGACCCTCCCCCCCGCCCCCCAGAATGTGGTGAGCCCTGGGCTGTGACCCGCGGGGATCCGGTGCACCCTGGGCTGTGACCCACGGGGATCGGTGAGCCCTGGGCTGTGACCCGTGGGGATCGGGTGAACCCTGGGCTGTGAATCCCCCTGGGGATCCGGTGAGCCCTGGGCTGTGACCCCACCCCTTGGGATCCAGTGAGCCCTGGACTGTGACCCCCCCTGGGGATCCGATGAGCCCTGGGCTGTGACCCCCAGGATCAGGGGGTCCCTGAGGGAGCGGACCTGCTGACGGAGCTTAAAAAACTCCTGTGACGTCACCAGAGAAAAAGCACCTGGAGACGACCGCTTCCCTTTCTAGCAAGCCCACGGGCTGCCCAGCAGCTCAGGTCGTCTGTGCTCGGCCAGGGGCGGGGGGTCCCCACGAAGAGACCCCAAACGTAAGCAGGAGACCGAGGGCCAGGTCGGAAAGAGCCCGGGTGAACCACCCTCACGTGCACCTTGATGGTAGCGTGAGTCCAACCCCAAGGAACGCGGTAGGAAAAGTCCCAGCTGCCCTGGGCAGGACGAGACGCAGAGCGTGAGGCCGCCAGGAGCCCAGGTGGGACACGCCCAGGCCGCGGAAGGGCAAGGCCAGTCCTGGGCACTCCAGACGTGCAGACGCGCAACCCTGCGAACAGGGCCCAGGGATCAGGACGCACGTAGGTCCCCAACCCCCTCACGACCGAGAAAGAAGCTGGGGCCTCACACTGGGAGGTGGGAACAGACCCAGGGCCACAGCTCCCACAGAGGGACGTGTACCAGGGCTCCCTAGCACCTGTGTCCAGGCCCCACAGGTCGGGGTCCAACTCAGCATCCGTCCAGGAAACACAGATCAGGCCCCAGCTCACCATCTGTCCAGGCCCCACAGGTCAGGATGCACAACACCGGCTGTCCAGGCCCCACAGGTCGGGGCCCACTCAGCATCCGTCCAGGCCCCACAGGTCAGGCCCCAGCTCACCATCCGTCCAGGCCCCACAGGTCAGGATGCACAACACCGGCCGTCCAGGCCCCACAGGTCGGGGCCCAGCTCAGCATCCGTCAAGGTCCCACAGGTCAGGATCCACAACACCGGCCGTCCAGGCCCCACAGGTCGGGGCCCAGCTCAGCATCCGTCAAGGTCCCACAAGTCAGGATGCACAACACCGGCCGTCCAGGCCCCACAGGTCGGGGCCCAGCTCAGCATCCGTCAAGGTCCCACAAGTCAGGATGCACAACACCGGCTGTCCAGGCCCCACAGGTCAGACCCCAGCTCACCATCCGTCCAGGCCGAACAGGTCAGGATCCACAACACCATCCATCCAGGCTCCAGAGATCAGAATCCACAACACGGGCCATCCAGGCCCCACAGGTCAGGGCCCAGCTCACCATCCGTCCAGGCCCCGGAGATCAGGATCCACAACACTGGCCGTCCAGGCCCCACAGGTCGGGGCCCAGCTCAGCATCCGTCCAGGCCCCACAGGTCAGGCCCTAGCTCACCATCTGTTCAGGCCCCACAGGTCAGGATGCACAACACCGGCCGTCCAGGCCCCACAGGTCGGGGCCCAGCTCACCATCCGTCCAGGCCCCACAGGTCAGGATCCACAACACCGGCCATCCAGACCCCACAGGTCGGGGCCCAGCTCAGCATCCATCCAGGCCCCAGATATCAGGCCCCAGCTCACCATCCGTCCAGGCCCCACAGGTCAGGATGCACAACACCGGCCGTCCAGGCCCCACAGGTCGGGGCCCAGCTCAGCATCCGTCAAGGTCCCACAGGTCAGGATCCACAACACCGGCCGTCCAGGCCCCACAGGTCGGGGCCCAGCTCAGCATCCGTCAAGGTCCCACAAGTCAGGATGCACAACACCGGCCGTCCAGGCCCCACAGGTCGGGGCCCAGCTCAGCATCCGTCAAGGTCCCACAAGTCAGGATGCACAACACCGGCTGTCCAGGCCCCACAGGTCAGACCCCAGCTCACCATCCGTCCAGGCCGAACAGGTCAGGATCCACAACACCATCCATCCAGGCTCCAGAGATCAGAATCCACAACACGGGCCATCCAGGCCCCACAGGTCAGGGCCCAGCTCACCATCCGTCCAGGCCCCGGAGATCAGGATCCACAACACTGGCCGTCCAGGCCCCACAGGTCGGGGCCCAGCTCAGCATCCGTCCAGGCCCCACAGGTCAGGCCCTAGCTCACCATCTGTTCAGGCCCCACAGGTCAGGATGCACAACACCGGCCGTCCAGGCCCCACAGGTCGGGGCCCAGCTCACCATCCGTCCAGGCCCCACAGGTCAGGATCCACAACACCGGCCATCCAGACCCCACAGGTCGGGGCCCAGCTCAGCATCCATCCAGGCCCCAGATATCAGGCCCCAGCTCACCATCCGTCCAGGCCCCACAGGTCAGGATGCACAACACCGGCCGTCCAGGCCCCACAGGTCGGGGCCCAGCTCAGCATCCATCCAGGCCCCAAATATCAGGCGCCAGCTCACCATCCGTCCAGGCCCCACAGGTCAGGATGCACAACACCGGCCGTCCAGACCCCACACGTCAGGCCCCAGCTCAGCATCCGTCCAGGCCCCACAGGTCAGGATGCACAACACCGGCCGTCCAGGCCCCACACGTCAGGGCCCAGCTCACCATCCGTCCAGGCCCCGGACATCAGGATCCACAACACCGGCTCTCCAGGCCCCACAGGTCAGAACCCACCACACGGCCTGTCTTAGCGCCCCCCCCCCCCCCCCGCCCCAAGACTGCACCAAACCACGTGTCTGGCCCCACGAGGTCCGAGGCCCCGTGCTCCCCACCTGCCAAGACAGGAGGCAGCATCCAAGCTCCAGTCCTGCGTAAAAGCCGACCACCCACGTGCACGCGCACCCGGGACCGAGAACAGCCGCCGGACTCCCCAGGGGGCAGCCTGCACACGCAGGCCGGGGAAGCACACTCTGTGGGAACGGCGCGGCCCCTCCCCAGCTAGCACCTGGCGTCCAAGCATCAGCGACCACAGAGGAGGCACCGCCCACTGTCCGAGATCCCTCGGTCCTCCCCCTGCCTCTGGCCCAGCACACCGAGCAGCTCGCGCTGAGGGCCACGTGGCCACTTCCTCCCACGGACGTGGTCCAAGACCCGGCCTCTTGAAAGTTCCCAGTATTTCCTGGGACGCGACAGGCGAGCGTGTGCGAGGGCAGGTGTGCAAAGGAGGCACGCTGGCCAGGGTAGGCGTGTGTGCGAGGAGAGGCACAAGAGGGCAGGTGAGGGGAGCGCGTGTGCGACAAGTGTGTAGGTGAGGGCAGGCGGGGGCGCGACGGGAGGCACACGAGGGGGCAGGTGAGGGCACGCTGGAGGGGACGCGTGGGCACAAAGGCAGGCGCGTGCGAGTGACGGCCCGGGGGCTCGGGGAGCGAGCGGTGGCAGGCTCGCGCGTAGCGACAGGGCCCGAGCGCACACGGCCCCGCTGCTGGGCACGCCGCGGAGCGCCTGACGAAGCCTCCCGCCTCTGCCGCCCCAGAGCCGCTGCCTGGAGAGCCGGTTTCTCTGGGAGCCCGCCCGCCGCCCGCCGCCCGCCGCCCGCATCCCGCAGGTGGGGCCCTGCGGCACCGCGAGGCGGCCCCAGAGCCCAGCCCCGCCCGCCGCGTCTCCCGGTGCCCGTCAGGCCGTCCCCGGGCCAGCAGGCCGACTGTCCTTGGGGCGGGCGCGGAGCTGGGCCGGGACTCGTGCGCCGGGTCGGGACTTGCGTCCGCGGCCGAAAGTAGGTCCGGACACGCCTTCCTCCGCGTCAGCAGCCGCGTCAGGATCCTGTGGTCAGAACGCAGCCCGCACGCGGCCGCAGGGGAGACACGGGGCGCCTGCGACGCAGAGGCGATCGCCGCTGGGACCGGGCGAACCCAGCAGGCCCGACACATCTAAGCCGCACCGTCGCCGGACGCGGAAGTCGCGCCCGCGAAACCCCAAGAGCTGGCAAACAGGCCAAAGGCACAGCGCGACTGGTGGCGCATAAGAGTTTCCTCCTGTTTCCCCAAAACGTCAGTGATCCCGTTCGTTAGGGTTCGGCTTTTATACCACAAAACGCAGACAGTGGGCGGACGCGGGGATCCTGGCCGGACGTGGCCAGAACGTCGCGCACGGGAGCGCGAGCACAGCGGCTGTGCGCGGAGGACGCGCGCACACGCCCACCCGCGCGCGCGCGCGCGCGCGCCAGCGGCCAGGCACGCGGAAGCGCGCGCGCGCTCGAGCCGGCACCCGGAAGCGCGCTGCCCGGCGGACGCGAGCGGGCCGCGCGCGCACGTACCTTTCTTCCGCCCTCTGCCTCTCCTCGGCCTCCTTCTCCCGGCGCTTCTGCTCCTCCCTCTGCTGCTCCAGCTCCTGCAGCTTTTGCCTCTCGAGCTGCCGCTTCTTAATGGAGGCGTCGCTCAGGTGCTTGGTGGAGTCGAAGGAAACCTGCGGGCGGGGGGCGGCACACAGCAGGGTTCGCCACGCGCGGGAGCGGGCCGGGCCGGGCCGGGCCGGACGGCGGCCGGCTCGGCCGCGCCGCCAAGCAGCGCGCTCGCCCCGCGGAGCCCTGCCGGGGAGCGAGCGCGGGTCTCGGCCGCCGTGTGGGGCCCGCGGACGCCCCCGACGGCACACGCTCCCTTCGTGGCCGGGGACTGAGCTTCCCGGCGAAGCCGCAACCTGACCCGCACGTGACATCTGACCCGGACGCGACCCGGCCCCAGCGATTCCGTGAAAACACAAAGTCCCCCTGTGACGACGTGGGGGGGTGGGGTGGGGGGGTGGGGGGTCTCGCATCGTGCCGGCGGCATCCCACCGCGCGCTCTGACCGAGGCCGCCACGGCGCGTCTGCCTCCGCTAACGAGGACGGCCGGCGCTCACAGGGGCACGCGGCCCCCGGGTCGTCCAGGAGGCCCACCCCAGTGCGAGTTGGCGGCGGTACAGGGGACCCTCGGCCCCGGGTGACGGGGTCGCTGGGGAGGCCCGCGGCCCCGCTGGGGCGCGGTTTCGGGGTGCTTCGGCGGCGAGGGTCTCCGCCTGTCACCCCGCCCCCCACACGACAATGCTCTCACATCCGCGTCCGGACGCGGGTGTGTCCAAGGCCGAGTGCGTCTGGCCGCTGGTTTCAACGCGCCTGCGCTAGCCGGTCCTGCGGCCGCCCGGCCGGAGAGCCACCTGCGTGCATGCGTGCGCGCGCACGGCCACGAGACAGGCCCCGGGGGGGCCGCACACGGGACGGGGCCGGGCGGGGCGGGGCGGGCGCTCACCTTGATGTTGCAGGCCACCGCCTTGCCGTCCTCACCCTTGTACATGAGCTTCATGCCGCGCAGGGCGCTCATGGCCTGGATGAAGCCCACGTACTCGCGGTACTGCACGTAGGCCTCGAAGTTCAGGTGGCCCCCGAAACTGAAGGTGTGGAAGTTGCGGCCGGTCATCTCCTCGCGGTAGGGGTCCAGCATGGGGATGTCCACGTTGCGGATCGCCCCGAACTTCTCGAACACCTTCACCAGCACCTCCTCGCTGGGCTTCTCGGAGCCCGAGTCCTTGAGCGCGAACCACTTGCAGGGCAGGCCCTCCAGGTGGATGGTGTCGGGCCGCTCGCCCGGCAGCGTCTCGTTCATGTCCTTGGCGTCGCGGAAGAAGGAGTCCCAGTCGTGGCGCGTGGGGAAGTCGATCCTGAACTCGGCGGCGCGCACCTTGAGGATGTCGGAGAAGCCGCTGAGCTTGATGGTCTTGCCGTCCAGGCAGGCCAGGAAGGCCTTGACCAGGCTGCGGTTCTCCACCTCGCCCTCGAAGCGGATGAAGTCCATGGTGCTCTTGGAGATGCGCAGCGTGGAGAACTGGTGGTGCTGCACCATGGCCTTGAGCCTCTCCATCACCTCCCAGTTGGAGATGGACTTGCCCGGCTGCTTCAGCTGCGGGAGCGCCACGCTGATGGTCATCTTGGTGATGGGCTTCAGGTACAGGCCGTACGGGGGGCACAGCTCCACCGCCTCAGACGTGTCGTGGACTATGGTGGCCGCGGCCATAGCCGGGCGCTGGGGCCTGAAACACACACGCAGCGGCGGTCAGGGCCGGGGCCGGGGCCGGGGCCGGGGCGAGGGTCCGCGCGGAGAGCGTCAGCGTCCGCGGGCCGCCAGGGGACGAGCGAGTCTGCGTCTCCGCCGGCCTGTAGCTCATCAAAAGCCGCGGCCGCCTGAGACGAGGTTCTGTGTCCTTGAACCGAAGGGAACAGAAAACTGGGGTGAGAATCCATCGAAGAGCCTAGCGGCCAAGCGGCGGCGGTGGGCGCCCAGCCGCAGCCGGCCTGCACCAGCAGGTCTCCCAGGGCCGCAGGGCGTCGAGTGGGCGGGGACAGCTGCCACCCCCACCGCAGCGGGCGCACGCACGCACGCACGCACGCACGCACGCACGGCCCGGAACCGACCCGCGCGCGCCCCTGTGGCTGCAGGCAGGATGAGACAGCGCAGGGCAGGGCGGGGCAGGGCTCCCGGCTCCCGTCCCGCGTCCCCGAGGCGTGGATGGAGGAGGGGGCCCCCGCAGGAACAGGAAGGAAGTTTCTGGCCGAGACAAGATCGGAAACGTCAGCTTCAGTGACTCTGGGACCGGCAATGTGTCCTGCTTGCCCGGGGCCGAGCGACAAGCGCTGGGCCCTTCCCTTCCCGAGCCAGCGGCTCCCTGGGCGCACCTGTCCTGCCCCGCCTTCTCCGGGCAACACTTCCCCACTGGGCTGACCGGGGTGGGGGTGGGGGTGGGGGGGGGTTCTTCCCCCACCGGAAAGCCAGGCTCCGCCACAGGAACCCAAACAATACAGGTGACTGCTCCCGCCCCCACCCACGCCCCCACCCACGGGCGGCTCCCTCCGAGGCTTGTGGCCAGGCCCTGAGGCACGGCCTGGGGAGCGGCCCCCACACGGGCGGGTGCTGGGACAAGGCACAGTCCAGGGCACGGGTGACAGGCTCTGGCCTTGGCTGCGACCCAACACCTGCCCCAGGACACCAAGGGCCACGCAGGGCAGCACCCCCGCCCCGGTCGCCTGCTACCCACCTCCCCTGGGGCCCCGCGTCACCCCCCCCCACAACCCCACCCCTTGTGACGTCACCCCCCACCCCCAGCTGCCCGACCCCAAGCTCTGGGCTCCACCAAACCACCCGCCATCCATTACCCTGGGGACCCCCGGCCCCACAGCGCCCCCGGACAAGCCCATCCCCCCACCCCTGGGCCATGGCCTCCAGGCCACACCGGCTGCCCCAGGACCCTTGGCCTCTCCACTGCCCTCAATCTCTCCAGGACTGCCCAGTCCTTCACCTTCACAGGCCCCTGCCCCCAGTGCCCCCCAATTATCTCTGCTGCCCCCAGCCCCAGCCCCCACAGCCCTCAGACCCCACCCACTGGAACTCCCCGCCCCCATCCCTTGCACACTCTGTCCCCCCTCCCCTGCCACTGGCCCCAGAGACCCCCACAACCAGACCACCGCTGCCCTGGACCCTGACGACCTGGGTCCCCAGCAGACCTCAGCCACCTCAGACCCCAGGTCCAGGAGCCCCTGAGACCCGGAGTCCCCAGCTTCACAGACGCCAGCATCACCCCGCCTCCAGCCCCCTCCCGAGACCCAGGGCTTCCCAGACTTCAGCCCCCACCCCACCCGGGGCCTCTAGCCCCAGGGCATCCCTCGCCCTCTCTCAAACCCTGGACTCCACAGCCTTCATCCCCGTCCCCAGTTCCCGGGGACCCCCCGCACACCCCGGGCCCTCAGAGACCTCAATCCACCCAGAGGCTGCGACCATCAGAGACCGCGAACCCCTAGAGTCCCAGAGCCCCTAAGCCCCCAGTCCTCACAGACCCGGACCCCCAAAGTCCCCGTGACGCTGGCCCTCGCAGACCCCGGAACCCCCGTCCCCCCAGAGCCCCCGTCCCCCTGGAGCCCCCGGCCCTCACAGACCCAGGACCCTCGCAGACCCCGAGCCCCCGTCCCTTCAGAGCCCCCAGCCCTCAGAGACCCCTTCCCCCCGGGACCCCCGACCCTCGCAGACCCCGGACCTCAGAGACCACGTCCCCCCAGAGCCCCCAGCCCTCACAGAAACCGGCCCCCCTGTCCCCCCAAAGCACCCGGCCCTCACAGACCTCAATCCACCCAGAGGCTGAGACCCTCAGAGACCCCAGACCCCCAGAGTCCCCGAGCCCCTAAAGTCCCCAGCCCTCACAGACCAGGACCCCCAAAGACCCCGTCCCCCCAAAGCACCCGGCCCTCAAGACCTCAAGCCACCCAGAGGCTGAGACCCTCAGAGACCCCAGACCCCAAGAGTCCCCGAGCCCCTAAAGTCCCCAGCCCTCACAGACGCGGACCCCCAAAGGCCCCATCCCCCCAGAGCCCCTGGCCCTCACAGACCCTAGCAGACCCCAGACGCCCCGTCCCCCAAAGCACCCGGCCCTCACAGACCCTGGACCCCCGGAGCCCCCAACCCCCATGACCCCGTCCCACTGGAGCCCCTGGCCCTCGCAGACCTCAGAGACCTCGACCCTCGCAGACCACGACGCCCCATCCCCCCAGAGCCCCTGGGCCTCGCAGACGCTGGACCCACTGTCCCCCCAAAGCACCTGGCCCTCACAGACCTCAATCTACCCAGAGGCTGAGACCATCAGAGACCCCAGACCCCCAGACTCCCCGAGCCCCTAAAGTCCCCAGCCCTCACAGACCAGGACCCCCAAAGACCCCGTCCCCCAAAGCAACCTGGCCCTCACAGACCTCAAGCCACCCCAGAGGCCCCGTCCCCCAAAGCACCCGGCCCTCACAGACCCTGAGACCCCCGGAGCCCCCAACCCCCATGACCCCGTCCCCTGGAGCCCCTAAAGGCCCTCGCAGACCTCAGAGACCTCGACCCCCACAGACCACGACGCCCCATCCCCCCAGAGCCCCTGGGCCTCGCAGACGCTGGACCCACTGTCCCCCCAAAGCTCCCGGCCCTCACAGACCTCAAGCCACCCAGAGGCTGAGACCCTCAGAGACCCCAGACCCCTAGAGTTCCCGAGCCCCTAAAGTCCCCAGCCCTCACAGACGCGGACCCCCAAAGGCCCCATCCCCCCAGAGCCCCTGGCCCTCACAGACCCTAGCAGACCCCAGACGCCCCGTCCCCCAAAGCACCCGGCCCTCACAGACCCTGGACCCCCGGAGCCCCCAACCCCCATGACCCCGTCCCACTGGAGCCCCTGGCCCTCGCAGACCTCAGAGACCTCGACCCTCGCAGACCACGACGCCCCATCCCCCCAGAGCCCCTGGGCCTCGCAGACGCTGGACCCACTGTCCCCCCAAAGCACCCGGCCCTCACAGACCTCAATCTACCCAGAGGCTGAGACCCTCAGAGACCCCAGACCCCCAGACTCCCCGAGCCCCTAAAGTCCCCAGCCCTCACAGACCAGGACCCCCAAAGACCCCGTCCCCCAAAGCACCCGGCCCTCAAAACCTCAAGCCACCCAGAGGCTGAGACCCTCAGAGACCCCAGACCCCCAGAGTCCCCGAGCCCCTAAAGTCCCCAGCCCTCACAGACCAGGACCCCCAAAGACCGCGTCCCCCCAAAGCTCCCGGCCCTCAAGACCTCAAGCCACCCAGACGCTGAGACCCTCAGAGACCCCAGACCCCCAGAGTCCCCGAGCCCCTAAAGTCCCCAGCCCTCACAGACCAGGACCCCCAAAGACCCCGTCCCCCCAAAGCACCCGGCCCTCAAGACCTCAATCCACCCAGAGGCTGAGACCTTCAGAGACCCCAGACCCCAGAGTCCCCGAGCCCCTAAAGTCCCCAGCCCTCACAGACCAGGACGCCGAAAGACCGCGTCCCCCCAGAGCACCCGGCCCTCACAGACCTCAATCTACCAAGAGGCTGAGACCCTCAGAGACCCCAGACCCCCAGAGTCCCCGAGCCCCTAAAGTCCCCAGCCCTCACAGACCAGGACCCCCAAAGACCCCGTCCCCCCAAAGCACCCGGCCCTCAAGACCTCAATCCACCCAGAGGCTGAGACCTTCAGAGACCCCAGACCCCAAAGTCCCCGAGCCCCTAAAGTCCCCAGCCCTCACAGACCAGGACCCCCAAAGACCCCGTCCCCCCAGAGCTGCTGGCCCTCGCAGACCCCGGAACCCCGTCCCCCCAAAGCACCCGGCCCTCACAGACCCCGGACCCCCGGAACCCCCAACCCTCACAGACCCCGTCCCCCCAGAGCCCCCGGCTCTCGCAAACCCTTGACCCCCGAAGCCCCCAGCCCTCGCAGACCCCGTCCCCCAGAGACCCCAGCCCTCACAGACCCCAGAGACCCCGGCCCTCTCAGACCCCGGCCCCCCGGACTCCCCGTGCCCCCAGAGTTCCCGGCTCCTACAGATCCCGTCCCTCTGGAGCCCTCGGCCCTCGCAGACCCCGGACCCCTGGAGCCCCCGGCCCTCACAGACCCCGGACCCCCGGACCCCGAAGACCACGGCCCGCCGGACCCCCCGGCCCGGCTCGCGGAAGAGGGTGGTCGCAGGTCGTCGCTTACCGGCGCGGGGCTCCGCTTGCGCCCCCGGCCGCCGCCGCCCAGGCCCGAGCTCACCGCCGTCCCCCGACGACCCCGGCAGCCGCGGCCTCTCTGCCCGGCGCCGCCACCGTCCGCCGGAGGCGCCCCAGACGCCACCCGCCGTCGCCGCCGCCCGCCCGCCCCTGTGACGCATTTCCGCTTCCGGCGCTCGTGCCCGCGGAAGCGGCCGCGCGGCAGCTCCCCGTTACGCCGGCCGGCCCCGGCCCCGCCCCTTGGGGCGGGACTTCCTGGAGGCCCCGGGTGAGGGCGGGCCGGCCCTGGCTTGGCACTGCGCGTGCGCGGCTGAGCCAGGACGCTCCGCCCCCCCCCCTCCCTCCCCGCCAGCCACCACCTGTCCCCGAGTCCAACCGGAGGCCTCACCTGGGGCGGCGCAGCTCAGTCCTCTGCCTGGAGCCGACCAGGGGAGGGGCCCGTGCTTCTGTCTGAATTTCCAGTATAATCGTCCATCGTACGGAACACAGCAGTAAGATCGGCCTCTAAGTCTCCTATTTACTCTTCAGTTATTTTTACTCACCGTTTACGTCCATACTGAAATATAAGTATACTATACTATACAATTACATAGGAGTATGTAACAAGTGCATAATATTTTCATACTTGAGCAATTTCATGTTTCATACTTTGGTATAACAGGTTTTAAAATACATAAAATTTAAATACCAACATATGATGCCTTTTTCAGGTAATATACGTTTTTTAAACAATAATATGCCAACGTATACTGGCATACCATAAGCTAATAACTTAGAATTCAGTGAGCTCCCACATTATGCCAGGTGCTGCCGGAGGCACGTCCTTCTCATGCCTCAAATACAGTATCTCAAGACGCAATGCATTTCACATGTAATATACGGTTTTTCAATAACAATATACCTATGTGTAATGACGTAATGTCATTACAGATTAAAAGTTACAATCCATTAAACTCCCCCGCTGATGCCTCCACCATGTCACAAGTCTGCATAGTGAAAATCCAGGGTGGACACCAAGTACACAGACCCTCCATTGTTCAACACGGAGCGCCAACACTGAAGCATTTGCTTCCGAGGGGGAAGGGAGAGGGGTGAGGGGACCCTGAGGTCAAGTGGGCTCCTGGATGCGCTTGGGGGTGCTCTGTGTGAGTCATGTTGTCCTGTTAATGAGCTGACCATGCAAACTAATATGATCACGAGGTCCTCCTCATGAGGAGGAAACAGACGGTCTGGGGTCCCTCAGAAATGGGAACACTGTTTGGACCCAGGCAAGTTTCTCAGTGGGGCTGTGCATCTGTCTTTAGCTTCTCCTTCCTCTTGGGAATAGAGAGATGTTTGGGGTTCTCGTTAAAAGCTTCTCCCCGAGGCTGCCCACAACTCAATGATGGCGTGTTTCCCTCGGGAACTGTTAAATTTGGAAACTGTTTTTCTCCTCTGCTCTCTGAAGCATTTGCAAAGCAAATTAAGAAATGAGATACTCCTTCTGAACGTGCACACCGAAGAAACGGTTATACTAATTTCAAAAACGTTCAAGGAAAATCCTTTTACATTTTGGGGCAAGACTTCCCTCCTCTGGATGCACCTCACAAATAGAAAAACAAGGCCCCTAATATCTGCGGCTGTAATCTTGTGTCCTGTTATGGTGTGTGTTTAGTGATATACATCACTGTCACCAAGTGTGAATGGGGGTTGGGAACATGATGGGATTTGCTCCCAGGACTCTATGGCAAAGGTGGAGGAATTTTGCAGCTGTAATTAAAGTCCACAATCAGTTCATTCAAGCAAATCGAAAGAAAAATTGCTGTGGGTGGGCCTGGCTTAATCAGGTGTCGAAGTTAGAATTAAGAAGGGCTCGAGATTTGAAGCAGCGAGACACAGCCTCATTACCTTGAAAAAGAAGCAATCTGCCTTATGGAGAAGAGCATTTGGCAGGATTTGGCGGCTGGCCTCTAGGAGATGAAGGCGTTAATGCTCCAACCACAAAGAACTGAACTCTTCTAACCACCAGTAAACTTGTAACACAGCCCCGAGTCTCAAATGAGAGCCCCACATCCTAGCTGACACCTTGATTTCAGCTTTTTTGAGTCCCTAAGCGGATATTCAGTGCTTGTGCCTGGACTACTGAGCTACAGAAACTGAGATGTTTTATAATGTGTCTATCCCAGGGCACCTGGGTGGCTCAGTCGGTTAAGCGTCTGACTCTTGGTTTCGGCTCAGGTCATGAACTCACGTTTCGTGGGTTTGATCCCTGCATCAGGCTCTGCACTGACAGCACAGAACCTGCTTGGGATTCTCTCTCTCCCTCTCTCTGACCTTCCCCTGTTCGTGCTCACTCTTGCTCTCTCTCCCTAAAAAAAAAAAAAAAAGTTTACAACTATGAATAAATAAATAAAATGTGTCTATCACACACATCACATGTGGGCGGGGGAGACTTGAACCACAGAAGTGTATCCTCTCTAGTTCTCAAGAGCAGAATCTGAAATCAAGATGGCAGGACTGTTCCTGCCATCGGAAGCTCTAAGGACGAGGCTGTTCCAAGCCTCTCTCCCGGCTCCTGGAGGTGGTCCACAATTCCTTGCTTGTGGCCCCATCCGTCACCACATGAACATCATCCCTCTGTGTGTGTCTGTCTCTATGCGTCCTCTTGTCATGAGGACAGCAGGCACGCTGGGTCAGAGCTCACCGATCTCCACCGGGACCTCATTATCTAACTGACTAGGGCTGGCACAGAGGGACCCAGGTCCCTGCTGGATGTAGGCATTCAATGAGACCAGCAAACTGGAGGCTTGGTTCTAAATGCAGAACCCACCCAATTCTGGCTGCCCTCTAGATTAGACACTTCCCTCCCGGTTAGACACCTCCTCCACTTTGGATTGATATCTTTCACTTTGACCCCGATTCAGAGATGCCATTAAGGTATCTCTACAAGAAAAATGCCTGACGATGTAAGTGTGTGGATGTCCGTAAGTGTAACCATACGTGAATACCTATGCATCTATCTATCCGTTATCTATCCATCCATCCAACCATCTATGCATTCATCCATTTTCCCACCTGTTCATCCTCTGACCCACCCATCCGTCCATCGGTATGTGCATTCATGTACTCCCTGCCCACTCCATGCCTCCATGCACCCTCCACCTGCCCACCATCCACCAGTCAACCCATCTCTCCATCCATCTACCCATCTATCCACTCATCCACCATCCATCCACTCAGCCATCGAACATCCCGCCATCGAACGGACTCTACGTCCAAGCCACCTACCTCTGTCTCCATCCATCCACCTCATAAATTCATGCCTCTGAGACCTTTATTCAAAACAACTCCTTTCCACCGGGTGGCGCACCACGACCCGAATGAACACTAGAGTTAACACTAGAGTTCACTAGAATGAACACTGCCATGTTAATCCTCTGGTCTGGTCTGAAGCCAAAGGTCTCGAGGGTCATGTAGTGAATCCCTCATCCGTCCTCAGCAAAGTCGTGCTGCGTGGTTTCCCATGAACGTTACCCTATTTACGAAATCCACCCTGTGCAACTCATTCTCTTATTAGAAAGTTTATTTATCCCAGAAATTTTAACTCAGCTGCTGCCTTCTAAGCAGCAAGAAAAAAAGGGTATTCTGTTATGTTTAGAGTAGCCACACCGTGAGTTAGAGACGGGGCGGGAACTTCACTCCTCTGCTGGCATTGGGTGTGTTGATTAGGCTGATTTTTGAAACGCAATTCAACAAGGTCTATTAATTACCATTTTTCATGTGCCCACCTTCTCATCAATTCACCGATTCTCGTCCTGGCAGCGCATCCTATGGACTTATTCCCCACAGCCGGGGTGCCTGGGTGGCTCGGTCGGTTAAACGTCTGACTTTGGCTCAGGTCGTGATCTCACAGTTCCTCAGTTTGAACCCATCCAGCTCCGTGCTGACAGCTCAGATTCTGTGTCTCCCTCTCTCTCTGCCCCTCCCCCTGCCCCACTCACGCTTTCTCTCTCTCTCTGTCTCAAAAACATTTTTTTTAATTTTAAATAATAAAAAGTCTGAAAAATTATTCCCCACAGACACACAAAGGCATATTTACAAGTTATATTGCATACATGTATGCACACACATGTATGTGTATGTATGTGTGTGAAGCTCACACATATATTCCCTGCATGTATATAAGTTACATGTGCAATGAATGCTTCTGGCAGCATTAATTATGAGAATTGGAAGCAGCCCAGTGCACGTATTTAAGGTGCTGTGTAAGACAGATAGTACACCCCCTACGCTGAGTCAGGCAGAGGTACTCACTCGACACGATGAAACATTACATGAGCACGGCATGCTGCACACAGGCTCCATGCTCTCACTGATGTGATGGCATGGCATTCAAATTTTATTAATGTTTATTTATTTTTTGAGAGAGAGACACACACACACACACAGTCTGAGCTGTCAGCACAGAGCCGGATGTGGGGCTTGAACTTGCAGACTGCGAAATCCTGACCTGAGCTGAAGTTGGATGCCTCACCGACTGAGCCGCCCAGGCGCACCCGTGGCATGGTATTGAATGCTGGCTTCAGAGTGTGGGAGCAGCACTTGGGGGATGGGGAGTGGGAGGTGAGGCACTGGAAGAAATGGAGAAAGCAGGATGAGGAGGGACAAAGGACTTCTAACTAAATCAAGGGTGTCTGCCTGATTGAAGAGGCAGGGGATAACGGAGATAAGAGTGACCCTGAGGACCCAGGCTCTGCCCACCGGGTGAGGTCCATGACACAAAATGCATGGGGAAAACCGACTAAGAGAGGCTCAGTTTGGGGCAGGAAGAAGGCAGGTGGGTCCAGTTGGGTTGATGCTGGTTTGGACACAGCTGCAACTTTCATGTGAGGTGTCCAGTAAGATCAGGGGCTCTGAACAAGTCCAAGAGCAGGAAAAACCATGACACGGGAGCCATAGCCCCGGGATGGAAGGAAAAGAAACTGAAGAATACATCAATCCATGCATCCTTCCACCAACTCATCTATCCTTCCATCCGTCCATTCATCTATCCATCCATATATTCATCCATCTCTCCTTCCTTCCTTCCATCCATCCACTTACCCTTTCATGCATGCATGCATGCATGCATGCATGCATCCATCCATCCATCCATCCATCCCTCCCTCCTCCCATCCACCCATCCACCCATCCACCCACCCATCCACCCATCCACCTACCCATCCACCCACCCATTCACCCATCCATCCACCCACCCATCCACCCATCCATCCATCCATTCAGCCATCCCCCACCCATCCACCCACCCACCCACCCAACCACCCATCCACCCACCCATCCACCCATCCGTCCATCCATTCAGCCATCCCTCCACCCATCCACCCATCCATCCATCCATTCAGCCATCCCTCCACCCATCCACCCATCCACCCACCCATCCATCCCTCCACCCATCCACCTACCCATCCACCCACCCATCCACCCATCCATCCACCCACCCATCCACCCATCCACCCACCCATCCATCCATTCAGCCAACCTTCTGCCCATCCACCCACCCACCCACCCACCCATCCACCCATCCACCTACCCATCCACCCACCCATCCACCCATCCACCCATCCACCCACCCACCCATCCAACCATTCAGCCATCCCTCCACCCATCCACCCACCCAACCACCCACCCATCCCTCCATCCCTCCACCCACCCACCCACCCCTCCACCCCTTCACCCACCCACCCATCCATCCATTCAGCCATCCCTCCATGCCAGCATCACTGTGCAACAATATGCATGGAATATTGCCAACCAAGGAGGCTCACTGGAGCCTTGGCATGCAGTTGCTATTGGCCCTTGGTGACACACTCTCCTTGTGGCTAACCTTTAGTCTCCAGCTCCTTCTGGAGGCTCATGATAATATCTTTAGCCTTCACCCCAGCTTGGAGGTGGGAACTAATCAGGCATGTCCCAAAGCCCCTGTCATAAACCACATCACTAAATGGTCAAATGACCAAAGCCCCCAGGCAAACAAAGACAGGACAGGACATGGTATGGCCTGAAAGTCACCTCCCAGGAGCCAGGAGCAAAGACCAGACCTCTTTTAAAAATCAGGTTAAGGTCACGATCTCGCGGTCTGTGAGTTCGAGCCCCGCGTCAGGCTCTGGGCTGATGGCTCAGAGCCTGGAGCCTGTTTCCGATTCTGTGTCTCCCTCTCTCTCTGTCCCTCCCCCGTTCATGCTCTGTCTCTCTGTCCCAAAAATAAATAAACGTTGAAAAAAAAAATTTAAAAAAAAAATCAGGTTAAGTGTTCACCACACAAAAACAAAGTGAAAAGGTGATACACTTTATGGGAAGTGGCTTGGAAGGAGATGTGAATGGGTCATAAAAAGCACGGCCAGGACAAGGACAGGGTTCTCTCAGGAGATCACCTTGGTAGCCCTAAGAGCTATGCCCAGGGCTTTTTGAAGGAAATTGAGGGGATACTGGCCTCTGGGTGCAGAGCTGTCTCCCCCACATCCAGCCACGTTGTGGGGGTGGCGAGTGGTCAAATGTGGTTATAGGACTTTCCTTGGGAGAGATCACACGGAACTCTCGTGGGTCTAGGGGCAAAGCTGAGCCCCACACCCAGCTCTCGGCATCCAGCAGGAGGCTGTCCTTGCGTCTCACTCCGTCGAGATCAGTTTAATCTCCTGCGTCCCCTCACCTGAGTGTCCTGTCTGGAATGTACGAAGAAAACACGGTGTTTCCTGGAGCTGGATGTTTTTTCACAGAGTGTCCCCCTGCGTGGCTTGTCCCGCTTGGGAGACATTGCAGAAGTGTCTTCCTGCCTTGGTGACTTCTCTTTGCTTTCTCAACAAGAAGAGTAAGAAATCAGATGCTGCAGAGATCAGATCAAAGGGTGGCTTGAGAACCGGAAACAAAGATCCAGAAGCGAGATACAGAAGTGTCCCTCCCTTTGAGAGAAATGACGTCCCTGTACTTCTCACCAGTGTGCTGGGCTTTCCGTTTCTCTTTAGGGTAGTTGTGGTGTCGTTCAGGACAGAGGGTAAGGTACCAGGCTACAAGGAGCTAAACCAGGAGGGAGCATGGCCTGCAGAGCAAACTGTGCGGGGATAGGCCATCTGGAAAGTTCCAGTGGCAAGAGACAGTTGGGGGAGGCTCAGGGTGGTGGCCTCATCATGAGGTCTCCAACAAGTAAGGCAGGGCCCAGTCCTGAGACACCAGTGGGAATGCGAGTGACCAGTCGCCTCAACCAGGATCCAGTGTCAGAGCACTGCCACTCCTTGTCCTCTCCATCTGCCCATCCATCGTTCCTTCCTTCCTCCCTCCCTTCCTCCCTTCCTTTCTTCTTCCCATCTACCTATCCATCCTTCCATCCACCCTCTACCCATCCATGCATCCATCCATCCATGCATACATACATACATCCTACCATGTATCCTTCCTTCCTTCCATCCATCCATCCATCCATCCATCCATCCATCCATCTATCCATCCCTCCATGTGCCCTTCCTTCCTTCCCTTCCTTCCATGCATCCAACCATCCATCCATCCATCCCTCCATGTATCCTTCCTTCCTTCCTTCAATCATATCCTTCTATCTATCCTTCCTTCCTTCCTTGCTTCCTTCCTTTTTTCCATCCATCCACACATCCCTCCATGCATACATACATACATACATCCTACCATGTACCATTCCTTCCTTCCTTCCATCCATCCATCCATCCATCCATCCATCCATCCATCCATCCAACCATCCCTCCATGTGCCCTTCCTTCCTTCCCTTCCTTCCATGCATCCAAGCATCTATCCATCGATCTATCCATCCATCCATCCATCCCTCCCTCCATGTATCCTTCCTTCCTTCCTTCCTCCCTTCCTTCCATCATATCCTTCTATCCTTCCTTCCTTCCTTCCTTCCTTCCTTCCTTCCTCCATCCATCCACCCATCCCTCCATGCATATATACATACATCCTTGCATGTACCCTTCTTTCCTTCCTTCCTTCCTTCCTTCCTTCCTTCCTTCCTTCCTTCCATGCATCTAACCATCTATCCATCCATCCATCTATCCATCCATCCATCCATCCCTCCCTCCCTCCATGTATCCTTCCTTCCTTCTTTCTTTCTTTCCTTCCTTCCTTCCTTCCTTCCTTCCTTCCTTCCTTCCTTCCATCAATTCATCCATCTATCCATCGCTCCATGCATCCATCCATCCATCCATCCATCCATCCATCCATCGGTCCATCTATCCTTCCTTCCTTCCTCCCTTCCTTCCATCATATCCTTCTATCTATCCGTCCTTCCTTCCTTCCATCCATGCATGCATGCATACATACATACATCCTTGCATGTACCCTTCCTTCCTTGTTTGCTTCCTTCCTTCCATCCATCCATCTGTCTGTCTTTCCAGCCACTTACCTATTGTTTTTATATTTCTACCCTCCCGACTTTAATAGAAGCATACTCATCACCAATATTCTCAAACATTTTTCTTCACTCATCTCACATTTCGACCGACAGAATTGCCACGTCGGACAACTTCTCTTGACCGGATGACCATCACCCTCTCTTGAGGTTTAATTAACGTCACCTCGGTGGTCCCATCCCTAATGCACACAGCAGTGTTTTGTCGTTTATTGTTTTACAATATCGCGTGGCAGGGTCCACATTCGATTGGTCACTGCGCGTGGGGCATGTTTGTATCGCCTCCCCCCGGAGATGCAGTCAGGACACATTGGGGAACGTCCGTTGTGTTTGTCTGGCACAGCAGCTCCGTTGCCATCACACGTCAGTGGCCCAGCCTTGTGGGACTCGAGACGCCCCACATTCAGGTGGGGCTTCCGCAGGGCGTGTGGCTCCCCGGCGTGGGGAGGAAAGGTGGGGGTGGTTCACTTCCTGCTTTTCTCCGGCTGCATATCAGCGTATCACTCAGGAGGCATAGTGTGGCCTCCGTGACAAGACTAACTTCAGGATTCCAGGAACGTGCAGGGCCGGAAGGGGTGTTGGCCACCCTGTCACCCTTCCCTCCTTCCACCCAGAGGGGCTCAGCAGCCGCTGCGGCCAGGACTCTATGCCCAGGTCTCTCCATGAACCGGCCAGTCTCAGAAGTCACTGCGCGACCCTGCCGTCCTGGGCAAGGCGTTCGTGCCCCAAGGGACAAGGGCAGTAGATGTGCTGGTGAGCGAAGTCACCCAGGAGCACCATCGTCTCCCTGGAGCACTTGTGCACGGCAGCGTGGGACCCTCCTCAGGCTGAAAAGGTCTACATTTACCGGGGAAATGTGTCTGCACCCACAGCACTGTGCACAGTTGACAAGCCAAACAACAGCCTGCCTGCAGGACGGATCTTTCCCATCTGACCCGACGTGGACCCCGCCCTCCTTCATCCCCCAAGCCCACGGCTGGGTCCAGGAACAGACCCCCATGGGCGAACGCGGGCGAGACTCCAACCCATAAACGCTGAGTACCTGCTCGCAGATGGTCAGCCAAATGACTGTCATCTCGGGGACTGTGTTCAGAGGGTGTCACTGAAATAGCACAACGAAAGTCATAGACAGTGACTCAGTGCACGAAACTCCACGGAAACTGTTCATGTGATGCATCGGGGTTTCGTAAATGTTCTCAGGCTGCATGGCTGTGGGATCGTCACTGATGCATTGGCCATTTTGGGGAACCCTTGACGTCCAGGATATATTAACAGTGGAAACAGGAGACCACCTCACCTGACCCTGGTTCCCCCCCAAAAAAGCTCGCTTATGTAAAAATGGGTATTTTGGGGGGCGCCTGAGTGGCTCAGTTGGTTAAGCCTCCGACTTCGGCTCAGGTCACGATCTCAAAGTTCGAGCCCCGCATCAGGCTCTGTGCTGACAGCTCAGAACCTGGAGCCTGCTTTGAATTCTGTGTCTCTCTCACTCTCACTGTCCCACCCCCGCTCAAGGTCAGTCTCTCTCTCTCTCTCTCTCTCTCTCTCTCTCTCAAAAAAACCCCCCCCCC
This sequence comes from Otocolobus manul, assembly GCA_028564725.2. NCBI lineage: Eukaryota > Metazoa > Chordata > Mammalia > Carnivora > Felidae > Otocolobus > Otocolobus manul. The sequence goes on along the minus strand of CM066692.1, from coordinate 1,100,851 downwards.
CCCCCCCCCCAAAAAAAAAAAAACATAAAAAAAAAAATAAAAAATAAATAAACATTAAAAAAAATTTTTAAACGGGTGCTTTTCTTCACTGAGGCGAAATCCACATAAAATTCACCACTTTAAACTGCACAATTCAATGGCAGTTAGCACATGCACATTTCTTTTTGATTTTTTTTTTGATATTTTTATTTATTTTTGAGAGACAGATGCAGAGCACAAGTGGGGGAGGGACAGAGACAGAGGGAGACACAAAATCCGAAGCAGGCTCCAGGCTCAGAGCTGTGAGCACAGAGCCCAATGCGGGGGTCAAACCCATGAACCGTGAGATCATGACCTGAGCCAAAGTCGGACGCTCAACTGACTGAGCCTCCCAGGTGCCCAGCACATGCACATTTAGACCACCACCTGTGTTCAGTTCCAGAACATTCTCAACTCCCCGAAGGAGACCCCATCCCCATTAGCAATACCTCTGCACTCCCCATCCCCAGCACCTGACAATTTTATTCCATGGACTTGCCCTTGAGCGGGCAAGGGACACAAATGAAGTCACACCCTCCACAGCCCTGGGGGTCTGCCTTCTCCCTGAGCGTCGTGTTTTCAAGGTCCACCTGCGTGTTAGTGGGTGTCTGACTTCAACTCCTTTTTCACAGCTGTATCGTATTCCCCCGTCAGCCACCCCAAGGAAAGATGACGTGCTATTTTCACTTAGCAAGAGAGCAAGGGGGCTTTCTCCTGATTTGTGAACTGGGTTTGTTTCCAGAAAACATACTGGGAGCAGGTGTGAACGGACAGCTTCCCCCTGCGTACGTCTAACTAGCACGTGTCCGAGTGCCTGGGGGACAGAGGCTCCA
>CM066692.1:1030000-1097500 GCA_028564725.2 Otocolobus manul | reverse complement strand
CCTGTTTCTTCTTTTACCCCTATGTGCCTCCAGACTTTGCCTTTCCCTGGTGGGTTTAGTATTGGATGACATCTCACTTTTTCCTTACCACCTTCAGCATTGCTCAGGAAGGCAGTCGGAGGAACACAAATACCATGCTATTTCGCTTGTAATTTGTTTGTTTTTAAAGAATGCTTTGTGCCATCCTTCCGACTCCTGATTTTCCCCTGATGACTTTTCTCCAAGAACCACCCCAAATGGGAGTCTGATCTCTGGCAGACCTGCTGATGGCATCAGGGCACATACTGTACTCAGACATGTGACGCAAGCTGTGCCCATGAGATGCAAGTCCGGAATCTGAGCCTAAAGTCTGAGCCTGAAGCTCAGGACGGACGGATGGATGGACGGACGGACGGATGGACGGATGGATGATAGGGGCATAGACAGATGAATGGACTGACTTCTACACACACAGATACATAAATAGATGATTAATACATAGATGACACTCATATAGAAAGAAAGAAGAAAGAAAGAAAGAAAGAAAGAAAGAAAGAAAGAAAGAAAGAAAGAAAGAAAAAGAAAGAAAGAAAGAAAACATGGACAAGTAGATGATTAATAGATAGACATAACGTACCCACACCCAAACATAGGCACATGAGGCTCTGCGCAGTTTCCAAGCTCTGGAAAATAGGGGAGCCTCAGGAGCAGGGCAGAAGGGCCCCTCACCCTGAGCAGGTCTATCTTTACTGTGACAACAGGACATCAGACAAGGGGCGGCCTCACACCGACCCCAGAGGAAAACCCCAAACCGCATGGGCGTTGTTTCTTTCTGTGGGTGGACCCACAACCGTCAGCTACCTCAGGATCAACCTGTTCACCACTGCAAAAGCTAGCACAGATCGGACGGGGGGGGGGACTCTGGGGAGACCCCACGGCCCCCTCCGCTGCAGGTGAGCCCCACTTTGGGAGCTGAGAGCTTCTGGAAGTCACAGGGAAGGAGCAGGGCGGGGGGACAGGTGTCCCCATTCCCAGTACCCCTAACATGTTAGTGCTTCTGTGCATCGGGACATGTTCTCAGACCCATCTTGTTTCTGGTGACTTTTGGGCAGTTGTGAGGCGTGTTGGTCAGGGAGCTTGTGGGATGTGACTGGGTTCACAGTTTGTGCTAATCTCTAATCGCCAATCTCATGGTTAGAGAGGAGTTGTGGGTTTGGGGGAGAAAGAGCACAGATGTGACACTGTAGTCATGTCATATCCAGGGTGCCTGTGCTCAGCCTGACTCACCCCTGTGCACACCGACCTTGGCCACCTGCCCTGTAAAGTTATAACATTCCCCCCCCCCCACTTTGGATTCTCTGCTCTTGGAAGCAGCCCAGACTCGGGGAGGGGGGCAGTTAGGTGAGCAGAAACGTTTATCTTAGTATATCATCACCCCACCCAGGCCCACTGCACCCCAGTTCTGTCTGTATTCTGCCGTCCACCTGGCCCACCAAGAAAGGCCTTTGCTTATCGGCTATAGAAATCATCCAAGCATAAGGGCTAGGTCGGGACAGGTGTGGTGGGAGGGGAGAGCCCTCCATGCCCAGCCATGTCCTCCTATGTCCCATATTGCCTGGAATTTCACATTAGAGATTCATTCCTTTGGCGTTGATGACGTACTTCCGAAAGCCTTAATTAATGACCATATTAACAAGAGGTAATCTTATGAACACTATGTCCATCCAAGGTAAGAATAGACCCAAGATGAAAGGCCAAGGATTGACCTTACTACTTGGGTCCTCCCTTTACTTCTTGGTGGGTTCACCGAGCTGATGATGCATCCAGGCGTTTCTGGCCCAGGATGCCCTACCTGGTCTTGTCCCTCTTGCAGTCTTGGGGTGACTCTGGCCCTCCCCAGGCCCCTCTGTCTATCCTCCCGTCCAGAACGTGTGCATTCCCCAGACCAGGTGGGTCCGCAGGAAAGGCGATGGGGCGGACCCTCGAGGTGTCCCGTCTGTGAAGCATGTTACACATGTTGACATCTTCCCCCCAGCAATCTCGGCGAGGCTCCCTTCTGCCTTTCTCCCCACTCCTTTGTCTTTTAGAGCACGACCAGGTCCCCGGCCTCCCTCTTGTGGACGGCCACCACTGTAGGACACGTGCGTCTGATTGTCTCCAGCTCTGGGGAGCGAGCCAGGTCTGGGGAGCGAGCAAGGCGCACCCGGGGCGGGTCACGACGGCTGGCCACCCGCCAGGTTATCATCGAGTTGCACCTCCGAGCCCTGGTGTTTGCCTGGCGTATGTGTGCACGTTGTGTGCCTGTGCACCTATGGGTGTGACCTTCACGTGTTTGCCTGGGGAACAGAGGCCCGGTTTTGAGTTTGATATCCCGACAGGACAGCACAAATATATAAATAAAATGTCATGGTACAAGTCTCCTAGCAAATTAATATTCCTATCTCTGTATGTAGTTAAAATATCAGATATACAACCTTATATGATACACGTCATATGTACATATACATAAGTGTTGTATATAGGTTGTATATCATCTAATGCTGTATACAACAATATATCGCATATATCACATATACTTGCGTATATATTTATGTGTACAATATAAAATGTATGATGATAAGTAAATATATAAGTTATATAATATGATTGTATAATAAACATTATGTATTATATAATCATATATAACATTGTAATGTAATGTAATATAACATAAGATAATAACATAATTATTACATATAGTAATTATATGTAATACAATATACAATATACGATAGGTATACAAGAGGTTATATACAATATAACGTTATATGTAATAAAATTATAGATTATATGTAATTTTATATAAATATATACATCATAATTATATATAACATATATAATGATTATGTGATGATGTCATAACAATTATACATAATGTTGTATATAACATATTATATTATTATATGCAACATTGTACGTTATGTAATGTTGTACATCTTCTGCTTTTAAATATATAAACAATTATAATTAGTTTAATATATTATATATTATTTTGTATGTTTTAATATGTTATTTATACAAAAATCATATCATTTTTTTCTGTATTTAAAAAATGATCTTGTCTATTTGTATCATGTGTATACATAACGGACCATCGCTCGGCCTGGAAGACCGGGGCCATCCCGCCGTGTGCAGGAACACAGCTGGACCCCGTGGGGGTGAGGCCGTGTGCAACACGTCACACAGAGGAAGTCACGTTCTGCACACTCACACTTGCACGTGGATCTCAAGTGCTCAGATCATGGAAGCAGAGGGCAGACGCGGCTCCCAGGGGCTGGAGGTCGGGAGACACAGAGACGTTGGTCCAGGGGCACGAGTTTTCTGCTCTATGACGAGTCAGTTCTGGGGTATCTTCTAGATCGGCGATGGCACCTGACGATATTGTGGTGATTTGTGACCACCACACGGGAAGAGTCACACACCCAGGGATTTACAATGGGGGAGCTTGGGGGGCTCCTGGGTGTGTCTGACTCTTGATCTCCACTCAGACATTGACTCGCGGTTCGTGGGTTCGAGCCCCGCGTCGGGCTCTGTGCCGACAGATGGGAGCCTGGATCCTCCTTCGGATTCTGTGTCTCCCCCTCTCTCTCTGCCCCTCCCCCACTCACACTCTATCTCTTCTGTCTCTCAAAAATAAATAAATATTAAAATAAAAAAGAAATGCCTTTCCAGTGGGGGCGCCTCGGTAGCTCAGTCACTTAAGCATCCAACTTCAGCTCAGGTCATGAACTCACCACCGCGGGTTCCCTGGGCTCTGAGGTGACTCCCTCCCATCTTCCACCTGCTCCCTCTGCTCTCATCCCACGCTCCAGGGGAGAGTCCTTCTGGAGACCAGACTCTCAGATCCAGGCAGGGCAGGGCCACTGAGATCCAGGAGGGGCAGGACCACTGAGACCCAGGGGGTTAGGGCCACTGAGATCCAGACAGGGCAGGGCTGTGCCCCCTCCTGAGGCTCCAGGGGAGGCTCCTTCCTGCCTCTCCCAGCTTCTGGGGCTCCAGGCGCCCCTGGGCTTGTGGCCACATCCCTCCCCACGGAGACCTGCGGACCTGCCTTTGACAAATGACCTTCCCACCGATTAACCACAGACGACGGGTGTGTTGAGCAAGTGCCCAGAAAGCTGTGAACACAGCAATCGCTGTTATTATGGAGATCGCTCCCCCTCTTCTTGCCCCGACACACCCCACCCTGAGGCTGACTCTCAGGGTGACCCCGGGGGGGGGGGGGCGGGGCGGGGAAACAGCCTCATTGATTCATGTGCCTCCCGGTGAATCAAATGCACATAAGAAGCCAAAGCATTCCGGAAGGCACACAATTCTAAGGGGACACACAGCAATTCTGCCTAGTGTTTGTCCCCAGCACACCCTCTGGGTCCCCTTGTGCCCCAGCCTCAGCCCCTGTGTTGTGACAGAAGCCAGGTCTGACCTCAGCTGCCTGCACCCAGCCCCACTGTCCCGCCGTGGTCTGCCATCCATGGCCACTGGAGGTTGCCACAAAAGCCTGGACACAGACCTGATGCCTGGTGTGGTGGCAGCCGCTTTGCACCATGAGGCAACAGAGGTGACAATGCTGATTTACTAAGAGAGGTGCTAGGAAGCCATTAAAAACCCAGGTGCCCTTGCTGACGTCATGAAGCTGAAGCTGTCAACCCCGCCCTGGAGGGCTTGTCTCTAGAGTTCTTCCTAAGTAAAGAAAAAAATAACCATAGTAATTCCCGGATTTAGGCCATTCTTTTTCATGACTTGCTGTTAGAAGCCTTCGTCACGAGTCAGTTATGTGAAGAGACAGGCACACTTCTCCAGTCTTTCACTGAGTCCTCCCTCTGGATGCAAAGACCCCCTCTCAATGGCCCAGGAGGTGGGGTCCCTCGCCTCCAGTTAGCATCTGAGACACATTATGCATCTGGGACAATCTCGCCTTTCAGAAAGCACTTCGGGGTGTCTGCTTGTCCTGGGGACGCATCAGGACAATGCGTTCCTGCCTTTTTTTTCTGGGGTGCTAGTGATTGAGCCATATGACCAAGGTGATCGCCCCCTTAGGAGGTCCAAGACAAGAAGGGAACGCCGCTGGGGTCCCTCAGGTGTCACCCTGGCCTCTCCGTCCTTCTCTGGGGGCCTTGGGAGGGTGGCCGTCCACATGCCAGGAAGCTGATGTCCATGCCAGCCCATAAAGGGTGCAGGAGAAAACACAGCCCAGTTTCCCAGGGCCAGAGTGGTTATTTCCATCCTGTTCTCCCTGCGGGACCTCCAGATTCCTCCCCACTCACTCAGGATCGGCCCCCAGCTCCCCAAGGGCACAGCGACATCCGGTCCCTCTGGCCTCCTCACAGCCAGCCCCGAACAACCTAGCCGCAGGGACCCAGTTGGCCTGTGCCCAGCTTCTCCTCTCCGTTTGACGTTTCTGGGGTCTAGGACAAATTCCGGACCCCAGAAGGGATATGAGTGCAACTTCTCACTCATATGGCCACGGGAATGCGCAGCTCACGGCCAGCCCCAGCATATCCACCTGGGGGTGCAGCCCGTGGGCAGGCACCTCACTGTTCCACCCCGAAGTCAACCACATGCACAGGGGCCACAGAGCAGGGGACGAAAACTCAGCCTTCAGGCCTGATCCGGCCCCCAGCTTGCTTTTGTCAATAAAGTTTTATTGGCACACCGCTGTACCCATTTGGTTACACGTCGCCTCCGGCCGCGTTCACGACCACCGCAGAGTCGAGGGATCTCAACAGACGCCGCGTGGACCTCGGAGCTTAACTGTTTACCATCTTCTTCCTTTCAGCCGAAATGTTTCAACCCCAAGCTCAGAGATGAATATTCACAAAAAGATGTCGACTGCACTCCACGGCCTTGGATGCATTCATCCAATGAAGGCTGATCTGGAAGAGAGATATGCACCAGATCGTCTAAAAGCCTTGACTCGTGCCAAGGGGTTGCTTTATCCTTGGCGGCTGGAACCTGCCCATGGGACAGGACAGTGGGCACAGGTGAGTCCCTCTGGTCTGTTTATTTTTTTTTTAAATTTTTTTTAAACGTTTATTTATTTTTGGGACAGAGAGAGACAGAACATGAACAGGGGAGGGGCAGAGAGAGAGGGAGACACAGAATCGGAAACAGGCTCCAGGCTCTGAGCCGTCAGCCCAGAGCCCGACGCGGGGCTCGAACTCCCGGGCCGCGAGATCGTGACCTGGCTGAAGTCGGACGCTTAACTGACTGCGCCACCCAGGCGCCCCTCCTCTGGTCTGTTTAAAGAAAATGAAGACACAGGGGCGCCTGGGTGGCGCAGTCGGTTAAGCGTCCGACTTCAGCCAGGTCACCATCTCGCGGCCCGTGAGTTCGAGCCCCGCGTCAGGCTCTGGGCTGACGGCTCAGAGCCTGGAGCCTGTTTCCGATTCTGTGTCTCCCTCTCTCTCTGCCCCTCCCCTGTTCATGTTCTGTCTCTCTCTGTCCCAAAAATAAATAAAAACGTTGAAAAAAAAAGAAAAGAAAAGAGAATGAAGACACAGGGAGTCAATATGCTTCCTGGAGATCCTATGCACCAGATGGATAGATACCTAGATAGATAGATAATATATAGATAGATAGATGATAGATAGATAGATAGATAATAGATGGATAGATAGATGATAGATACATAGACAATAGATAGATACATAGATACATAGATATGATGGATGGAGGGATGGATGGAGGGAGGGATGGATGGATTGATGGATAGATAGATAGATAGAATGGATGCATGGATGGATGGGTGAATGGATAGATACATAGATACATAGATATGATGGATGGATGGATGGATGGATAGATGATAGATACATAGATACATAGATAAGCAGACATGATGGATGGATGGATAGGTAGATAGATAGATATGATAGAGGGATAGATGAGAAATTATTGATAAGTAAATAAGTACATGGATAGTAGTTGGATAAATATATATATTAATAGACAAATAAATAGCTACAAATTAATAGATATAAGCTCTAGATATTGATAGGTATGGACACACAGATGATAGAATTCACATATAGATTAAGACTACAGGTAGAAATAAACAGATATTTGATCAATAGGTAGGTAATAAACAGACGGGTAGGAATACGATGGATGATAGGTAGATGTAGATAAGCGATAGACAGACCCCGCGTTTCCCCCTGCAGGAGTGAGTGGTTCGGTGCCTGCGAGTTCAGCGCTCCGGGAGACCTTCCAGAATACCATCCCTCAGTCCCAACGCCTGGGTCTCCCACGGGACACAGGTGCCTGAGCTCAGAGCTGGGCTCCCGTCCCCGGGGGGTCGGTGGTCGTGCAGCCAGCCCCGACCCCCCCCAACCCTCCCCCGAGGCCATCCCTGCGCCGCCGAGGCCTGGGCCTTCTGGCTGCTCGCCAAAAGATGTCGCAATGCACACAGCTTTCCAACGCGAACGGAAATATGTTCCGCCAGCAATTTTCTAAGTTCTTTATTAATTTAAAAACAGAAAGAAAGTACATAATTTCAACGGAAAACAGGAGTTCGCCCCGTCTGGGGATGCGCCTTTCCTTACCCGCGTGCGGGGATGTTGCGGGGGAGTCCCTGCTGCGGGCCGGGGTTGCGCGCGATTGCTCCGTGCGCACGCCCCCGGCGGGCCCTGAGGGGTCTCCCTGAGGCCCTCCGCCAGCACCCCTGAGGTCACAGGCTGCAGAGGTCACCCCCTCCTTCCCCTCCGCGGGGCCGGGCTGCGCGCGCGCGCGCGCGCGCGCCTCATAGGAGGCGGGGGCCCCCGACGGGCTTGGCAGTCCACACAGCGCTCAGGCGGTTAGTAACACAGGAAATTTCAAAACGGGTTTCCTCTCTACCCACCCTGCCTGCCTCCAGGGGCTGCGTGCCCGGAGGTGGACCCCGAGGCATTTGCATTTGGACAACGGCAGGCAGACCGCGTCATGCGCCCCGTGCGCCCTGCGGCAGCCACACACCGGCCACCCGGGCCGGCGGATCAGTCCCAGGCCCGTCACCCGGCGGGGCTGCAGCAGGAGGCTGGCCGGCTTCCTGACCCCAGACGCTGAGCCACAGCTGAGGGCGGCCCTCTGAGACCTCGTCCCCAGGTGAGCGCTGCGCCCGTTCCTGCGCCCCTGCACGGTCTGGAATGGGGGAGGTCGGGACCGGCGGGGTCTCACGGGTGCAGACATACGCGGGTGCAAGGGGCAGGTGCACGTGACCGCCCCATGGGGGTGCACGCGGAAGCAGAGAACCCCCCAGAGAGGGTGCGCACGCCTCCCGAGCATCGAACCCCCCACCCCCTGCACACCCTCCCTCGGTCACAGGCAGCGGTGCAGAGGTGAGCCCCACGGTGCCCCTGCGGATGCCCCCCGCCCCCATAAAGGGCCCCCGCGGGGACCCTGAGGCCACCCCCTCCCCCCGACATGAGCTCGCTGGTGCGGGTCACTCACGAAAACAAAAACAGAAACAAAACAAAACTGGGTCTCTGAGCGTGAGCACAGCCGCCCCTGCAGCGTCTGGGGAGAAGCGACCCGGTGGCGCGGGCTGGACCGCGGTTTGGACACAAACACCCACCTGCAGGGCTCGGTTCACACTCGCTGGGGAGGAGGCGGAACTCCGGAGCGCGCGGTTCGGTGCCCAAAGCAAACAAGGTTTCCTGGCGTCCTTGTCGTGGTGTACGTTCAGAAGCAGGGCCCGGCGCAAGGGCGCTGAGGAAGCCGCACCCCCGTCGGCCCCCCAGGCACGGTCCCACGCTCGGCCCTGCCGGGAAGGTGCGTCGGGCGCGAGGGGCCGGCCCTTCGCTGCTGGAACAGGGGCATTCCATGCCCGCATTGCCATTGGTGCAGGGAGACGGGGGGTGTGTCCCCCGCGGACGTTGGCCCCCAAATCCCGGAGACCCAGACCTCGGGAGGAGTCAGGAGGTCGCGCGTCGGCCTCCAGCCGGTGCACGTGTGGTTGTGTCTGCCTCCCGCAATGTCCCCGCTCAGCCGCGCTGACGGAGGGAGGCAGGACAGACAGCTGGACCCCGTGCGAGGCGCACCTGGGACCCCCTCCCCAACGGCGCCAGAGGCGCGCCCAGGACAAGGGGGCGGGGAAGAAGGTCCGGCTGGTGATGAGGCGGCGCCTGGGAAACCAACCGGCCGCCTGGAGATGCCCCTTGGCCGGGCCGGTGAGTCCTCCCATCGACCCCCACCCTGGGGGGCCGCTCTCCTTTTTCTCCGTGTGACCACCCGCCCAGCGGCACCGCGGTTGGGGGCCTCCCTTTCACATCCCTTTCGGTGTCCCTGGAGGCAGCCGGGAGGGCGGGCAGGATATGAGGAAGCGAACACACACCTGCTACCTCGCTCTGTGTCCCCCAGCGAAGACATTTGCCAGGGCCCCTCCCCGCCCCCCCGGAGGTGACCCAAGCCTGCCAACTGAGCCTCTGCACCCTTACCCGGGACCAGCAACGTCGTGGGGAATCGTGACCCTGTGACCAAGTTCAGGCAGCAGCTGCGGGAACGTCCCTGGGGACCGCACCGGGCATCCCCACCTGTGTGCGTCCGGAGCTTCGTCCGCCACGCGGAGGGACGCGGGCTCTGCCTTCTCTCGGGAGAGACGAACAGATGTGCCAGCTGCGTGCGCTTCTGAGATGCGCTGGGGGGTCGGGGGCTGCGCCAACATCATCCTTGTGCTTCGTGTGGGGAAACTGAGGCTGGAAGGGGCGCGGGAGGTGGCCCAAGCACACTGCACCAGGTTTCTGGCCTCCAAGGCCTTTCTGCTTCGCCAGGTGCCTGGCCGCGGAACACCTCGTCACGTGCTGGGCTCAGTGCTGAGCGTTTCTGGGGGGAGGGGGACTCAAAATATTGAGATGCAGACCTGGGCTTCAGGCTGCAAGGATTTGAGGTGGGAAGAAATCCAGAATGGCTTCCAGGAAGAGGTGGGACTGGCCAGGTCGAGGTGGCACCAGGGATGTCCTGAGTGGGCTCAGGGGCAGGGATGCAGGGTGTGTGTGTGTGTGTGTGTGTGTGTGTGTGTGTCTGGGCGGAGCTGGGGACGACCCCAGCAGGAGGGTGACATTTTAGCACCAAGCCCACAAAAGCCGTGGAAGCTTACAACACTGTTGGCAAATTTGGAGCTGAGCTTTGGAAAGAGAGCAGGTTGGGGCCGTGGTCCGGGCTCGGGATGTGAGTGGGGTGGGCGGTGCCTGAGTGGGGAACACCACACAGGTGGAGTCCCTGGGTTGCCAGCAGATGACAGGGGCTGGAACAGAGGGGAGGGGTGCCCGTGACTCCTGATGGCTGGGAGGCAGGGAGGCATGGACCAAGGCAAGGCAGTGATGTCTGTTGAACGTGGTGCCCTTGTCCACCAGCTGGTGCTGGCTGGACCCCCAGAGAGGCTTACAAACAGGTGTGGGGCTGATATTAGGGACCCCGGGTGACCTTGGTGTTGTTTACGGGGGACCCCAGATAGGGGGAGGGGCCAGGGGAAACTAGTGGCAAAGGGGGGGGGTTGAGGACAGAATCAAGTGTCAGATACGCAGGGCCAGGGCATGGTCTCTCTGGTGTGGCACTGCTCACATTCGGGCTGGGTTATTCTGTCATGTTCTAAGGGAAATTGGGTTGTATCACTCGTCTGCACCCAGAAATGTCCAAAGTCCCCTGGAAGAGGGGCAAATTCACTGCTGGTCATGAAGTACTGTGATAGAGAGATGATACACAGATGATAGATAGATAGATAGATAGATAGATAGATAGATAGATAGATATTGATGGACAGATGGATAGATGGTTGGATGGTGGATGGATGGGTGCATGGATGAATACATAGATGGATGAATGGGTGGGTGGATGGATGGATGGATGGAAGAAAGAATGTGTTGATGGCTGAATGGGTGGATAGATGGAAGGAAGGAAGGAAAGAAGGGTGAGTGGATAGATGGATGCATGGATGGAGCAATAAATAGTTGGATGGAATGATGTGTGCATGGGTGAGTGGACAGTTAGATAGATACATGGATGGATGGAAAGATGGATGGATAGATGGGTAGATGGATGGGTGAATGGGTGCATGGATGGACAGATGGACTGATGAATGGGTGAACAAATGGATGGATGGGTGGATGGAAGGATGGACGGATGGACAGATGGATGGACAGATGGATGGATGGATGGATGGGCAGATGGATGTATGGATGGACAGATGGATGGATGGATGGATGGATGGATGGACAGATGGATGGGTGGATGGACAGACAGATGGATGTGTGGATGGGTGGATGGACGGACAGATGGGTAGATTGACAGATGGACTGATGGATGGGTGAACAAATGGATGGATGGGTGGATGGAAGGATGGATGGATGGATGGATGGATGGATGGACAGATGGACGGATGGATGGACAGATGGATGGATGGATGGATGGATGGATGGATGGGCAGATGGATGTGTGGATGGACAGATGGATGGATGGATGGATGGATGGATGGATGGATGGACAGATGGATGGGTGGATGGACGGACAGATGGGTAGATTGACAGATGGACTGATGGATGGGTGAACAAATGGATGGATGGGTGGATGGATGGATGGATAGACAGATGGACGGATGGATGGACAGATGGATGGATGGATGGATGGGCAGATGGATGTGTGGATGGACAGATGGATGGATGGATGGATGGACAGATGGATGGATGGATGGACAGACAGATGGATGTGTGGATGGGTGGATGGATGGACAGATGGGTAGATTGACAGATGGACTGATGGATGGGTGAACAAATGGATGGATGGATGGATAGATGGATGGATGGATGGATGGGCAGATGGATGGGTGGATGGACAGACAGATGGATGTGTCAATGGGTGGATGGACGGACAGATGGGTGGATGGACAGATGGACTGATAGATGGGTGAACAGGTGGATGGATGGATGGACAGATGGATGGGTGGATGGACGGACAGATGGATGCGTGGATGGGTGGATGGACAGATGGGCTGATGGATAGGTGAACAGATGGATGGATGGGTGCATGGAAGGATGGATGGATGCATGGACAGATAGACTGATAGCTGGGTGAACAGGTGGATAGATGGATGGATGGATGGGTGGATGGATGATGGATGGATGTGTAGACAGGTGGATGGATGGGTGGATGGATGGATGGATGGATGTGTAGACAGGTGGATGGATGGGTGGATGGATGGATGGATGGATGTGTAGACAGATGGATGGATGGATGCATGGATGGGTGTGTGGATGTAGGAATAGGTAGCTGGATCGGTGATGTATGTGTGGACCGATGAAGCAATCCCAGTACCTCTCTCAGCACCTGTCTCTTAGGGCAGCAGTAACACATGAGCAGAAACTGGTGTGAGGGATGTTGGAAACGCTCTGTAGTGACACCGAGGTGGTGGTTATGCAACATGATGAATGCACTCGAAGCCACCGCAGTGTTGACTTTAACATGGTGCCTTGTGTGTCAGTATAAAAAAGACCGAGTGGAAGAAAGTAGCCGTCGGATGCTGGTGCTCTTACTTCCTCATCCTGAGCTATAAACAGTGCCTACAGGACACACTGCCAGTGCCCTGGGTGGCACAGGTTCTGAGTCACGCTCACAGGAAGCCATGAAGGGGCGTTCCTGAAAACCCCAGCACAAGATGCCCATCCTAGGCCACAGCTGGCTGGTTTCCTTCCCCCCGAGCAAGGCTCCCTTCTAAACAAACACATTGGCCGCCATTTGTAAACAGGCATGCACACAATGGAAACGCCGAGCATCTGCACCTGGGGCGGTGTGCAGAACGTCCTCTGAGCTGTGGCCTTGATTCCCAGCTCATGCTGGCATCACGGTGACATTCGACGCCGTGCATTCCACGCTGGCTCCCCAGTGCTGATGTCAGGCTCCGTGCACAGCGCGGTTGGTGAAAACGGATGCTGGGGCGAGGAGATGGGGGACCAGCGGGAGTATCCAGGGACCAGAGAAATGTTTAGGGACAAGGACATTTTGGGAACAGAGGGCTTATTGGAGACACATGCCGAGGATCGTGGCCCCGTCATCCACATTCAGGGACCCGCTGAGTGCACTTTCCCAAGAATGTCAACAGGCCACGTGTGCTCCGGCGGAATGACCCAACTCACAGCATCTGACCTGTGTCCCAGCCGAACACAAGAATTCTCCTCAGATCCTCTTTCCTACTGACACTGGTTTCCATTTCGCTCAGCACATCACACAACTTCCTTAGAGCTTTCTACTCATCCCGAGGCTCCGGGAGGCGTAACAGCAAGCCCAGGTCACGTGCCCTGGGGCTTCCCATAGGGCACTTGGGGGCAGGGGCTGGGTGGCTCCTCAGCCCCCTGCCTGGTGCCGCCCTCCACGTGACGAGTGATGTCGGCGTGGCGTGGTCAGGGCTGTCCTTGTAGGTCCCGCCTCCCTGAAGGTCAGGCTTCAACACCCTCCAAGCACAACCCAGCCCCTGCCTAAGGCTGCCATTCTCACCTGTCCACAAGGTGAGCACCCCACACCCCACCCCATCTTCTGTGCACTCACCCAGCAGGAGGCCAGGGACCCCATGCCATCCCCCGGCTCTCTGACCACTTCTGCTGTGATACCTCATGCACCTGGGTGGGACGCCCGATGACAGGTCCTCATATGAACAGAGTAACTTCAGGACACAGCTCTTCTCTCCCAAGCGTGTAGCCCAGACCATTCAAAACACTCTCAGACAGATACTTCTTCATAGTGGCATTACTCACAACACCAAGAAGTGGGGAAAACCCAAATACCTATCAGTGGAAACATGGATATGTTTATCCCATGCTGTTGCATGGGAGTTTCATCCACACGATGGAATATGACTCCACCATGAAAAGGAACGACATTCTGACCCCTGCTACCCCATGGATGGACCTTGAAAAGATGATACTCAGGGAGAGAAGCCAGATGCACAAGGACACATTGTGTGGGATTCTATTTACAGGAACTAGAAGCTGAGGTCGGGGTGTGGCTGATTCTGTATCTGGTGGGAGTGTGCTTCCTAGTCCACAATGACCACCGTGTTCCATGATGAGGAAAGGAGTAAAGACAATAAGTGTCCACAGAAAGCAGCTGCCGGTGGCCTGACGTGGCCAGACCTTACTGTCCAGGTGTTGGGTACACAGTGTAGAGTGACCAGCCATCTTGATTTGCCTGGGAAGCAGGAGGTTCTGACAGGCAGGACCTAGGGGTCTAAAATGGGGACAATCCTGGCAAAATGGGTGTAGTCAGTTGAATGGTGGACCCCTTCCCCCCAAATATATGTCCATGCAATAATCCCCCCAGAACCTGTGGACCTTATTTGGAAGTCCACGTCTTTGCAGATGTGGTTAACTGAAGGATCTGAGATGAGGTCATCTTGGATGAGGTTGGGCCTTAAATCCAATGACAGGTGTCCTTGTAAGAGACAGAAGAGGAGACACAGAGGAGAACCCACGGGAAAATGGAGGCAGAGATGGGAGGTCTAGTACAGGATAAGTTTGGATAGATAGCTAGATAATAGATGTATATGGATGGATGGATGGATGGATGGATAGATAGATAAATAGATACATACATACATACATACATACATACATACATAGGATGGATGGATGGATGGATGGATGGATGGATGGATGATGGATGTATGGGTTAGGTGGGTAGATAGATGGATAGATAGATGGATAGACAGATGGATGGATAGATGGATAGATAGAGGATAGATATAGTGGATGGATGGATGGATGGATGGATGGATGAATGGATGGATGACATAGGTAGGTAGATAGATATAGATATAGATGATATACATATACATATACACGTACATATACATATACATAGTGGATGGATGATGGATGGATGATGGATGTATGGATTAGGTGGGTAGATGGATGGATAGATAGATAGATAGATAGATAGATAGATAGATAGATGATGGATAGATAGATATAGTGGGTGGGTGGATGGATGGATGGATGAATTAGGTAGGTAGGTAGGTAGGTAGGTAGGTAGGTAGGTAGATGATAGATATAGTGGATGGATGGATGGATGGATTAGATAGATAGATAGATAGATAGATAGATAGATAGATAGATAGATAGATATGATGGGTGAACGGATGGATGGATGGATGGATGGATGGATGGATGGATGGAAAAATGGATGGATGGATAGATAGATACATAGATAGACAGACATGCTGGATGGATGGGTAGATGGATGGATGGATAGATAGATAGATAGATAGATAGATAGATAGATAGATAGACATGATGGATGGATGGGTAGATGGATGGATAGATACATAAATACATAGATAGACATGATGGATGGATGGGTAGATGGATGCATAGATAGATAGTAGATAGATAGATACATATGATGGATGATAGATAGATAGATAGATAGATAGATAGATAAATAGATATGATGGGTGAGTGGATGGGTGGATGGGTGGATGGATGGATGGAAAGATAGATAGATAGATAGATAGATAGATAGATAGATAGATAGATAGATAGATAGATATGATGGGTGAACGGATGGATGGATGGATGGATGGATGGATGGATGGAGAAAATGGATGGATGGATAGATAGATAGATACATAGACAGACATGATGGATGGATGGATGGGTAGATGGATGGATGGATAGATAGATAGATAGATAGATAGATAGATACAGTGGATGGATGGATGAAGTAGGTAGATAGACAGACAGATAGATATACATAGATGATAGATGACAGATAGTTAGATAGATAGATAGACAGACAGAGAGATGATACATCAGTTGTTTTTCATGCTAGGTCCTGGGCACTGCTGACATGTGCAGCTAGATGGCTTTATGAAGCTGGGCGTCCTGTGCACTGAGGGTGATGAGTGTGACCAGGAAAAAGAGCCCTATACATTGCAGAGTGTCACCTGGGGGCCCAGTCACCTCCGGCAGAAGGCCCTTGGCCAACACTGAGCCTGGTTGAGCGGGAGCATTCGTATCACATCTCATCGTCGCGGTCCACAGTGTTGAGACACGCTGGGGCTCTCCTTGGGGTCTCAGGGAACACCCAACCATATTGACTGCAAAAATCCACGTACGCTGCAGTGAATCCCATGTATTAACACTGAGGCTAGCCCAGGGGGTTCTTTCCCCAAGCCCCAGGGAGTCTGTCTGGGGCTCCATGATGTGGATAGATCAGACACAGCCTCCGATCTCATGTGAGGCCCAGGACGTGATATCGTCATTCTGAGGGGCCTTGACAGTCAGATCAGTTCTGTGCCTCCATCATAGGACACGCGGTAAATTAGGAAGCGTGATGCATTACGAGCTCCGCGACAGTTTTCTGGTGTCAATGCTGCGTGGGGACCCAACGTTTTCACACAACCACCTGGTCCATGAGCGGTGGGGGTTGATCTTCTGTGGCACTCAGGAGAGTCTGTCATGGGCTCCAACACATGCCCAGGGCCCCCTGCAGGACAACTGAGCCCGTCTCCCCACCATGCTTCTTCTGCTTGGAGGCAGGCGGTGGGTTGCACCTGGAGAGGGGTCTCCAGTGGGGGGACAAGACGTCCTGGGGCCACACGCCTTCTGATTGAACCACCGAGGAAACCTTTCCCAGGACCGAGTTGCCCCTCTCCTCAGCCTTGTCCGGCGCCTGGGACCCCGAGTCTCCTACGCTTCTGACAAGATTGCATCTCAAGGTCAACCCACATCCAATTCAAGTGGAGCTGCCCCAATTCATGCCGTGTGCTTTCAAATAACCTGATTCCACCATCCGCGGGGAGTCTTGTCATTAAATATCCCTGGGCCCGTCTGGAGGGGCACGTGCCAGTTCCAACGCAAGATGACACGTGTCTTTGGAAAGCGGAGGTCTCAGAGGTCAGAGAGAGAAATGCATTCACTTTCCGCGCTGGGAAAAATTAGCAACGGCCCCCGGGGTCTTCCTTCTCTGAGGGTTTCTGTGTTGATCGAGGTTCTCAACAGAAGCAGACTGTGGTGGTTGATTTTATGTGTGAAGTTGGCTGGGCCTCAGGTGGCCTGGATATAGGGGCCAACGGGACTCAGGGTGTGTCTGGGGGAGATAAGCATTGTATCGGTGGACTGACTAAAAGAGACGGCCTTCCCCAGGGTGGGTAGGGCTCGTGCAGTCCTGCGATCCTTTCACGGCCAGAGGACAACACAGGGTGGCTAACGGCAGACCCAGCTCCCTGTGCCTCACCGTCTCCAAGCTGAGACATCTGTCTTCCACTGTCCCCAGACTGGAACATACAGAGTCCGCTTTCCTGGGCCTCCAGTCTGCAGACAGGAGACCACGTGAGCCTCCGCCATCATGTGAGCCAATTCCTTTAATAAACTTCTTTATATGTGTGTGTAGATATCATACTGGCTCTCCTTCTCCTTCTCTTATATGAATGACAAGGATCATTCATATAAGAAACACAAGGATTGATGGATATAGAGAAAGGAGGGGAGGAGGGGAGGAAGGAAGGAAGGAAGGAAGGAAGGAAGGAAGGAAGGAAGGGAGGGAAGGATAGAGAGAGAGACAGAGAGAAAGAAAGAAAGAAAGAAAGAGAGGTGATTGATACATACATGATAAATAGGTAATACAAAGATAGGTGATGGATAGAATGGATAGATAGACATGATGGAAAGAATGATAAATAGATATATAGATGATGGATGGATGGATAGATAGATAAATAGAGGATAGTGGTTGGATAGATAGATAAGAGTGATGGATAGATGGATAGTAGATGGATGGACAGATAGATGGACAGATCTACATCTATCTATAGGAGAGACAAAGACAAATAAGGAGACAGAGATCTTTTTTACTTATTTATTTTGAGAGAGAGATTTATTTTAAGGAACTGATGGCTACAACTGTGGAGACTGGCAAGTCTGAACTCTGCAGGGTCGACCAGCAGGCTGGGGCCCAGGGAAGCAATGATGCTGTATCTTGAGTGTGAACACCATCTGAAGGCAGAATTCCCACTTCCTCGCAGGAGGAGATCAGTCTGTTTCCCTCAGAGCCTTCAACTGATGGGACGAGGCCCACCACCTCACGGAGGGCCGCCCACTTTACTCAAAGTCCACCAATTTAAACGTTAATCCCATCTAAAAGAAATGCCCGCACAGGAACATGTAGGCTCGTGCTTGACCGCAGATCTTCACACTGGGGCACAGACAAGGGGACACATAAAACTCCACATCACCTGGCAGAATGAAGAAGGGCTCTCTCAAGGGTGCTCTGGGATCTGGGGCAGGTGGCACGGCCACATTCATCCCATGGCTTTGTTCCCTGGGATGAGGCTCGTCTTACAGGGCACGAGGGCACATGGCTTGTTGTATTTTGTTTTTTTTGTTTTTTTTTTTTTAATTTTTTTTTCAACGTTTTTATTTATTTATTTTTGGGACAGAGAGAGACAGAGCATGAACAGGGGAGGGGAAGAGAGAGAGGGAGACACAGAATCGGAAACGGGCTCCAGGCTCCGAGCCATCAGCCCAGAGCCTGACGCGGGGCTCGAACTCACTGACCGCGAGATCGTGACCTGGCTGAAGTCGGACGCTTAACCGACTGCGCCACCCAGGTGCCCCTGTATTTTGTTTTTTGCAGAAGTCTTTGTGTGGACGTACATTCTCGTTTCTTTTTGCCCCCGTTTTATTGAGATATACCTGATGTATAACTTTGTACGAGCCCCAGGGGGACAACATAATAATGCGCCGTGTGAAATGTGCCAACGGGTTTTTACTCTTAAGTTTCAGAAGGGATAAGAAAGAACACTCGAGACCTTTGACCCTGGGAACCAAAGAATGAAAACCACTTTCCTGGCAAACTGGTCCTCTTGTGTTTTCTTAATCTAACTGGTCGTCCTCTGAGTTTCGTCACCAGAAACCAAAGTGATATCTCTCGTCCACAGAGATACGTCACATGTATCAGGACGGGGTGGCTCGGTCTTTCATTCGCCTCCTCTGGTCCACACCTTGTGAAATCCAGCAAGTGGACGGGATATGAGAACGCAACACCCCAAAAATGAGACGCCTGCTGTGGGGTCCTTGTGTTCACGGCAAGATACAGATCTGCTTCTCGTGATCTTAATCAGTTTTGCAACAGTGAGCCCACTGGCCTCCACACCACCCAGGAAACCCAGCTCCTGCCTCCCAGGGGCCCTGCAGTTCACAGTGGGGGGCAGGGCGTAGGATTCTGTGTCTGCAACAGCACGCCCGCCCTCCCTCCCCGGCTACCAGCCTAGAACACAGATAAAGGGTGTGTGTGCATCGGGAAGTTGTATGTAACTCATAAGAAGGAAGCCAACAGAAAAATGAGGTGCCTACTTAGAGAGGTACCAGAGTGACGTGTGGATGCAGAAACATCACCCATGTAGGTATGGGGCTGTGTCATTACGGGCTGAACTGCGTCGAAAATTCAGCTGTCAAAGTCCTCACCCCAAGACCTCAGAATGTGACCCCACTTGGAAATGGGGCTTTTGCAGATGTAATTTGGTAAGGCAAAGTCACACTGGAGGAGGCTGGGTCCCCACTGCAATATGACCGGTATCCTTCTAAAAGGGAGAAATTTGGATACAGACGCACACACCGAAGGAGGACCACAGGAGGACACAGGAAGTAGATGCTATCTACACACCCAGGAGAGAGGCCTCAAAAGGAACCAGCCTCTACCCCACCTGGATCTCAGACACCCAGCCTCCAGGACCAGGAGGCGTAAATATCTGTTTATTATTCTGTGACAAAATAGATTACAGACTCAGGTACTCTGTTACAACAACCGTAGGAAACCCATACGGTCGGGACGACTTCCTACACAGCATTAGGACTCCAACCACTGTGGTTTTCTTTTCTGCTTCCTGCCCTGATCTGTTGTTTCTCAGAAATGGAAACCAGCCGCACCGAGAGCAACACCATGGCCTGTGGAGGATTCCTTGTCTCCCCCTGCAAGTCTTACTGGCCTCCGCACTTCAGTGTGATTTGCAGATGGCTTTCAGAGGGACCGATTGTGTCCACGACCACTCCAGCTCAAGACCTGCCTGGAACAGATGGACGGACACGCACTGCTCCGTAGAGTTCTCTCTCCCATCAAGTATCGAAGGGGGCACTCCACGGGTCAGAGGCCACGAGGAAGAAAATATGGACAGGACTCCCTCAGGCCACCCCAGATTTCCTTATCTAAATTCCAGACCCCATGGGCGTAAGGATTAGCTCTACATAGTGACCAAACACAACATCCTCTGGGTCTGCAGCCAACCTCACATGTTTCCAAGGATGGAATGCATTCCCAGTGCCACTCTCTGACCTCAAGGGAATTGAGCTGGAAACAAGTACCGAACAGCCAACCAGATTTTCTTCCACGGCTGCACCCTTCCACATAACCCAAGGGCCAAAGAAGGAATTGTGACGAAAACAGAAAAGATTTTGAAGGAATGATGTCATCCGCAGACATGGCCCCACAGAGGCCCATGATGTCCTAATCCCCGTGAGATAGGCAGAATGCACAGAGCCCAATGTGGGGCCCGAACCTGCAAACCGCAAGATCATGACCTGAGCTGAAGTCAGACGCTTAACAGGCTGAGCCAAGCAGGTGCCCCAATACTTTGGCATTTAGCCGGAGAAACGGATTTCGGACTTCTGGCCGCTAGAACAGCGAGAAAGCAGATGTCTGCTGTCTAAAGCTTGTGGTGCTTTGTTACAGCAGCCTCGGGAGGCTCACACAAACAATAATGAAGACACAACGTATCAAAACACCTGAGATGGAACCAAAGCAGTAAACACAGGCAGATTCATAGCCGTGAATGCATTCCTTATTACAAGAAGAAATGCTGTATGTCCAAGGCCCATGATTCCTTCTTCAGTATTTAGAAAGAGCTAGCACAAACCAAAATAAGGTGGAAAGAATACAATTATGAAAGCAAGAGATTGATAGAACGGGGGGGAAATGTACAGGAAAGGAAGAAAAAAATGTGGACAGGTTATCCTTATGCTTGAGAGGTCCAGCGTTTAGATATGACTAGCGTCTACACCATGGGGTTGTTTCACAGGTTGAATGCGATTACACGTGTTTAAGGTTGGCTGACAGGAAATGCCTGATAAACACCCACTAATTACAATCAGGCGTTCCAAAGCAAGTGACACCTTATTTCTGTTTCGTGTAATGCCCTCTGTGTTACATTTCACATCACTGTGAAAGGATGGAGCCTGGGCACATCCCCTGTAAGATGCTTTCCCGTTTCCCCAGCACATACTGTTTTTCCAGGATGGATGTGAACGTTGGCTTCTCCAGCTATGTGCAGAGACTTAGAACCTCTGAGCGTTCCACCTCCTGTCACCCACATCCCCTTCTGAAAAATGCAGAAACACCACGCTCCCACACAAAGCTAACATTTCGACATGTATTTCCAATCGCCCCAAAACAAAGCAGTTTCCCTGAGAACTGCTTTTGCACACCGCCCCCTTCGCCTCAAGTCCTACGTGATCCCCTCCCTCTCTGTGCATGAAGATTTAGGGCACCAGAGGTCTCTAAACTGAGATGCCCAGGGCACCAGAGACCACCTGGGGGTCCCTGTACACACTTAGTTTTTAAACAGCCAACTCGCGGGGCACCTGGGTGATTCAGATGGTTGAGCGTCCAACTTCAGCTCAGGTCATGATCTCACGGTTCGTGAGTTCGAGTCCCGCGTTGGGCTCTTTGCTGACAGCTCAGAGCCTGGAGCCTGCTTCACATTCTGTGTCTCCCTCTCTCTCTCTCTCTCTGCCCGTCCACAGCTTGCTCTCTCTCTCTCTCTCTCTCTCTCTCAAAAATAAATAGAAGCATTAAAAAATTAAAAACAACAACAACAACCAACTCATGACAAAAGACATAAAGTTGCTCCTTTTCTAATCAACATTCAGCTCCAATGCAACTTCAAATACAAGCTTGAGAAAGTTCTAGAATTCTCGGCGAACAAGAGAAAAGCAGGTCCTCCTCCAGGATAAATCCTACCATGGTGCAAATAGACCCCAGCAGGTCCAAAGGAGATGCCCACCCTCTTAATATTCAGCCCCACGTATCCCAAACCTGGAGGGTCCCATGCTGCCTCCTGGAGGCACCGATGTTCATGGCTGGGAAAGTGACTCAGAAAGCAGGGGAAGTCCCACGTTCACCAAGGCAGATGCACTACTGACCTTTTCAGTTTATCCCCCTTCCCTCTTCCATCCCTAAAGAAGGAAGAGAAGTCAGAGGGACACATCGCTCCTTTCCAACATGGCGGGATCCTTTCTCACTATGTTCAAGATACACAGTGGGGATTCCCATGGGTGACACTTGTGCACGGTTTCCTCCTGCTCTGGTCCGCGTTACTCCGTGAGTGAGCAACCCCTTATTGGAACCAATCGTGCTCCAGTGACCTTGACTCCTCCTGTGTGACCTTGTAAGATGCCTGGTCGAGTCAATGCCTGTCGAAAGCAAAAATAGCACGGTGGACGCATCTGTCGCTTTAGGGATATTCCCTTTTATTCAACGCGTGGGAAGGTCTCCACCAGAGTTCACCCCATTAGGGAAGTCGCGCCCGATACATTTCTTTACCGTCATGTTTAATAACTGTATCGAAGCCTGTGATATATTTATGTCACTTGCATCAATTTGACTGCACTGACCACAGACTCAGAAGAATCTTTTTAGCGCAGAGGGTCCGGCGGACAGGAAGTGAAACATGTTTCCATTTCAACGCGCGCACCTATCTTTGTCGTCCTGACTGGGATGGGGTCATAGAGCAAAGACTTTCAAACCCGGCTCTATAAGACTCTAGGCTCAGAGTCTGCAAAAGCACTGATAACAGACTGGCAGTTTGAGGAGAGAGGGGAAAACAAAACAATGTAACATTGCGCGATCTTTAACAAGAGTTCTTTTGTGGGTTGGTTAAATGCATGACACGTACATGAAGAAGACACCATTCTGTGTGCCTTCGAAGGGGTCACCTGGCATTTGCAGTTCTAAACAGCAATGTCCACAGTGTGTCCGACATTGTTTGCGTCTTTCAAATGTAAGATATTAGCTACAGTAGTAAATTCTTTTAGAGTCCACAGAGAAAGTCATGTGTGATAGCATTGGGGGAGGGGTCTGTAACAAAGAAACGACACACAGGTGGCTTAAAACAACAGAAATTCATGCTCTGCCAGCTCTGGAGACCAGAACTTTGAGATCCAGGCAGGGCAGGGCCGCTGAGATCCAGGCAGGGCAGGGCCACTGATATCCAGGAGGGGCAGGACCGCTGAGATCCAGGCAGGGCAGGACCACTGAGATCCAGGAGGGGCAGGGCCACTGAGATCCAGGGTGGGCAGGACCCCTGAGAACCAGGCAGGGCAGGACCACTGAGATCCAGGGTGGGAGGGCCCCTGAGAACCAGGCAGGGCAGGACCACTGAGATCCAGGGTGGGAGGGCCCCTGAGAACCAGGCAGGGCAGGACCACTGAGATCCAGGGTGGGAGGGACCACTGAGATCCAGGCAGGGCAGGACCCCTGAGATCCAGGCAGGGCAGGACCACTGAGATCCAGGGGGGGCAGGACCCCTGAGATCCAGGCAGGGCAGGACCACTGAGAACCAGGCAGGGCCACTGAGATACAGGCAGGGCAAGGCCTCTGAGATCCAGGCAGGGCAGGGCCACTGAGATCCAGGAGGGACAGGACCGCTGAGATCCAGGCAGGGCAGGACCACTGAGATCCAGGGTGGGCAGGACCACTGAGATCCAGGGTGGGCAGGACCACTGAGAACCAGGCAGGGCAGGACCCCTGAGATCCAGGGTGGGAAGGATCACTGAGATCCAGGCAGGGCCTCTGAGATCCAGGCAGGGGAGCGCTGCTGAGATCCAGGCAGGGCAGGACCCCTGAGATCCAGGCAGGGCAGGGCCACTGAGATCCAGGCAGGGCAGGGCCGCTGAGATCCAGGAGGGGAAGGGCCACTGAGATCCAGGAGGGGCAGGACCACTGAGATCCAGGCAGGGGAGGGCTGCTGAGAACCAGGCAGGGGAGGGCTGCTGAGATCCAGGAAGGGCAGGGCCGCTGAGATCCAGGAGGGGCAGGACCACTGAGACCCAGGCAGGGCAGGACCCCTGAGATCCAGGCAGGGCAGGACCACTGAGATCCAGGGGGGGCAGGACCACTGAGAACCAGGCAGGGCAGGGCTGTTGAGATCCAGGCAGGGCAGGGCCGCTGAGATCCAGGCAGGGCAGGACCAGTGAGATCCAGGCAGGGCAGGGCCGCTGAGATCCAGGACAGGCAGGGCCACTGACATCCAGGGGGGGCAGGACCACTGAGAACCAGGCAGGGCAGGGCTGCTGAGACCCAGGCAGGGCAGGGCTGTTGAGATCCAGGCAGGGCAGGGCCGCTGAGATCCAGGCAGGGCAGGACCAGTGAGATCCAGGCAGGGCAGGGCCACTGAGATCCAGGGTGGGAGGGACCACTGAGATCCAGGCAGGGCAGGACCCCTGAGATCCAGGAGGGGCAGGACCCCTGAGATCCAGGCAGGGCAGAACCACTGAGAACCAGGCAGGGCAGGACCCCTGAGATCCAGGCAGGGCAGGACCACTGAGATCCAGGGTGGGAGGGACCACTGAGATCCAGGCAGGGCAGGACCCCTGAGATCCAGGCAGGGCAGAACCACTGAGAACCAGGCAGGGCAGGACCACTGAGATCCAGGGGGGCAGGACCCCTGAGATCCAGGCAGGGCAGGACCACTGAGAACCAGGCAGGGCCACTGAGATACAGGCAGGGCAGGGCTGCTGAGACCCAGGCAGGGCAGGGCTGTTGAGATCCAGGCAGGGCAGGGCTGCTGAGATCCAGGCAGGGCAGGACCAGTGAGATCCAGGCAGGGCAGGGCCACTGAGATCCAGGGTGGGAGGGACCACTGAGATCCAGGCAGGGCAGGACCCCTGAGATCCAGGAGGGGCAGGACCCCTGAGATCCAGGCAGGGCAGAACCACTGAGAACCAGGCAGGGCAGGACCCCTGAGATCCAGGCAGGGCAGGACCACTGAGATCCAGGGTGGGAGGGACCACTGAGATCCAGGCAGGGCAGGACCCCTGAGATCCAGGCAGGGCAGAACCACTGAGAACCAGGCAGGGCAGGACCACTGAGATCCAGGGGGGGCAGGACCCCTGAGATCCAGGCAGGGCAGGACCACTGAGAACCAGGCAGGGCCACTGAGATACAGGCAGGGCAGGGCTGCTGAGACCCAGGCAGGGCAGGGCTGTTGAGATCCAGGCAGGGCAGGGCTGCTGAGATCCAGGCAGGGCAGGACCAGTGAGATCCAGGCAGGGCAGGGCCACTGAGATCCAGGCAGGGCAGGGTTGCTGAGATCCAGGCAGGGCAGGGCCGCTGAGATCCAGGACAGGCAGGGCCACTGACATCCAGGGGGGGCAGGACCACTGAGAACCAGGCAGGGCAGGGCTGCTGAGACCCAGGCAGGGGAGGGTCGTGCTCCCTCAGAGGCTCCAGGGGAGGGTCCTTCCTTCCTCTTCCAGCTTCTGGGGCTCCAGGCGCCCCTGGGCTTGTGGCCGCGTCCCTCCTGTCTCTTCCTCCGCCTTCACGTGGTTTCTCCTCTGTGTCTGTGTCTCCTCTTGTGTCTCTTACAAGGATCCTTGTCATCGGCTTCAGGGCCCCCCTCCTCCAGGATGAGCTGACCTGAGATCCTTCCCTTAGCCACATCTGCAAAGACCCAATTCCCAAATAAAGCGTCCTTCTCAGGTGCCGGGGGTGACGATGTGGACGGATCCTTTTGGAGTCACGTTTCCACCCCCAACCCGTTGGAGGCCACGAGTCAGGGCTCGGCGGATGGCGGTGGTGAGCGTGGCCCCATTCCCATAGGGCCAGGTGGGGAGAGGGCGCGTGTGGGGGAAACAGGCCGGGCCCCCGAAGGTGCGGAGAAAGAGGAACCATTCCCCGCGGGGGCCAGTCCCTGTCTGATTGTCACCCACAGCAGCACCACGTTAGCAGTGGGGGAGGGCGGGAGGCAGAGCAGCCCAGAACAAGGGTGATAAGTCTGTTCTCTCGGCAGTCTACACTCGCTGACTTCCCTCCACCCACAGCAAGCCTGTCAATGGCTCTGGGTCCAAAGGTAGAAGTCCGAGCCCAACAGACACACGGGGGCCTGCGAGGGTCCGCGGGGTCCGTCCCGGGGACCCTGCAAATGTGTCCCTGGTCTGACATTTCCTCCTGCACTCCGGTCCCGGGAATCACCCCAGCCCCTGCGGCCGCTTAAAAGGCCAGGGTTGAAATTCCCCACGTCCCTCAGGACAGAACTGAGATGCTTTCTCACCGCCACGCTGGGCAGGCTTCACTTCCCTCCTGCTGGGTGTCGTGTCCCCCGACACCCCACCCCCGCGGGCGACCGGCTGGGCTCGGCTCCGGGCCCCTCCCGGGTTGGCCCTGAGATTCCCTTCTCCCGGGAAGCCCCTGGGGGCCCACTCCCTGGGCAGGCTGCTGGCCGCCCAGACTGCCCCAACTCAGTGCAGGGGTCATGTGGAGCAAAGGGACACCCAGGCCGAGGGTGCCCTGGGCGCCCGGGGGGTTCCCTGACCCCTTCTGCCGATGGCACAGTGGCCCCCGTGCCCCCTCGGAGTCTGGCGGTCTGGGGGAGTCCAACTTGCTTGCGAACTTTAAAAAGCACCCGTAAATGGCCCTCAGGTCCTTTCCCTCCTGCCTGGGACCGGCATCACGCGGGGCCGCGGGCCTCCCCGGGATTCGCGTCCACCTGTAGGGCCACGCTGGGCAGAGGAGACCCCCTCGGGCGTGCACAGCGTCCGGTCTTCAGCCTGTGCGCAGCCACCCCAAACGCGAGCTTGCGATGCACACGCAGAGTCCCCAGTGCCCCTGTGGCCCCGGGGCGGCGCACGGCAGCCTTACTGTGCCATGTGGCTTTTATTTTTTGTGGTGAGGACGGTTCCCACGAGACCTGCCTTCTAAGCACATTCGTACGGCACGATCATGTGCCGCCGTCTGTAAGCACGAGGCCGCACGGCCGATCTCGAGGACCGTTTCGGCCCGCGAACCTGGAGCCCCGACCCCGTCAAGCACCCCCTTGCCTTTCCGTGTCTCCCTGCCCCTGGCGCCCTGCACCTCAGGACGTGAGGGCCGGGGGGACCGCCTCTGCGTGGAACCGCCACGGGATTTCCCCTCCTGCGTCTGGCTCGCGTCGCTGAGCGCCGCGTGTTCCCGAGGTCCATCGGTGTCACAGCAGGTGCACAGCGTCCCTCCTGCTCGAGGCGGACTGCCAGGGAAGTCGCAGCTTCCCTCCGATGCAGCAATCCCAGTCGGGACCCCAGAGCACCGAAGCCGAGACCTCGGACAGCGGCCACGCCTGCGTGTTCCCGGCAGCGTTAGTCCCGGCGGCCGAGACGTGAGAACATCCCACGTGTCCGCCGAGGATGGGCCGACGTGCAAATTCTCCGTGGTGGGAGTGAGGTCCGGGGAGCTAAGCTTGACCGCCCCACCCTGGCTGGTCCTGCACAGGACTGGGAGCCCCATCTCGGGCCCTACAAACCGTAGGGGATGCAGACACGCTCAACCCCAATCCCGAGGCCGTGGGGATGGGTCTCGGGCTCCCCTCTCTGGCCCCAGGCTTTCCAGAGCTCTGTCCCCTTCCTGCTCCCCACTATGACCCCAAGACGCCCACCCCGTGCAGCACCTCTGGTCCCCACTGCTGGTCCCCTGGGTCCTGCCCGGGTGTTTTTGCCTCAGTGCCTACACTCGGCCTCTCAGAAGCCTGAACAGACCCAGGAGGGGTGGGCGGCCAGCCCCGGGTCGGGGGGAGTCTCGGACCCCAGCCGTGCACTCTCCCCCTACTCTCCATATACCCCTGCGTGCACACATTGCAGGAGGCATCGTACTTAGTGGGATTGCACAGATGCATGCTGCTCCGCCCCAGGCCGTGGAAGGAAGACTCCTGTGTGCCCCCAAATACATCCACGACCTGGTTGCCACATCCTGTACGTGGCTTCTGTTGGTTTGCAAACAGGGCACTGGGTTTGCAGATGCCGTGAAGGTGGTTCACCGGCTGACCTGGATGGAGAGAGAACGCAGGACAGGAGGGATGGTGCCCAGGACGCTTTGCACACGGAGGAAGGGCCCCAAGCCAAGGGACACAGGCTTCCAGGAGCTGGAACAGGGCCAGGCCGCGGGCCCACACTGACCTGTCCCCTAGCTGGATCGCCCCCCGCGTTGTGCGATGGGAACGTCACACTTTTTCAATAGGAAACAACAAATCCCGCTTGCCCTCTGTGAGGCAGGAGTCTGCAGGGGCGTCGTTCCTGACACGCTAATGTTACAAACCTTCAAGGGCTTGCCCTGCATTCCGTAAGATATGTGTTCTAGATTCGTCCATGAAGCAACAGGACTGAGACTGGGAGGGTGACATCCAGGCAGGGCAGAGGCTGGGATTCTGAGATCCAGGTGGGACCGAGGCTGGGGGTCTGAGATCCAGGCAGGGCTGAGGCTGGGGGTCTGAAATCTAGGCAGGGCTGAGGCTGGGACTCTGACATCCAGGCAGGGCTGAGGTTGGGGGTCTGAGATCCAGGCAGGGCTGAGGTTGGGGGTCTGAGATCCAGGCAGGGCTGAGGCCAAGAGTCTGAGATCCAGCCAGGGCTGACGCTGACAGGCTGATGTCCAGGCAGGGCCAAGGCTGGGAGTCTGAGGTCCAGGAGGGCCTGAGTCTGGGAATCTGACGTCCAGGAGGGGCTGAGTGTGAGGGTCTGAGATCCATGCAGGGCTGAGCCTAGGAGTCTGAGGTCCAGGCAGGGCTGAGGCCTAGAACCTGAGGTCCAGGCAGGGCTGAGGCCTAGAATCTGAGATCCAGGCAGGGGTGAGGCTGGGACTCTGAGATCTAGGTGGGGCCAAGGCTGGGTGTCTGAGGTCCAGGCAGGGCTGAGGCCTGGAGTCTGAGATCCAGGCAGGGCTGAGTCTGCTTCCTGCCGAGGCCTCTGTCCTGGGCGTGTAGATGCCGTGTTCACCCCCATGTCCTCACGTCCTCATGAGGTGGCTCCTGTGTGTGTGTCTGTGGTCTGACCTCCTCTTCTTCTAAGGACATCAGAGCCCTAGGGATCCGGGCCACCCTGCTGATGTCATTTGATTTAATTCCCTGTTTAAAGACCCTGTGTCCAAATCCTGCACACTCTGAGGTCCTGGGGCCAGGGCTCCAGTACGTGAATTTCAGGGGGTGGCTGGGGCGGGGGTGTGGGGACACAATTCAGCCCATCGCAGGGGGAACCCTCAGCAAATAGGCCGTTGTACGCTTTCGAGCTGCTTTCTCGGGAACAGTGAGCGGTCATCCCATGTAAAATGATATTACAAGTATTGAAAGAAAGCCAAGCTTCAATCTCCCGCCTGTTCTCATCATGCACGAGCCCCCATCAAGTGCTGCCCTGAATATGTATTCAGGGGAACCTTTTTTTGATGACATGTTTTTTTAAAAAAAAAATGTATTAAAAAATATGTAAATCCCAGCAGCGACCGGGGCGCCGGCTGTGAAAAAGAGGAACCCCCAAGCGCTGTGGCTGTGCCCTGGGGCTCCGCCTTTCGTAACCTCAGTGCGTTTAATTAAATCTGCACATGACAGGTTTTCGTTACAAGCGGCCAGCTGGGTCCCCGGGGGTTGGGGACCGGGTCGAGTGTGCTGGGGGACCGGCGGTGGGGTCCCGCGGCCTCCATTCCTTCTCCACACGGACAGCCACATCTGCACCAGGGGGAGGGTCCCCACCGCTCAGCTCTGAAACTCCACGGGGCCGGCTCGCCCAGGACGGTCGGTCACCTGTAAGTCATGGGACCCAAGGAGACGCGTGCCAGCTGTGGGGGGCGGGGGGCGGGACGCTGAAGCAGGGCACATCCCAGGGACCCACCTGCACGGGCTGCTCTGTGTCCCCAAAGACGCAAGGTCGCCTTCTTCAAAGATTTTTATTCCAGAATTGTCTGAACACCTGCCATTTGCTCCTTTTTTTTTTTTTTTTTTTTTTTTTTTTTTTAGTTTTGGTTTAATGGGGGCAGAGGGATGTTGCTTCTGGCTTTTAGGAATAATAGTTAACACGGAGGGAGCACTGACATTACTCCGGCCACATTTACGAGGGTTTTGTCCCAGGACTTAGTTCTGACACCTAATCCAGGCGGGTGCTCTCATTCCGGTTTTCCTGACGGAGAAACCGAGGCCCTGAGTTAAGTAACACTTTGGATGCCAAACAACAGAAACTTGACTCATGCGATCTTAGGTCAATGTGGAAGTTGGCAAATGGGTACTTAGACGCCTAGGTCAGCTTCAGGCATGGCTGGATCCAGGGAGCCTCAGCTGTCCAGGCCTGGACGTGGGGACCCTGCGGACACCCTCTGCCTCTTCTGTCCCTGTGTTGTCACTCGTCCCCACACCCCGATGCTCACACCCTGTGGACACAGTTCCCTGCATTTGGGAAAACCAGGGCTGAATAAAGGGAGGCGCAGGCGAGGGTCTCGGGGCAGTCCCTTCTGCCCTCAGGGAATCCTCGGCACCCAGTGTGGCCCCAAAAATACCCACCGAGTGCAGACAGAGAGACAGGCTGCTGGACGCGGTGTGGGAGGAGGGCTCAGACAGCGCTTGGCTCAAACAACTGCGTAGGACCCGGGTGCTTTCTACTCGTGGTCAGAAAACGTGGGCCTGGGCTCTGATGACACCTCTCACTGGCCGCTCAGCTTCCTTCGGCCCTCTGTGCCTTGGTTTCCCCACCTTGGGACGTGTGTCCGGGGAGCGTCTGGAGGGACTCAGTGCCTCAGTTTCCCCACCTGTGGGGCGTGTGTCCGGGGCACGTCTGGAAGGACTCGGTGCCTCAGTTTCCCCACCTGCGGGACCTGTGTCCGGGGCGCGTCTGGAGGGACTCTGTGCC
Source organism: Otocolobus manul (assembly GCA_028564725.2). Lineage (NCBI taxonomy): Eukaryota > Metazoa > Chordata > Mammalia > Carnivora > Felidae > Otocolobus > Otocolobus manul. The sequence goes on along the minus strand of CM066692.1, from coordinate 1,066,622 downwards.
TCAGTTTCCCCACCTGCGGGGCGTGTGTCCAGGGCGCGTCTGGAGGGACTCGGTGCCTCGGTTTCCCCACCTTGGGACGTGTGTCCGGGGTGCGTCTGGAGGGACTCTGTGCCTCGGTTTCCCCACCTGCAGGGCGTGTGTCCGGGGCACGTCTGGAGGGACTCTGTGCCTCGGTTTCCCCACGTGTGGGACGTGTGTCCAGGGCGTGTCTGGAGGGTCTCTGTGCCTCGGTTTCCCCATCTGTGGGACCTGTGTCCAGGGCGGGTCCACAGGGACTCTGTGCCTCAGTTTCCCCACCTGCGGGACGTGTGTCCGGGGCGCGTCTGGAGGGACTCTGTGCCTCAGTTTTCCCACCTGCGGGGCGTGTGTCCAGGGCGCATCTGGAGGGATTCTGTGCCTCGGTTTCCCCACCTGTGGACGTGTGTCCGGGGCGTGTCTGGAGGGTCTCTGTGCCTCGGTTTCCCCACCTGCGGGGCGTGTGTCTGGGGCGCGTCTGGAGGGACTCTGTGCCTCGGTTTCCCCACCTGCGGGGCGTGTGTCCGGGGCGCGTCTGGAGGGACTCTGTGCCTCAGTTTCCCCACCTGCGGGACGTGTGTCCAGGGCGTGTCTGGAGGGTCTCTGTGCCTCGGTTTCCCCACCTGCGGGGCGTGTGTCCAGGGCGTGTCTGGAGGGTCTCTGTGCCTCGGTTTCCCCACCTGCGGGGCGTGTGTCCGGGGCGCGTCTGGAGGGACTCTGTGCCTCGGTTTCCCCACGTGTGGGACGTGTGTCCAGGGCGCATCTGGAGGGACTCTGTGCCTCGGTTTCCCCACGTGTGGGACGTGTGTCCAGGGCGCATCTGGAGGGACTCTGTGCCTCGGTTTCCCCACCTTGGGATGTGGTCTCTCTCAGAGAAAGCGTTTGCAGACGTGTAGTGTGACGCATGCTCAGGGTGGGCAGACGCCCTCTTCGGGCTCCCTGGCACTCGGCCCATGCCTTCCCCGTCACCCCCGGGACACGGGCCAGGAAGAAAGCTGTCTGCGGCCTCGGAAAAGAAGGAAATGAGAACAATTTCAGCCCCTGGGACCCTGAACCAGTCCATGCTGGCTTCCTGAGGGAAAGTGTTACTTAATCAGTGAAGGTGGCCACTCTCAACGCTTCCTCTTGACTCGGGCCCCGCCTGGGGTTCAACCGGCCACGGCAACCACAGACCAGGAGACGTGGGCGGCCCGCTCCAGACACCCCAGCAGTGACCCGAGGGGTGAGGATGTCTCAGGAGGTGGGGCAAACGGGGGGATGGCAGGGAGGACACAGGAGCAACAGCCAGCTGAGACACAGGGAACTAAAACAGAAATGTCTTCAGGCTTCCCCCCCCACCCCGTGACCCACGAGGCGTGTGTTTTTATTGAGATGTCATTCACATCACACACAACTCACCCTTTAAAAGTAGACAGTTCGGGGGGCGCCTGGGTGGCTCAGTTGGTTAGGCGTCAGACTTCGGCTCAGCTCATGATCTCACGGTTCGTGGGTTCAACCCCCGCGTCGGGCTCTGTGCCGACAGCTCGGAGCCTGGAGCCTGCTGGGGATCCTGTGTCTCCCTCTCTCTCTGTCCCTCCCTGGCCCACACTCCATCTCTGTCTCTCAAAAACAAACATTAGAAAATTTTAAGAAATTGGGGGCATTTAGCACATTCTCAATTTACCACCTGTATCTGCTTCCAGAACATTCTCATCCCATGGATGGATGGATGGATGGATGGATAGATAGATATGATGGATGGATGGACAGACAGGTAAGATAGATATGATGTATGGGTGGATAGATAGATGGAATGATAGATAGATAGACAGCAGACAGACATAAATGAACAGATGGATATATAGATGGATGGACAGATGGATGGACACATAGATACACATACATACGTACATACATACCTAGATAACAAATGTAGATGGACAGATGCCTGGATAATCTAGAGATTCAGGACTTCACACATTCACGTGAACTATTTCCCCCTCAGTTGCCTCCTTTCCACGCCCAGTCCACCAGCTTACTTGAGAAAGACGTCACTTGTTAACTGAACCCTCCTTCAGAAGGAACCAGCCCTCCTAACACCTTGGCTTCGGACTTCTGGCCTCCAGAGTCGTGAGAGAGAAAGTCTGTGGTTTGTAGTGCCCCCCATGTGTGATCATGTGTTGCCGTAGCCACAGGAAAGCAATACTGTCCCGTCTTCCAAGGTGGCAACTGGGCGCACAGAAGGAGGTCGCTGCCCGGAGGCCATGCACCTCCCACGGACAGAGCTGGGATTTGAACCCAGTCTTGCTAATGAAGCCCACCCCCGCCCTGAGTCTGGGCCACTCATCACCGGGCCATCCTGCCCTCACGGACTCAAGCAGGGCAGGCTATAGATTTCACATGGAAACAAATGTAAATGGGTCCATTTAGGGGATTTTCCCCTCCCCCACCCCCAGTCAGCCGTTTTCCTTCGACTCATTTCATGACACTGCTTCTCTGATGAAACAATAAAGTAAACATCTAATTTCATATAAATTTTAACTGTGGATGGGGGCCTTGCAGAAGATTAGTTTCAGTTAGTCTTTGTTAAGTAGGATGATGAATCATGCATTGAAATCAGGCGAACAAAGGTCAAATATGTGAGCTAAATACGTTCCAGCTTCCTACCCATTTACCTAGACTATCCATCCACCTATCCATCCATATCTATCTATCTTCTATCTATACATATCATCTATCTATCCATCTATTACCTATCTATCTATCCATCCATCCACCTATCCATCCCTCATATCTACTATCTATCTATCTATCTATCTATCTATCTATCTATCTATCTATCCATCCATCCATCCTACCATCCATTCACCCATCCATTATATCTATCTATCTATCTATCTATCTATCTATCTATCTATCTATCCATCCATTCACCCATCCATTATATCTATCTATCTATCTATCTATCTATCTATCTATCCATCCACCCATCCATTATAACTATCTATCTATCTATCTATCTATCTATCTATCTATCCATCCATTCACCCATCCATTCTATCTATCTACCTATCTATGTATCTATCTATCTATCCATCCACCCATCCATCATATCTATCTATCTATCTATCTATCTATCTATCTATCTATCATCTATCCATCCATCATATCTATCTATCTATCTATCTATCTATCCATCCATTCTATCTATCTATCTATCTATCTATCTATCTATCTATCTATCCATCCATCCATTCTATCTATCTATCTATCTATCTATCTATCTATCTATCCATCCACCCGTCCATTCACCCATCCATTATATCTATCTATCTATCTATCTATCTATCTATCCATCCATTCACCCATCCATTCTATCTATCTATCTATCTATCTATCTATCTATCTATCTATCCATCCATTCACCCATCCATTCTATCTATCTATCTATCTATCTATCTATCTATCTATTATATCGATCTATCTATCCATCCATCCATTCACAAATCCATTCTATCTATGCATCCATTCATCCATCATATCTATCCATCCATCATCTTTATTTATTATCTATCTATCTATCTATCCTTCCATCCACCCATCATATCTATTATCTATCTATCTATCTATCTATCTATCTATCTATCATGTATCCATGTATCCATCTATCCACCTGTCATTCCATCTTTTATGTGTCTATCTATCTAGCCATCTACCTATCAATCATCTATCAACACACCCATCCATCTAACAGTATCTGTCATCTGTTTACCTATCTGCCTAACACTATTGCCCATTACTCATCTAACTGTCCCTATCGTGTATTTGTTGGTCTGCATATATATGGATACATCTGCACGGTGCCCGAGACGGTTTACTATGGTGCCCTTCTAGAGAAGGGTCTTCTCTAGAACCCAAACGTTTCCTGACATCACCTGGAGGTGCACCTGTGTCTGCCTTCATCGTCATGTTGGGGAGGTCTTCACATCCACAACAGACAGGTTTAAAGAGTGTCTGGAAATCAGGGAAATGTGTATACCCAGGGCACGTCATACTGAAGGGCTCCGGTCCCCAGGGGTTTGAATACAGCAAACAAGGGAGGGGACTCATCCTCGGGGTCAGGCAAAGGCGAGACCACGAGGATGCCTTGGCCTGTCCTCAAACGTTCCTTGCCCGGGCTTTCTCCTTGGTAGCTTTGCTGGGCACGTTGCTAGAAACCGGAGGGGGACAAATCACCCTACTTATGGTTAAACTGTTCTTTGGCAAGTTAGCATGTCAACCTACGGAAGAGATTTGAATGAGCATCTCCGAATAGAGGACAACATTAGCGAGTTGACCACATTACCCCCCACCCCACCTCCGAAACTCTATCATACCCCCCACCCCACCTCCGAAACTTTATCATACCCCCCACCCCACCTCCGAAACTCTATCATCAACCAGCTCGACACCGTCTCTCCAACATATTCACTGCATTTGCCCTTCTGGATCCATTGGGGTCGAGCGCGCCTCAAACTCCTGTTATGTGCTATTTCCAACCTCCCACTTCCCGGCAGGTCCCCAGCGCCCAGGCCCATTGGCTTCAGCTTCACAGAATAGCGCTTCACGTTCATCGGTGCCTGCACACAGTTGCTTCCTGCCCTACAGACGGAGGCTGGCGTGGCAGGTGCCACTCAGACAGCACAGCTGAGAAACTCATGCGTAGGGGGTGAGCCTCGAAAATGGAAAAAAAAAAAAAAAAGCAAGAGAGACAGAAAACAGCGTAAGGCGGACAGAAAGCAAGGGGCATCTTGCATGTCAGAGAATCCGGTCTCTGGCTGGTCAGCTAGCCCTTTGGCTGTGCCCCGAGTCTGGGGGGGGGGGAGAGGGGGAAGAAAAAGACACAAAAGCAAAAGGACCCTGCTGTCTTGCAGGAGACGCAGATTAAAATCTGCACGCTCCACACTCGTTTGGACAGACAACGGCATGCAAACCACCCGTAATTTACGGTGCACTCGGGTTGCGCAATGCAGAGCGAAACAGCAGAGAGGAGGCGACACCACCACACGCGTGCCTGTGCGCTGAGCACAGACGGTTCTTGCACTGTGATCTGAGCACTCGGCCAGGTCCTCTGCCCCTCAGCCCCAGCCTCAGCCCCCAGCTGTCCCCGTAAACTGTGTTCTGGCACCTCTTTGAAGTCTTAGAACACAGGGTTCACTCGGAGGCGATGCAGCGGTCATGCGCGTCTCAGGTCTACAGAGATGGGGGCCTCTGCAGGCATGGGCGGTATCCTGTCAGACTTCAAGAGGACGCCGTTACCGCCTCCAGGGTGGCCACGAGGCCACCGGTGATGCAAAGGCCCCCTCAGAATGCCCCTCGCTGACTGACGACCGTTGCACATCCTCAGCGGGGTTTGTCGTTGCCACTGGTTTCAGACCCCAGTCATTCCGATACCTGTCTGGTGGCATCTCATTGTGGGGCTGATGTGCCCGTCCCTGGTGACACATCGTGGCCGGTGCTTCTGTGCCAGCCGAACGTCTCCTCTGGGGACGTGTCTGCTCAGGTCTATTGCCCAAGTTTCAGACGGGGGTGTGTTTGTTCTCTTACCTTACCGTTGAGCCTTAAAAACTCCTTGTATATTTCACACACCTGTTTTTGGTTTAGACACATCGAGGTGCCTTGCAGATATTTTCTGTCAGTCTGTGGCTTGTGTTCACAATGCTCTCTTGACATTCTTTTGGAGGACTGTTTCATTTTGATGAAGCCGGTTTATCCGCTATTCGTTCCACGGATCGCCCCTTCGGCGTCCCGTCTAAAAACTCATCACCGCGGCTTAAGATTATGCAGATTTGCTCCCGTGTTAGTTCGGACGAGTATTAGACTTTTGCACTTTACGCTGAGGTCTGTGACCCGTTTTGAGTTATGTTTTTTTGTGAAAGGTGTCTACATCCTCGGGGTTTTGGTGGGGAGGGGGCGGGGAGGGGTTGGTTTTTGGGTTTTGTGTGTGGATGTCCCGTCACTCCAGCCAGATCTGTGAAACAGACTACCTGTGCTCCAGTGTTTTGCCCTTGATTTTTGTCAAAGACCAGTTGGCTGTATTTATGGGGCTCTGTTTGGGGGGTCTCATTCTGTTCCATCAATCTATTTGTCTATTATTTTGCCAACACCAGCCTGCCTTCATTTCTCTTGCTTTATAGTTAAGTCATGAAGTCGGGAAGCACGAATCCCCCAACTCTTGGTCATTACAGGTCCCTCGCTTCTCCAGACAGAGCCTAGGATCAGTTGGTCCATATCCACATCTTGTAAGGGGACATTGGGATTGCAAGTTATCTCTCCTCTACCCCACACAGGCCTTTGCACGTTAAGGCGAGGGCTTGCAACCCCAGCTGGGGGACAGTCAAGTACAGATGGCTGGATGAGTGAGCCTGGGGATCTCTCAGGTACCGTCATTTTCTGAGAGTTTGTGATTTCATGTCGTGTTTTCTTAGACCCCCCTCTCATACGTTCTCTCAGCAGACACCAAACCTGGGTTAAGAGCACACACGATGACAATCCCTGTGTGTGACAGCATGTGAGGAACGATTATAATACAGCTTGCCAACAGCCCCAGGATGACAACTGGAAAATAAAAATAAAATTTCTGACAGCACAGAGAAAAGAGGGAGGAGACTTGATAGTCACAGGGTGGAAAAGATACCTTGCTTAGGTATAAAATACAGAAGATATCACAGGAACATTTTGTGACATAAAGATATGAAACGTTAACGTGACTTGAAACACTGCCAACAAAATTAGAAGATGGGTGGATGGGTGGATGAATAGGTACATGGATAGAGATGATGGATGGATGGATGGATGATAGATAGATAGATAGATAGATAGATAGATATAGGTATGGATGGATGGATGGATGGGTGGATGATAGATAGATAGATAGATAGATAGTTATAGGTATGGATGGATGGGTGGATGGATGGATATGATGAATGGATGGATGGACAGATGGATAGGTACATATATAGATAGATGATAGATATGATGGATGGATGGATAGATAGATAGATACAGGGATGGATGGATAGGTGGATGGATAGATGATAGATAGATAGATAGATAGATATAGGTATGGATGGATGGATGGGTGGATGGATGATAGATAGATAGATAGATAGATAGAAATAGGTATGGATGGATGGATGGATGGGTGGATGGATGGATATGATGAATGGATGGATGGACAGATGGATAGGTACATATATAGATAGATGATAGATATGATGGATGGATGGATAGGTAGGTAGATAGATAGATACAGGGATGGATGGATGGATGGATGGATGGATGGATGGACGGATGGATAGGTACATATATAGATAGATGACAGATATGATGGATGGATGGATGGATAGGTAGGTAGATATGATGGATGGATGGATAGGTAGGTAGATAGATAGATAGATAGATAGATAGATAGATAGATAGATACAGGGATGGATGAATGGATGGATGGATGGACGGATGGATAGGTACATATATAGATAGATGACAGATATGATGGATGGATGGATGGATAGGTAGGTAGATATGATGGATGGATGCATGCATGGATAGACAGATACATACATAGGTAAATGATACACAGATGAGTCTGGGTGGAGCATTGTGTCCTCTACAGGTGTTGAGCAGCATCCCGGTGTCCCCTGATGAGTCTGGCAAAGTATCCCGAGTGAGAACCCCTGGGCTATGCGGACTGTCACCCCACCAGTACCTTTTATCCATCTAGGTGACCTGTCCTTTTCCTGAATCAATAATCAAAACGGTTTCTGTCCTCTCCCATGGCCGGCTCGTCATCTGTGTTACCTGGAAATCCTACTTTTCTCATGCTTGATCGTTTCTTGGAAGCCCTTCCCTTTCTTTAATGAAGGATGATCGTGGTTCGTAGCATTTCTTTAGCTTGCTGGAGTCTGCTAATGAAACCCCTTCCCTCTTTTTTTTCGTGCCTTCGTTTCCCGGAAACGTGCTGTGACAAATTACCCCCACACGGGGGTTGAAACGGCACCAATGTATTCTGTCTCATCTCTGGGGACCAGAAGTCTGAGGTCGAGGTGTCCACAGGAGCGACTCCCCCTGGAGCATCTACTCTGTTCTGTTCCTCAGTCCATCTTCTCTGTTTCCAACCCCACGTGACCTCCTCTCCATGTGCCTGTCTGTGTCCAAATTTCCCCTTTCTCTAAGGACCCCAGGCATATTGGAGTCAGGTCCCACCCTGCCCAGTATACCCTCATCTTCGTTTGACAATGGCCAAAGACCCTATTCCTAACCAAAGTCGCATTCTGAGATGTGGGCAATTAGGGCTTCTACATAGGAATCTGGTGGCAGCGTGTTTGAGCCCATGACAACCACAGGCTTTCTTGTGTCTTTACTAAGTTGCCCATGGTTGACCAGAAAACCAACGGAGCTTCCTCCCCAGGGTCACATCATAATAGCGGCCACGTCCTGGGGCTGTGGGCGAAAGGCGGTCTCCCAGAAAAGACTGCTGATAAAGGCACACCGCTTCCTGCCGTCCGTGTGCAAATGGCCAGACCTTGTGGGTGTCATGGTCAGACCCCAAAGCACGGTCTTCCTGCCTCCGCTGATGCACACTGGGCATCCCGGGGAATCTCTCCAAGAACGTCCCTCGGCAGTGGTGGGGAGATCACCGTAGCCGGAAGCAGCACCCTGGGATTCACCGAGGATAAACAGAAGCTGGGTGGAGGGAGGGCCTCAGGGGGGAGGCTCTCCTGCTGGTGAGGCCCCTGGAGAAGCCACTCGTCACGGATGCTTATGCTCCACGCGGTTCTGCCCATTGGTTGAAGGTGCGGGGCCCAGAAAATACTGCAAACAGCTCTTAGGAAAATTCTCCTCCTGGACACCTTGCAGTGGGTTGCATGGGGGTCCCCAAAAGACATGGCCCCCAGAACCTATGAATGTGATGTGTTTGGAAACAGAGTCTTTGCAGATGTCATGAGGGGTCTGAGATGAGCTCATCCTGCATCAGGGGGGCCCTGACTCCAATGGCCATGAGCCCAGGGACGCCTGGAGCCCACAGAAGCTGGAAGAGGCAGGAAGGACCATCCCCTGGAGCCTCTGGAGGGAGCACGGCCCTGCCCGCCCTGGATTTCCGGCTTCCGGTCTCCAGAGCCAGGAGAACATGAATCCCTGTGGTTTTAAGTCCCCGGTTTGTGGTCACTTGTTAGGACCTGTTACAAAGTGTCTCGCCTTCACTGGGTCACTGCCGAGTGACTGAACACCCACTTGGGTTTTTCCAACCTCACCAGGCCTGCAAGGTGGTGGCACTTTGTGGGGCTGAGTCTCCCACGACTGCCACAACAGAGCCCCAGAAACCGGGCCAGCTGAAAACCCAAGACACGGAGGAGGAGAGACCAGCCCACAGTGTGGGGGGCGGGGGGCGGCGGCTGGCTCGTGGCTTCCTGGGGTGGGGACCCTCTGGTGCCCACAGTGGGCTCAGCACCTGGGACAGCTCCCAGCACTCCGGAAACGCCCACACACGGGGAGCCCAATGGAGACATCCATCCCACGTGTCCATCCATCAGCCGTCGTCCCTGCAGGGGAATGGGACTCAGCCATGAGAAGGAACCGGGCTGTGCCCACTGCCACCCCAACGATGGCACCTGGCGCCTGAAACTGTGACACTCAGTGACGGGAGCCAGACATACGTGGGCCACCCCGCGGGTGAAACCTTTTCCGTAAAACGTGCAGAGAGAGTCCTGCGACAGAGACAGGAATTGGGTTCGTGGTCGCCTGGGGCCCGGGAGGGGGGCCGCGGGGCGACGGCCTTGGGGGGCCGGGGAGGGGGGCCTCGGGGCGACGGCCTGGGGGGGTCGGGGAGGGGGGCCTCGGGGCGACGGCCTGGGGGGGTCGGGGAGGGGGGCCTCGGGGCGACGGCCTGGGGGGCCGGGGAGGGGGGCCGCGGGGCGACAGCTCGGGTCTGCGGGATTTCCTTCAGGGGCGACCAGGACGTTGCGGGGTTGCAGTCTGCCTCGGACGCTTTCGGCACGTGAACCACACCCATGACGCCGTTAAGACCAAAAGCAAAAGTGACAGGGAGGCCGTGCCCCCACCCAGGACGGCACTCGGCCTTCAGGCGCTCAGGCCGCCGCGCACACCGTGACAGGCTGCCCCTCCCGCGGCCTCCGAGCGCCCGGCCCGCGGTCTCCCTGCAAGGGTCCCCTGTGCGCTCGACCGTGGGGATCGTTGCTCAGTTCCTGCAATTTCCATCCCGCCGTCCGCGGCTGCCGGGTCCAAACCACAAGTGTGCGCGTTACAGGCGCCGGGTCCGCGGGGGTTGATTTCTTTATTAATCACCCGTGGCGCTCAGGGGGCGGCCACCCCGCGGGGACCCAGACGCCCCGAGGCCACAGCTGGTGCTCTGGAGCACGCAGGGGGCCGCATGGCCGCCCGAGATGACAGAAGAAACACCGGGGGTGGGGGATGGGGTCCGGCAGGCAGGGTGGCTTCTTGGTGACGCGCTGACAAGCCAGCGGCCGCCTGCACCTCTGCTTTCGGTGCCGTTGCGCACCATGCAAATGTGTGCACCTAACCGGCCGCCACCTGGGGGACGACAACAATAGATCCCCACGTCCCCCGCTCCGTGAGCACAAACGGAGACGATGGCCCCCCAAAAGGCCGCCCTCTGCTCGCAAGCCCAGGGCCCCGTCCGGCTCAGAAGGGTCGCCTTCCAGCCTGCAGTCCTGTGCCCGGGACCCGTGCTCAGACGCCTGCAGTAGACACGCGGACACGCGCGTCTGCTAGAGCTCACAGCCGCGTCGTCCTCCCTCACCGTCCGCGCCCTGCAAGGTAGGGCTGTCTGTCCGCTCCCCACGCGTGTCCCTCCGCGGCTCCCGCGGGGACCCCGGGACCCCATGTCCCTTTGCGTCCTGGCGCCTAGGCCGGACCGAGGTGGCCCGGGAAACGGGCCCTCCCCCCGCCCCCGGTTGCTGGGGGATCCGCACCTGAGCGTGCCTCAGCGGAGCAGAAAGCGTCACAGTCAAAGCGAAACTCGGGGCCATTTTTAAACTCGTTTTGAGGAACCTCTTTCCGCGGATGCCGGTGGCAGATGGCAGGCCTTCTACGCAGGAAGAAACGCCAGCTCAGGGCATGCGGGCTCGACAGGGCAGCTGAGGATCTAGACGCGCTCTGAAGGCCGTGCGCTGGCCTCCCCGGCTCGTGAACCCTGCGCGTCCTGCTGGCGGGCGCCCCTGCCATGGCGGGCGGGCGCCCCTGTGACCACGCGGCCCGTGCCCAGGCCAGCCGCGCTCGGGGAGACGCAGGTCGCTGGGAGCAGCGGGGACGCCGCTGGGCTTTCCGTCCCAGGGTCAGACTGGGAGCCAACAGTCACAGCCGCCTGCGGAACAGCAAGCAGGAACCCGCTGTCAGACCCCAAGCCCGCGAAGGGAGGAGGACAGACCTCAGTAGCCCCCGCCCGAGTCCCAGACCCTCCTCCCGCGGGCCGTTCGCCGGGCTCCCGGGAAAAGACCTGCTCACGTTGACCTGACATGCTCTGCGCTCGAGCCGGGGCCCCCGGTTTCTGCGTGAAGGCAGCCAGAACCAACGGGGGTTGGGAAAACAGCACACAACTGGCCAAACGGGGCAAAGAACCAGAATACGGGCTCTGGGATCTGCGCTGCGGGGAATAGACACCTGTGCCCATGGCTGTGATGGCCTGAGGCCATCACTATAATGGTAGTGGGGCTCCCGGTCCATAAGAAGGCCAACACAGCAGGTGATGCCCTGAGGCCATCAGTGGAATGGTAGTGAGGCTCCTGGTCTGTAAGAAGGCCAAGATACCAGGCGATGGCATAAGGGCATCAGTATAAGGGTAGTGAGGCTGACAGTTCACCAGGACAGCAAGACATCAGGTGATGGCCTGAGGCCATCGGTATAACGGTAGTGAGGCCCAGGTTCACCAGAACAGCAAGACATCAGATGACAGCCTGAGGCCATCAGTATAATGGTAGTGAGGCTCCTGGTCCATAAGAAGGCCAAGACACCAGGTGACAACGTGAGGGCATCACTACAATGGTAGTGAGGCTGACAGTTCAGAGGAACAGCAAGACCTCAGGCGACGGCCTGAGGCCATCACTAAAATAGTAATGGGGCTCCCAGTCCATAAGAAGGCCAACACAGCAGGTGATGCCCTGAGACCATCAGTGTAATGGTAGTGAGGCTCCTGGTCCATAAGAAGGCCAAGATACCAGGCGATGGTGTGAGGGCATCAGTATAATGGTAGTGAGGCTGACAGTTCACCAGGACAGCAAGACATCAGATGACAGCCTGAGGCCATCAGTATAATGAGGCTCGCAGTTCACAAAAAGTATGCCAAGACATCAGGAGACACTACAGCCCCACTGTTAACCACCCTGGGCCCGTGCAAACCCCAGCTCTACGCTTGCCCCTCCTGGAACCTCTGAGTCCTGTCTGTAAAATGTGAACGTGACACCAGCCTCACCACTTCCCGGCCTTGCAGCAGGGACCAGGGAATGGCCTAGGGACTCTGTGATGTGCGGTGCCCACAGTGAGGGCGGGTCACGGTGACTCCGGGATCACAGGACCTCACTGCAATCACAGTGGGAGCGGTGCCTGTCGCAACGGCCTGAGGCCATCAGTATAATGTCTGGCTTAGCTCGGGCTGCTAGCACCGAATCCCAGAGACAGGGCGGCTTTGGCAACAGACATCCATTTCTCACGGTTCCGGAGGCTGGATGCCCGAGATCCAGGCACCAGCCTAGATGGGTTCTGGGGAGGCCTCTGCCCTCGGCTTGCACACGGCTTGCACACGAACTTGGGGGTTCCAGGACGCATCTTCAGGATGCTTTACGGGAAGATTCCGTGTGACGTTGAGCATCCATCCCTCCGTGGGGGCGGAAGAGGTCGGGATCAGAAGTCAGCGGAAGAAACACACGCTCACGACTGGAGTTCCATGAGCGAGGGAAGGTTTGCTCAGACCCGCCTTGTCCGCCGGCTTTCCACACTCGCGGCTGTGCCGGGGAGGGCAGCACGGTGCCCCGTCCTCACGCCGCTCTCCGTCAGGCGGTGAAACCTCACGGCCAAAGCAGCTGATGGAGGGGGCTGGGTTTCCAGGGTCCCAGTGCCTGTGCACGGGTGTCTGCGACTCAGATCCCCCGTTCTCCTCCGTGAGGAGCTCCAAGCCTGTCCGTCAGACCTCGGGGAGCACCGGGCGGGCGGCATGGGGGACCTGCCCAAGTCCCGGTGAGCCCGGCAGCAGGGCCTCAACCTGAAGCCTGTCTCTGAACCCCTGGGCTGTGCACCCATTGTGTGTGCCAGGCCCCAACGTGCCGGCTCCCCGTTGCAAACATGCTGCGATGGAAACTAGTATGTGGGGACGGGCCGTGCAGACGCCCAGAGCAACGGGGATTAAAAGGGGACTTGGTAACCACTTTATCAGAGAAAATGTCTGTGTGAGAGCAAACAGGAAGCCGTTGGGGGAAGGCGGGAGCTGTGTGACCTTGATGTGAGTGGAGGAAGGAGGTCCCGAGACAGGGGGCAGGCGCCCTGATTGCAGAGGCCCCGGGGGGCGGGGGGGGGGGTACACACAGCACGTGGGGTCCTGTCCTGATTGCAGAGGCCCCGGAGGGGCAGGAGGGGTACGCACAGCACGTGGGGTCCTGGGGCCAAATGCGGCATCAGAGGAGACCCCGTCCTCGTCCCACAGGAACAGCCCCTATCTCCTGACGAGGACCAGCCTCCTGGCCCGGCCTCTGCACACATGTGGGGACAGAGGTCGGAGGCTGGACGTGCAGCCTAGCCAACCACGCTGCCCTGGGGGGGGGGGCGGCCTATGAGGACCACACGTGCCCGTCCCATAGTCTCTTCACATGAGAGTCAGCACAAGCATGATGAGCAGCTAGGAACTGTCCCCCAGCCCCCGTGAGACACCTGGGCAGGAGGCCATCATCCCTGGGTAAGTCAGGGCCTCTCCAGAGAAACACACACAAGGGGCCAGACATGGACAGACAGACAGATAGATAGGTAGATGACAGATAGATACATAGACGTATAGATAGATTAGACCGTAGGTAGGTCAGCAGATACATAGATGCATAGATACGTGACAGACAGACCAGACTGAGAACAGCTGGGGTGCCCAGGGACAAGGCATTGTGGGCAGAAGACGGCAGGGGACCGGGCACAGGGCGACGGTAACGCGCCAGCTGGGACACATCAATGCTGGCGGCACAGCGACCCCGTGTGGCCGGGCAGGGCAGCCAGGGACACACAGGGCCTCTCCAGGAGTGGGGGAAGGGAGAGCTCCCTTTCCAGGCCCCGCCCCCCACCCCGGAGAGACTCTTTTGCAGCTGGAAACCAGGTTAGCCACTTGGTACCTTTGTAAGGGCCGGGTGTGCGGGGACCTGGCGAACCTGACGGGGGGGGGGGGGGGGGCGGGGGAGGGGCACGCTTCTGCGTGTGATGCAGCTTTGCAAGATTTAGTCTACACTGGGCACGAGGGCAGGCTTGAAGACCTGAGATGTGGGGACAGGGGCGGGCGGCAGGAAGGGTGAGGGGCAGGAAGGGGAGGCGGGGACAGGCAGGGCTGGGCCCCGTGGTGCGCCCCTCACCCCCCCACCCCCACCCTGCATCTTGCCTTCCAGCCCCGCCCGCACCCGCCAGAATGGACATGAACGTGAGCGGCCCGGACAACGCCACGATCCTCATGCTGCGGGACCCGACCATCGCCGTGGTCCTGCCCGTGGTCTACTCGCTGGTGGCGCTGGTCAGCATCCCCGGAAACCTGTTCTCGCTCTGGGTGCTGTGCTGCCACATCGGGCCCACGTCCCCGTCCGTCATCTTCATGATCAACCTGAGCGTCACGGACCTGATGCTGGCCAGCGTGCTGCCCTTCCAGATCTACTATCACTGCAACGGCAACCACTGGGTGTTCGGCGAGCTGCTGTGCAACGCCGTCACCGTGGCCTTCTACGCCAACATGTACTCGTCCATCCTGACCATGACGTGCATCAGCGTGGAGCGCTTCCTGGGCGTGGTGTACCCGCTGGCGTCCGCGCGCTGGCGCCGGCGCCGCTACGCCGTGGCCGCGTGCGCCGGGCTGTGGCTGCTGCTGCTGGCCGCCCTGTCCCCGCTGGCGCGCACCGACCTCACCTACACCGTCGAGGCGCTGGGCATCGTCACCTGCTTCGACGTGCTCAAGTCCACCATGCTGCCCAGCGTGGCCATGTGGGCCATGTTCCTCTTCACGCTGTTCATCGTGCTGTTCCTCATCCCCTTCCTGGTCACCGTGGCCTGCTACACGGCCACCATCCTCACGCTGCTGCGCACCCGCGAGCCGCACAGCCGGGGGCAGCGGCGCCGCGCCGTGGCGCTGGCCGCCGTGGTGCTGCTGGCCTTCGTCACCTGCTTCGCGCCCAACAACTTCGTGCTGCTGGTGCACGTGGTCAACCGCCTGTTCCTGGGCAGGACCTACTACCACGTGTACAAGCTGACCCTGTGCCTCAGCTGCCTCAACAACTGCCTGGACCCCTTCGTGTACTACTTCGCGTCCCGCGAGTTCCAGCTGCGCCTGCGGCTCTACTTGGGCTACGGGCGCCTCCCCGCCGGCTGCCGCCACGCGCGCTCGGACAGCGTGTTCTCCGCCCGGACGCTGTCGGCGCGCTCCATGTCCAGCGGCCACGAGGGGCTGGAGGAGGCAGGGAGGCCCTCGCTCAGGAGGCAGGAGAGCGTGTTCTGAGCCGGGCACCCCCCCCCCCCCCCCAGGGACGGCTGGTGGGACGGCTCGCACCGGCCTTCACGCATGGGAACCGCTGCGCGTCCATGGCCGTGGCGCGTGGAGAGGGTCCCCAGGAGCGCACGTCCTAAAACGGGCCACCGGGACACAACGGCTGGGGGACGGCGCGCACCGGCCTTCACGCATGGGAACCGCTGCGCGTCCATGGCCGTGGCGCGTGGAGAGGGTCCCCAGGAGCGCACGTCCTAAAACGGGCCACCGGGACAGAACGGCTGGGGGACGGCGCGCACCGGCCTTCCCCCGTGCGAACCGCTGCGCCTCCGCCGCCATGGTGCGTGGAGAGGGTCCCCAGGAGCGCACGTCCTAAAACGGGCCACCAGGACACAACGGCTGGGGGACGGCGCGCACCGGCTTTCCCCCGTGCGAACCGCTGCGCCTCCGCCGCCGTGGCGCGTGGAGAGGGTCCCCAGGAGCGCACGTCCTAAAACGGGCCACTGGGACAGAACGGCTGGGGGACGGAGCGCACAGGCCTTCCCTGTGAAAACCGCTGCGCGTCTGCGGCCATGGCGCATGGAGAGGGTCCCCAGGAGCACACGTCCTAAAACGGGGCACCGGCATGGAACACCCCACGGCTTAATGACACAGGACTCAGCGTGCAGGACGCACTGGGCTCCGCTCCTCAGGACGGGGACCCAAGCTGACCACGAGCTCAGCCAGCCCACCTGAGTCCCTCTGGAGCCCCAACATCCACCTGCCGTGTTCTCTGTGCTTTGTGCTGGGGTCGCCCATGGCACCTGCTATTCCCCAGCCTGGCACAGCCTGGTGCTTTTTGTCCAGCCCACCCTGGGTCACCGTGCGTTCTGGGATTCACCCAGACCACCAGGCACAGGCCCCCTTGGGCTTGGTGCCCCGGGAGCCCACAGGACCCCCCCCCCATTTGATCTGCTGCCCCCAGGAGCCACCACGACAGCTTACAAGTGATTTGGTCACTCTGTTTCCTCGAGGCTCACATCCTACAAGTTGCAATGTCCAGACGGGAAGGACGTCCATCCAGGAGGTGTGGCTCAGCCCCCCCACCCCACCCCCCACAAGCTCCATGAGAAGCTGCGGAGGCCGAGTTTTGGGAAGGACGACGTGGGTCCCTGACTGGCTCCAGGGTGCGGCCTCCCCCCAGGTGCCCTCCTGCCAGTCCTCTGCCTCCTGGTGCCAGCCTAGAGCCCCTGAGCCACATGCAAGCCCTCCCAGGCTGGGAGGTGGCCTCGTGCACCTGACCTGACCCTGGCGCCCCGTGGTGCCTGGGCCCCGGACAAGACCACCGAGCACACAAGCCTGCAGCAGGATCACACCCAAGCCCCCTCTGTGCCCGTCCCTTCCTGAGCCCAGGATGCAGCAGTAGCAGCCCCACAATATGTGCCGCTCCGGGAAGACGAGGACCCCTGTCCCTGGGGAGTCCGGGATGCCAAAACAGTGGGTTTCCTGGAGCCGGGGATCCGTCTGGAACAGCACTGCCTGCTATTTTGTTCATCACACTGGGATGCACGGCGTTGGGCTCAGGGACCCTCAGGCTGGGATGGCTGGGGGGCAGGCAGCGTCCCCACTGTAGGTTTGGCACAGATGGAGACTGGCAGCTGCCATCCGAGGGCCTCTGGGAGCACCTGCTCCTGCCGTCACTGCTTTGGGAGAAAAGCAGACACAGCTGTCCTGGAGGGAATAATGTCCCCCCAAACCCACATCCACGCAAGCGCACAATGTGACATCTCAGATCGGGATGGCCATCAATCCAATGGCACGTGTCTTTGTAAGAGACAAAAGAGAGACAGAGACACAGAGGAGAAGCCCCGTGAAGACAGAGGCAGAGACGGGAGGGACGCAGACACAAGCCCAGGGATGCCTGGAGCCCCGGAGGCTGGAAGAGGCAGGAAGGACCCTCCCCTGGAGCCTCTGGAACGAACACGGCCCCTCCTGGATCTCAGTGGTCCTGACCCTCCTAGATCTCAGCAACCCTGCCCTGCCTGGATCTCAGTGGCCCTGCCCTGCCTGGATCTCAGCGGCCCTGTCCCGCCTGGATATCAGTGGCCCTGCCCCTCCTGTATCTCAGTGGTCCTGCCCTTCCTGGATCTCAGTGGCCCTGCCCTGCCTGGATCTCAGTGGCCCTGCCTTGCCTGAATCTTGGTGGTCCTGACCCTCCTGGATCTCAGTGGTCCTGCCCTGCCGGGATCTCAGCGGTCCTGCCCTGCCTGGATCTCAGTGGCCCTGCCCTGCCTGGATCTCAGTGGTCCTCCCCTGCCTGGATCTCACGGGTCCTGCCCTGCCTGGATCTCAGCAGCCCTGCCCCGCCTGGATCTCAGTGGCCCTGCCCCTCCTGGATCTCAGTGGCCCTGCCCCTCCTGGATCTCAGTGGCCCTTCCCTGCCTGGATCTCAGTGGCCCTGCCCTGCTTGTATCTCAGCGGCCCTGTCCTGCCTGTATCTCAGGGGCCCTGCCCTGCCTGGATCTCAGCAGCCCTGCCCTTCCTGGATCTCAGTGGTCCTGCCCCTCCTGGATCTCAGTGGCCCTGCCCTGCCTGGATCTCAGTGGTCCTCCACTGCATGGATCTCAGCAGCCCTCCCCTGCCTGGATCTCAGCAGCCCTGCCCTGCCTGGATCTCAGCAGCCCTCCCCTGCCTGGATCTCAGCAGCCCTGCCCTGCCTGGATCTCAGTGGTCCCACCCTGCCTGGATCTCAGCGGCCCTGCCCTGCACTGCCTGGATCTCAGCGGCCCTGCCCTGCACTGCCTGGATCTCAGTGGCCCGGCCCTGCCTGGATCTCAGCGGCCCTGCCCCTCCTGGATCTCAGTGGCCCTGCCCTGCCTGGATCTCAGTGGTCCTGCCCCTCCTGGATCTCAGTGGCCCTGCCCCTCCTGGATCTCCGTGGCCCTGCCCCCCCTGGATCTCAGTGGTCCCACCCTGCTTGGATCTCAGTGGCCCTGCCCTGCCTGGATCTCAGCGGCCCTGCCCTGCACTGCCTGGATCTCAGCGGCCCTGCCCTGCACTGCCTGGATCTCAGTGGCCCGGCCCTGCCTGGATCTCAGTGGTCCTGCCCCTCCTGGATCTCAGTGGCCCTGCCCCTCCTGGATCTCAGTGGCCCTGCCCTGTCTGGATCTCAGTGGTCCTGCCCTGCCTGGATCTCAGTGGCCCTGCCCCTCCTGGATCTCAGTGGCCCTGCCCTGCCTGGATCTCAGGGGTCCTCCACTGCATGGATCTCAGTGGTCCTGCCCCTCCTGGATCTCAGTGGCCCTGCCCTTCCTGGATCTCAGCAGCCCTGCCCTGCCTGATCTCAGTGGTCCTGCCCCACCTAGACCTCAGACTCGGGTGTCCAGAGCTAGGAGGGATCAATCCCTGTGGTTTTAAGTCCCCAGTGTGTGACAACTGTCCCCATGACACACACCATTGGTGTCACTCTGAAATTGGAGGCCCATCTAAACCTCGTCCTCCAGGTGGGTAATTGCAGGGAACCTGCTGTTTGGGTCCCAGTCCCGTGGCACGCAGGGCTCTGGGCTCCCCCAGGGTCAGCCCTGGTGATTCCCAGTGCGAATGCTGCGCACAGAGCCGCCCGGACAGTCCCCAATGCCACAGCAGCAGAGATTTCCCACGCCACCAATGCCTTTCTGCACACTGTGCCCCCGATTTTAATTCTGGAATAGGCCTCCCACGCGGACAAAGTGAGAGCACTGTGATCCTGGAGGCCTGGCCCAGAAGGCCTGGATCCCACGTGGAATCAGAATCCTGACTCCCTGTGAGGGGCTGTGGCCCCGGAGCTTAGCTGGTAAACTGTGGGAGCTGATTCCAGCCTCCAAAGCCTCCAGGCCCCGCCCCCTGTGCGTGGTCCTTGACTCAAACCCATGTTCCCAACTTGGGGATGTGCTGGGGGGCACAGGCACCTGCAGGTGGAGAGCCGAGTGAGCCCTGACCCTCGTCCTTGGGACCCCAGAGGCAGCCTTGGGGTCCCGTCGACACCCTCCAGCCCAGGCCGGCATCGGGCACAGTCCTCGTCCACCGTCTTGCAGCTGGGACGTCCCTGCAGGGGGACAGTGTCTGAGCCAATCGGGCCTCACTGCCCAGCTGTGTGCAGAGGGCTCAGAGCCCCCACAGGGAGCCTTCAGAGCGACACCTGGAGACTTATCTGGCTAAAGGTTCACTTGTGGGGGGGTGGGCAGGGGGCTAAGGTGAGTCCAAGAAGGCGGGCGTTAGAGACCCGGATTCTCCAGAGAAGGAGCCACGACCCCCGCCCTTCCCGACTGTCCCAAACCCGAAGGCTAGAAAGCAACGTCGAGGCAGCAGCATCCAGGGTCGGAAATCCTGAGCCAGAGAGACACCCCCACCCACGTGCTGGGCGTGGGCCTCGGTGAGTCTCATGCGGGAAAGCTGTGAAAACCTCAAACCACGGGGGCCTGTGACAGCTGCACACCTTGAACGCGGAGGAAGCCCGTCTCCATAATATCCTCGACCACAGGATGTCGGGCCCTGTAGCCCTCTGGTGACTCCGGGGGTTCAAGCAACAAACGCACCTCGGACCACGTGTGCTGTGTCTGTGTGCGCCCCAGACACGCACCCTGTTCCCGTTAAGTATCGAATAAAAATATCACACACCTGTGTACACGCGCGGATGAGAAATGTCTGTAAAGCTGTGACCCTAACACTGAGGTCCTGGAGCACGGGGGTTGGGGGGGCACCGGTGCGCTGAGACTGAGACCCTGGACACTGACCCAAATCCCACCCCCCCCACCCCTTGCAGAAGGTGAGTACATTTCTCTGTCTGGCCCCCGAGACCCCTGCTTTCCAGACATGCGCCCTCTCTCTGAACTGCACGTTCCCCTCCGGCCAGACCCCGGGATCTTCCTCCCATGGCGGAGTCAGGTTACTTGGGAGCCCGAGGCTGAATCCGGGCAGCGCGACACGGAGGGCGCGTGGCGTGAAGTCGGGTTTTGGCGCCGAAGATGGGGATTTTAAAAGAAATATTTTTGTGTAAGAGGTGTGTGTGCAAATATCCATGCGTGTGATGATACAATGTTTGCTGTTGGACGTAAAATACCAGAGGAGGTACATGTACATGCACGCACTCATGCACACATACCCACATGCACACACGCACACATACATACGTGCATGTAGATGTACTCACGCATACCCACATGCACATGCACGCACACACACTTACCCACATGCACACACGCACACGTACATGCACACATGTATGCACAGGTACCCACGTGCACACACGCACACGTACATGCACACACGTATGCACACTTACCCACATGTACACACATACACGCACGCACACGTACCCACATGCACACACGTACACGTACATGTACACACGCACACATACATGCACGCACGTATACCCATATGCGCACATGTACATGCTCCCACGCATGCACAGGTACCCACATGCACACATACATACGCACACGTAGATGCACGCACGCGTACCCACATGCACACATGTACATGCACACACGCACAGGTATCCACATGCACACACGCACACATACACGTACACACACACATACACGCACGCACGTGTACCCACATGCACACACGCACATGTACATGCTCCCACGCATGCACACGTACCCACATGCACACACGCACACGCACATACCCACATGCACACACGCACACATACATACGCACACGTAGATGCACACACGCATACCCACATGCACACACGCACACGTACCCACATGCACATGCACGTACCCACATGCACACACGCACACGTAGATGCACACACGCATACCCACGTGCACACATGTACATGCACGCACGCACAGGTATCCACATGCACACACGCACACGTACATGCACACACTCATGCACAGATGTACCCACATGTGCACACGTACATGCACGCATGCACACGTACCCACATGTGCACACGTACACATACGTGTATACATACACATGCACACACATGCAGACACCCACCCATGCACATACACGCACACGCATGTGCAAGCATACACATGCACACACATGTACACACACATGCAGGCACCCACCCATGTATGCTCACATAATGCACTCACACGCACATGCACACACGCACATACATGCACACACGTGTACAGGCACCCACCCATGTGTGCACACATACATGCACATACATGTACGCATGCATGCGTGAACATGTACACATGTGCAGGCACCCACCCATGTACACACACATACATGCGTGCATGCACACACGTGCACGCACACATACATATATAATGCGCATGTGCGTGTTGGCATCATACAAATTTGGGGGCCTCGAAGAGAAACAGGAAAATGCTGGTCGCTCACAATGGTTGAAGCTGGGTGAACAGAATATGGGGCCCCACTCTAGAATTCTCTTTCCTTTGAGCACATTTAAAAATATCTGTACAGGGGCGCCTGGGTGGCGCAGTCGGTTAAGCGTCCGACTTCAGCCAGGTCACGATCTCGCGGTCCGTGAGTTCGAGCCCCGCGTCAGGCTCTGGGCTGATGGCTCGGAGCCTGGAGCCTGTTTCTGATTCTGTGTCTCCCTCTCTCTCTGCCCCTCCCCCGTTCATGCTCTGTCTCTCTCTGTCCCAAAAATAAATAATAGTTGGAAAAAAAAATTAAAAAAAAATAAAAATAAAAAATAAATAAAAATATCTGTACAAAAAATGAGGTATATTGGCAAATGTCACACAAAGACCTTGATTTCTGCCCAGTGTATCACTGAACCCTGGAAACCATGTCTGCTGGAATTGCATGCTATGGAAGAGACAAACGTTCCCACCCCGGCTCTCTTTTTTTTCTTTTCCTTCCGATTTTTTAAATTGCGATAAAATGAAACAGGCAACATAACATGTACCACCTGCACTGTGTTTAAGCATGTATCAAGGCATCATTGAGGCCACGGAATTCGCCCGGTGTTTAGTATGCATGCGCTAAAGGTGTCCCCAAACACGGCAGCGCAGCCACAGGACGTTTGCACGGCCCCAGACGCCCGATGCCCTTTGTTCCCCGTCCATCCCTACAGCCAGCTGGATACGCTGCCTCCGTGGACTTGTTTTTCTGCTATTGCCACATCAGTGGGGTCACAGGGCACGTGGGGGGCTGCAGTGCTGACTTTCTCACCACAGTGTTCTTGGGGGGCTCACGCACGGGGGACTATCACTACTCTTCCCTCCTCGTTCCATGGACAGGGTGACCACCCCGTGCCCATCACGTGAGTCGTGGCAGATTTTGACCTCAAGCTCCAAGAAAGGTTCAGACTGGCTGTTCGCTGGAAAGCTTGAACGTTTGACCTCAGCTTTTATTTTATTATTATTTTTTTTCTTTTCATGTCTGAGCTGTCTTTGGAAATCCGTGTGATTCCGTAAAGCCAGTGAGATTCATTTTTTTTTAAGTTTATTTATTTTTGAGAGACACAGAGAGTGAGCGGAGGGAGAGAGAGAGAGAGAGAGAGAGAGAGAGAGAGAGAGAGAGAGAGAGAGAGAGAGAATGAATCCGAAGCAGGTTCCATGCTGTCAGCCCAGAGCCCGGACACAGGGCTCGAACCCACAGCCGCGAGCTCATGACCTGAGCTGAGATCAAGGGTCAGATGCTTAACCGACTGAGCCACCCAGGCGTCCTCACTAAAGGTGGGACTGTTTAGTGCCCTGACCATACCGCCAGTGTGGGCATAAACACCAGTGAAAACACAGGGAGAGGGGCCCCTGATGACGGTAGGCCGTGTAATGAGCATGCTAGTTTCTGGGGCTCACAGATAAGGCCCAAACAGCTAGGAACGGTCATAGGATAAACCCCACACCAGGAGTCCCCCGTCTGTCCCCTGCAAGAGTCCCTCATCTGGCTACAACAAGGTAGGTGCTGCACCCATTTTGCAGAGGACGACACTGAGGTCCAGAGACGTGGAGGGACTGGCCCCGGGTCCCAGCGCTGGTGAGTGGGAGACCCTGAGTTTGCAAGTGAACCTGCCCCGGGAGCCCGATCCCGCACCCCCGAGAGCCCAGCCGGGCCTGCCCACTGCTGCCTACAGCCCACGGCCCACCCCCTGACGTCACGTATGGCCGGGCCCACCCAGCAGCGCACACTTCCGTGCACGTTTGCCTTTGCTGGCACTTGTGCGTAGAAATGACGGCGTGTTGAGCGGAACAGAAAGGTGAACCTATCAGGAGCTGACTTCCAAAGAACGTGACCGGCGCCTAGGCGGTTCAGTCGGTTAAGCATCCAACTCCCGGCTTTGGCTCAGGTCATGATCTCACGGCTCGTGGGTTCAAGCCCCACGTCGGGCTCTGTGCTCACCGCACGGAGCCTGCTTGGGATTCTGTCTCCCTCTCTCTCTCCTAAAAATAAATAAATCAACATTAAAAAAATTTTAAAAAGTGCTTGGGATGTTCGGGGTCGGCTGTCCCGGGCGAGGCTACCAGGCAATCAGAATGGCCATCGAGGGGCTGGCTGGTGGGGGCCAGCCCTCTGGTGACCGTAACCAAGAGAGGCTCCGTGGAAGGGTCCGGGGTGGGCCTGGGATGGACAGGCACAGGGGGTCAGGGAGGACGGGACAGGGGGTATTGGCTTAGATGCACCTGGGTATATTCGTCTGGGGACACTTCTGGAGGTCACGACAGTGAGGGGGGCGCTCCTGGCGTGTGCGGGGTGGAGACCAGACACGCTGCTCCACACCCTACCGCGCACAGAACGCCCCACCCCACAGGGTCACCTAGCCCCACGTGTCAGTAGTGCTGAGGCTGAGAACCCCGGACCTCACAAGAGGGACTCTATCTACCTATCGATCGGCCATCTATCGATCTTCGCTGTGGTCAGGATTCTCAACCAAGGGGCTATTCGGTGCCCGGGGAAACCCCGGCCACGTTCAGGGGAGAATTTGGGTTGTCACAACTCGGGAGGAAGGTCCCGCCATCTAGTGGCGGAAACTGGGGATGCTTCTGAGAATCGTGCAACGAATCACCCAACCCCAGAAGTCAGTAGTGCTGCGGCTGGGAAGCCTCACCTCAGGAGAGACCGTGTCTGTCTGTCTGTCTGTCTGTCTGCTTACCTGTGTATCTGTATGCGGCAGTGGTTCTCAACCGGGGGCTATTCTGCCCCCCTCCAGGACAACCCCTATCTCTGCCCCTCCACCGCCTCCCGGGACCCCCTCTCCGCGCCCCTCCACCGCCTCCCGGGACCCCGACTCCGCGCCCCCCCACCGCCTCCCGGGACCCCGACTCCGCGCCCCTCGGCCACTTCCCAGGAAGACCCCGTTTCCGCGCCCCAGGGGCGCTCGAGGGAGACCCCCCCATCTCCGCGCCCCTCCATCACCTCCCAGGGACCCCCATCTCCTCCTCCCCGGCCCCCAAATCCCCGGCTCCACAGGGGCCCCGCGACTTCGCGCTCCCGGAGCCCGCCCGCAACCACATCCCCGCGGGCGCACCTGCTTGCGTGTGTTGGCGCGCAGGGCACACGCCACCAGGGGACTGGACTTGGGAGGGAGGGGCGGGGCTCCGGCATGCCTGGGCGGAAGGGGAGGGATCTGGGGGTGGGGCGGGGCTCCGGCGGGTCTGGGCGGATGGGGCGGGATCTGGGGGGCGGGGCGGGGCTCCGGCGGGTCTGGGCGGATGCGGCGGGATCTGGGTGGAAAGAGCGGGCTCTGGCGGGCCTGGGCGGACGGGGTGGGATCTGGGTGGAGGGGCGTGGCTCCGGCAGGCCTGGCGGATGGGGCGGGATCTGGGGGTGGGGGGGCGGCTCCGGCGGGCCTAGGCGGACGGGGCGGGATCTGGGTGGGGGGGCGTGGCTCCGGCGGGCCTAGGCGGATGGGGCGGGATCTGGGGGGCGGGGCGGGGCTCCGGCGGGTCTGGGCGGATGGGGCGGGATCTGAGCGGATGGGGCGGGATCTGGGGTGTGGGGCAGGGCTCCGGAGGGCCTGGGCGGACGGGGCGGGATCTGGGGGGTGGGGCGGGGCTCCGGCGGGTCTGGGCGGATGGGGCGGGATCTGAGCGGATGGGGCGGGATCTGGGGTGTGGGGCAGGGCTCCGGAGGGCCTGGGCGGACGGGGCGGGATCTGGGGGGTGGGGCGGGGCTCCGGAGGGCCTGGGCGGATGGGGCGGGGCTCCGGTGGGCCTGGGCGGATAGGGCGGGATCTGGGTGAAGGGGCGGGGATCTGGCGGGACTGGGCGGGGCCTTGGGGGGCGGGGTTCCATTAGTCCCGGAGCGTGCGGCTTGGGCATCCGGATCCGGATCTGTGCTCGCGGTCTGGGGCCGTGCGCGGGGGTGGCGGGGGTCGCGGTGCCATGGTTCTGAGCCCGGTGATCGGGAAGCTGCTGCACAAGCGCGTGGTGTTGGCCAGCGCCTCCCCGCGCCGCCGGGAGATCCTCAGCCAAGCGGTGAGCGGCCGCGCCGGGCCTGTGGCTGGGGTCTGCGCCGGGCAGGTGACCGGGTCTCCTGGGGTGGGGAGGCCTGGAGCGGAGGCCTGGGGCCGGGGACCTAGTGACCTAGGGCATGCGGCCGGGAGACCTGGGGCAGGTGGGCCTGCGGCCGGAAGTCTAGAGACCTGGAGGCCTGGTGCCTGGGGTCCTGGTAACGGGGCCTGGCAATGGGGGCTGGGTATTGGGGGGGCCTGATAGGGGCCTGGGGCCGGGGTTCTGGTGACCTGGGGTGCCGGGACCGGGGAGGGGGTGTCTGGTGACCGGGGCTTCTGGTGCTGGTGCTGGGGACCTGTGTGACCAGGGACCTAGTGACCTCAGGGTCTGGGATGGGGGCGGTCATGGCAGGGAGGGGCCTGGCGCTGGGGACCTGGTTTTCCCAGGAGTCTGGTGACCGAGGGCCTGGTGCCAGGTGGTCTGGTGACCAGGGACCTGGTGACCTGAGGGTGTGGTTTGGTGACCCCGGGGGTGTCTGGTGACCAGGGCCTGGTGACCAAGGGCCAGGTAGTGAGGGGCCTGGTGACCCTGGAGCCCTAGTGACAGAGGCCCTGGTGACCGGGGTGCAGTGACCAGTGACTCTGGGTTGGGAGCTGGGGTCTGCAGACTGGAGGTCTTTGGGCCACGGTGTAATGACTCAGGGTCCTAGTGACTCAGGATAGTGGGGGTCTGTGTGATCTGGGACCCTAGTCTTCAGGCCAGGTCTAGTGGCCTAGTGGCGTGCTGGCCAAGGGGTTACGGAGATAGGGGCAGGTACACAGCCCAGAGGCAGGCAGAGGCCTGGGTCGGGGAAGGTACAGAGTGAGGGGTGTCACTGTGCCTGCCGAGGAGGGTTGTGGGGGGTACAGACCAAAGGAAGGCTCACAGGGCGGTCCAGGGGACATGGGGGTGTAGGAGGTCAGCTGCAAGGGGGGCCTTTAGAGAGTTAGGGTCAGGATGAGGAGAGCCACTCTGGAGCTGTGCAGGAAGGTGCCTGTGGGGTTGGAAACACCCTCTGTGTTCCAGGCGCACATTCCTTTCCCCACACGACTCTGGGGGCGGTCACTCTCTACCCAAGTGGCTCCCCACTAGGGCCTGCCTTGCCCGTGCACACGGGTTTGGGGACAACGGTAAAGCAGCCGTCTTCCCTCACAGGTCCGCCCTTTGTGGCCCTGTGCACGGGCGGTATGGTTTCAGCTGTTCGTGCACCCGTGGGCATGATGTCCTGGCCTCCGTGACACTCTGGGAGCCCTTTGACCCCTCAGAGCCGGAGACCCCACCCAACTCTCCTGCTGGGCTCTGTGTGGCCGCCGCGGGTACCTGTGCCTTCAGGCCGGTCCGCCGGGGCCCCCGCCAGCCTCCGCTCCAGGCCTTGGCGGCGCATCAGCGGTCAGTGACGAGGTGTGAGGGAGACACAGGGCACGTGGGGGAAGGCCGTGTTTCCTGGGAAACCAGCTCATTCTGCTCAGATGCCTTCCCTCTTCCTGCAAACCCTCCAGACCCCCTCTTCCTCCTGTTCCAGGGTCTCAGGTTCGAGGTGGTTCCGTCCAGGTTCAAAGAGAAGCTCGATAAAGCCGCCTTCCCCACCCCTTATGCTTACGCCATCGAAACAGCGAAGCAGAAGGCCTTGGAGGTGGCCTCCAGGATGCACCAGGCAAGGGGGCCCTGTTTCTGCTTTCTTCCCTGTTCTCTTGGGAGGACGGGACTTTCCGGCTTTAAACGTACATGTCACGGATCAGTGCCGTCTACCGTGTGCAACCCCAACAGCCTACCCATGGCTCAGGGTTACTGTGTCGCATGCTGTTACAATCACTGTGGCCGTGTCCTTGCTATGAGCCTCCATAATTGTCGTTAACAGAGGAGCGTCACTGACGGTAAAGAATCAATACGGGTTGCTTATTACCATATGCTAGCATGTAGCCCAGAATTTCAGTTAGTGTGGTGATATCATTTACAACAAAGAATGAACACACTTTGTCTGTTTCTGTGTCTTACTGTGTCATATGCTATTGTAATGAACGTAACAGCATCATTTATGACACACTATTTAACAGAGCTTGTCTGTGGAGCGTAGATTCGACGTTATATGCAGATACTATTGCAATTAAAACAATGGCATCATTAACTCCTCTTTTGCAACAGTATCACTTATGACACAGAACTAATGTACATTATCCATTGCTTGGTTTTAAAATAATATACTGTTGGGGCGCCTGGGTGGCGCAGTCGGTTAAGCGGCCGACTTCAGCCAGGTCACGATCTCGCGGTCCGTGAGTTCGAGCCCCGCGTCGGGCTCTGGGCTGATGGCTTGGAGCCTGGAGTCTGTTTCCGATTCTGTGTCTCCCTCTCTCTCTGCCCCACCCCCGTTCATGCTATGTCTCTCTCTGTCCCAAAAATGAATAAACGTTGAAAAAAAAAATTAAAAAAAAAAAAAAAAAAAATAAAATAATATACTGTTGCAGCTAATGTCCTATAGGAAGTGCTTTGTGCCCAGTGCTGTATAACAACCATTGGTATCAATAAAGCAGTATTGGCCGATTGGTTTTCAGCAGTGGAAAGGTTAATATGTTAAGTTTAACCTAAGTTCAACGTTCTATACAGACTTCAGATGCGTGCGTTCAGCCCCAAGCCCGAATTTTCCACTTGGATTTATTTTATTGTCTGGAGAACTTTTTTTTCTCAAATCACATCGAGCAGTTCGAAAAACCAGTTTTTGTCCTTTTTTTTTTTTTTAATTTTTTTATTGTTTATTTTTGAGAGAGAGCACGAGCGGTAAGGGACAGAGAGAGAGGGAGACAGAGGATCCGAACGAGGCTCCAGGCTCTGAGCTGTCAACACAGAGCCTGATGTGGGGCTTGAACTCACGTACTGTGAGATCATGACCTCAGCCGAAGTCGGACACTTAACTGACTGAGCCACCCAGGTGCCCCAAAACCAGCTTTGTCTTTAATTCAGCATAGCTTGGGGAGGACTGGGGCCCTAACCCACCTCTCCTGCAACGGTCCCCTGCCCTGAGGGAGGCGGAGCCCATGGGACTGGACACTGAGGTTTGCAGTGCTGTCCCTCAGGTGTCAGGGAGGGAGCCGGCAGGTGCTGTCCCCATCATGTGACCACAGAGCATCTCCAGGCTACAGCCCCCCACACGTCCTGAGCCCTGCAGGGCAGGCCTCCTGGGGTCACCCTCATGTCCTTGCTGGGGACACCGAGGACACCCACATCTTCCTTTCCGAAGTACCACCCGTCTCACCGCCAGCGCATTTGCCTAAGACACACACGGGCGTGATTTCCGAAGCTGAGTTTGCATTTCTTCCAGAAAGACCTCCGGGCCCCCGACATCGTCATCGGAGCGGACACCATCGTGGTGAGTCCCCCTCGGGGCCCTTTTCTGGCCTCCAGTTTGGTTTGTGTGCCCTCGGTGACTGAAATCAAGGTGTGGACATCGCGGCTTCCACAGATCCGGCTTGGGGACAGTGAGCGCCCCCCGCCCTGGTTCTCTTGCAGACGATCGGGGGGCTGATTCTGGAGAAGCCAGCGGACAAGCAAGACGCGTACAGGATGCTCTCCAGGTGGGTCCCGGACTGTCCTCCTCGGAAGCAGCCTTGCCTCAGATACAGCCTGGGGCGGGGTCAGGACCTTGGGCAGGGTCAAGGTCTGAGATGGGGTCAGGGCCTGGGGTGGGGTGGGGTCAGCTCTTCTGTTGTGGGTCCCAGGGCAGGGTTAGGGTCCAGGGTGGGGCCTGCCATCTCCGCCTGGGGCAGGGTTACGTCCCAGCCAGGTACCTGGGTCGCGCCCTGAGTGGGGTCCGTGCTGGGCCTTCCCGGCCACTCTTTTGGGTGAGATCAGAGGACGCAGCCTCGCACTTAACGCGGTGCTCACGCCCCCTAGGGGGACAGGGTCTCGGAGCAGACGGTAGGTGGACAGGCGCGCAGGGGGACAGGCGGGCAGGTTGATAGTCCGCGCAGGTGCGCAGGTGGGCAGGGGCACAGGCAGGGAGGCGCACAGACTGGCAGGCGGGCAGGCGGGCTGGTTGATAGTCGAGCCAGGTGGACAGGCGCGCAGGGAGACAGGCGTGCAGGCGGGCAGGTGCACAGGCGCACAGGCGGGGCGGCGGGCAGGTGCGCAGGCGCGCAGGCCGGGAGGCGCGCAGACAGGAAGGCGGGCGGGCGCGCAGGCGCACAGCGGGCCGGCAAGCAGCCTCCCTCCGTGCCTAGCACCGCCCGCCACGCGTCGGAGGGTGTCTCCGCGCCTGGGCCCTGCGGTGTCCGTGGGCTGGCATCCCCGTGCCGCAGGGACGCGCACAGACCCTCCCAAGAGCGGGTGGCAGGGAACATGCTGTCCCACACGCTCCCCGTGGACACACTGCATGTGGGTCGTCCGTTGCAGGTTGAACGGGAAGGAGCACAGCGTGTTCACGGGCGTCGCCATCATCCACTGCTGCAGCGAAGGTACCTGCTGCCTCCCCAGGCCCGGGGCCACCGCGGGAGGAGCCGGGCGTCCTGCCGCCCCGGGCCCTCTGTGTCCCCCCCGTGAGGGCCCTCCCCCGCCTCCTGCCTGCCAAAGTCTGGGCTGCCTCAGGCCTCGGTTCGCTTCCCGCTGAGCACCTGTGAGAGGCGGGGTGCCCCAACCAGCACGACCCACACAGGTGCCGCCTTTAGTCCAGAAGGGGCAGGGGCTTGGCTGTGCAACCTGAAATCCTAGGAACACGGGGGCGCCTGGGGGGCTCAGTCGGTTCGGCGTCCGACTCCAGCTTAGGTCATGATCTCGCGGTCTATGCCTTCGAGCCCCACATCGGGGGCTCTGTGCGGACAGCTCAGGGCCTGGATCCCGCTTCGGATTCTAGGTCTCCCTCTCTCTGCCCCTCCCCCTGCTCGTGCTCTGTCTCTCTCTCTCGAGCGAATAGATAAACATCAGAACAAATCTGTTTTAAGCACCAAAATGCTGAGGACTCGCTGTGTAACCCGCTTGGCAGAAGGTGCCCGCTGGGCTGTACCTGGCGCGTTTCTCACCTCCCACCGAGGCCCGGAGGCCACCCCGAAGTTCAGTTCCCTACAGGGTCACCCGAGCCCCCCACCGGCCTGGGTCTCCTCCCCTGATCTTGTAGCTTTCTTTTCCCCGCTGTTCACCGTTCCCGCCTCTCCACTAGCTGTTCCTGCCCGAGTTGTCTATCCCCAGGCCCGGGGCGGATTTCCCGCAGGCGCCCGGCCGTGTGCCCGCCCCGAGCCCTGACCTGCCCCGCCCTTCTGTGTTGCAGATGGCCAGCTGGACACGGACGTGTGCGAGTTCCACGAGGAGACCACGGTGAAGTTCTCGGAGCTGTCCGAGGACCTTCTGTGGGAGTACATCGACAGTGGGGAGCCCATGTGAGTGCACACGGGGTCTCACCGGGACGCTGATCCCGGCACGGCGGCTGCAGCCCCTCCCAGAGGCCCCAGCTCCTAACACCGTCCCCTTGGGGGTTAGAGCTCACCCTACGAATTCTGGGGGGACACAGACATGCAGTCCACGGTGGTGCGCTTATCGTCCTGATTTACCGTGGGGGCTGGGCCCAGGAGTGCGAGCAGGGCTGGCTGAGGAGGTGACCTGCCCGGTTCCAGGACAGTGGATGAGGAAACAACTCAAAGTGGGAGAAACAGGCCCTTCACCCTGTGCTGCTGTCACGGGACTGGGAGGCCACACGTGTTAACACGCCTGCTCCCCCTTCTGCTCCCCCGTCACCCCGGAACGGGGCCGGGCCAGGGACAGGTGCATGCATGAAGGTGGGGGGAGGGGGGCGGTCTCATCGCTGGGGGCCCCCAGAACCAAAGCCTTGTGTCCTTTTGGGAGCCTGGGGCCCGGGAGGCAGAGGAGGGAGGGTCGGATGGAAACCATGACGTGCCAAGTCGGGCTCCAGGAAAGGGTCTTTGAAGGCCCGTCCTCTGTCACCAAGGAGGGGTCCACAGAGGCTCCTGGGCCAGCTGTGCAGATGTGGACAAGAGCACGGCCGGGGTCGGGGTACTCCCTGCGCTCCCCCCGGGACTACCGAGCAGCCCTCGCATTCCGACTTCTCCGTGTCTCCCTCCTGCCCCGGTCTTCCTCCTTCCTCCCCGCGCAGGGACAAGGCCGGCGGCTACGGGATCCAGGCCCTGGGCGGCATGCTGGTGGAGTACGTCCGTGGGGACTTCCTCAATGTCGTGGGCTTCCCGCTGAACCACTTCTGCAAGAAGCTGGTGGAGCTGTACTGCCCGCCCCGCCGCGAGGACGTGCAGCGGGTCAAGCACGAGTCCATCCCTCCCGTGGACACCTTCGAGATCGCGAGCGACGCTGCTCAGGGTGACGAGGGCTGCGGCTCCAGCAGGGCAGGGGTTGACGGTCACAGCGGACAGGCTCCTGCTGGCCCCCAGGGCCCAGACACGAATGGGCTGGTGGAGAACCCGCCCCCCTTCCCGTCGGACCTTCTAGACCTCATAGACGGCTTTAAAGCATCCAAGGTACTGGTCTGAGTGTCCTGGGCAGGCAGTGCTGAAGGACGCCACCCTGACTGCTTAAAACCCCTGGGTGTGTCCTCTCCCAGCTCTGGAGACCACAGTCTGCAATCCAGGCAGGGCAGGGCCGCTGAGATCCAGGCAGGACAGGGGCGCTGAGATCCAGGCAGGGCAGGACCACTGAGCTCCAGGCAGGGCAGGACCACTGAGATCCAGGCAGGGCAGGGCCCCTGAGATCCAGGAGGGACAGGACCTCTGAGATCCAGGCAGGGCGGGATCCCTGAGATCCAGGCAGGGCAGAGCCACTGAGATCCAGGAGGGGCAGGGCCACTGAGATCCAGGAGGGGCAGGGCCACTGAGATCCAGGCAGGGCAGGGCCACTGAGATCCAGGCAGGGCAGGGCCACTGAGATCCAGGCAGGGCAGGACCACTGAGATCCAGGCAGGTCTGGGCCTCTGAGATCCAGGAGGGGCAGGACCACAGAGACCGAGCAGGAACAGCGCCACTGGGATCCAGACAGGGCCAAATCACTGAGGTCCATGCAGGGTAGGGCTGCTGAGATCCAGGCAGGGCAAGAGCACTGAGACCCAGTTGGACGGGACCCCTGAGGTCTAGGCAGGGCTACTGAGGTCCAGTCAGCAGGGCCAGTGAGATCCAGGAGGGGCAGGGCCACTGACACCCAAGAGGGGCAGGACCCCTGAGATCCAGGAGGGGCAGGGCCGCTGAGATCAAGGAGGGGCAGGGCCACCGAGATCCAGGCAGGGCAGGGCCACTCAGATCCAGGATGGGCAGGATCACTGAGATCCAGGAGGGCAGGGCCAGTGAGATCCAGGAGGGGATAGGACCGCTGAGATCCAGGAAGGGTAGGGCTGCTGAGATCCAGGGGGGCAGGACCTCTGAGATCCAGGGGGGGCAGGGCCGCTGAGATCCAGGGTGGGCAGGACCACTGAGAACCAGGCAGGGCAGTACCACTGAGATCCAGGCAGAGCAGGGCCACTGAGATCCAGGCAGGGCAGGGCCGCTGAGACCCAGGCAGGGCAGGGCCGCTGAGACCCAGGCAGGGCAGGGCCACTGAGACCCAGGCAGGGCAGGGCCACTGAGATCCAGGAGGGGCAGGGCCACTGAGATCCAGGAGAGGCAGGGCCACTGAGATCCAGGCAGGGCAGGACCACTGAGATCCAGGAGGGGCAGGACCACTGAGATCCAGGCAGAGCAGGGCCACTGAGATCCAGGCAGGGCAGGGCCGCTGAGACCCAGGCAGGGCAGGGCCGCTGAGACCCAGGCAGGGCAGGGCCACTGAGATCCAGGAGGGGCAGGGCCACTGAGATCCAGGAGAGGCAGGGCCACTGAGATCCAGGCAGGGCAGGACCACTGAGATCCAGGAGGGCAGGGCCAGTGAGATCCAGGAGGGGCAGGACTACTGAGATCCAGGCAGGGCAGGGCCAGTGAGATCCAGGAGGGGATAGGACCGCTGAGATCCAGGAAGGGTAGGGCTGCTGAGATCCAGGGGGGGCAGGACCTCTGAGATCCAGGGGGGGCAGGGCCACTGAGATCCAGGCGGGGCAGGGCCACTGAGATCCAGACAGGGCAGGGCCACTGAAATCCAGGAGGGCAGGACCCCTGAGATCCAGGCGGGGCTGTGCTGCCTCCAGAGGTTCCAGGGGAGGGTCCTTCCTACCTCTTGCAGCTTCTGGGCTCCTGATGTCCCTGGACTGGTGGTCACATCCTTCCCGTCTCCGCCTCCGCCTTCCTGTGGCTTCTCCTGTTTGTCTGTGTGTCCCCTCCTGTCTCTTCCAAGGACACCTGCCGTTGTCCTAGGGCCACCCTGATCCAGGATGGGCTCATCTCACATTCTTCACCTACTCACGTTTCCAGAGACCTTGTATCCAAATTCGGTCCCGTTCCCAGGTTCTAGGGTTCAGACTTCAGCA
This sequence comes from Otocolobus manul, assembly GCA_028564725.2. Lineage (NCBI taxonomy): Eukaryota > Metazoa > Chordata > Mammalia > Carnivora > Felidae > Otocolobus > Otocolobus manul. The sequence goes on along the minus strand of CM066692.1, from coordinate 1,032,109 downwards.
TATGTTTTGGGGCCCCTGTTCAGCCCATTGCAGTGTCCCCAGTTGGTTTTCTGCCTTCAGTCAATGGCTTGACACAGAGCTGGTGACTTCTGGTCCGAGAGCGTGTGACCTGACCTGCCGGTCTGCTAGTCCTGCCTGGAATGTGGGACTTGTGCTCGGGGCTGTGAGGGCGGAGGCCTGTGTCCCTCTGGGATGCGGTGTCTGGGGTGTTTGAAGGTGAGCTTCACAGGACCCCACGTGGGGCCGGCGGTGCACCCCTGACTGACTTCTCCCGGCCCAGGAGATGAGCCCAGGTGGTGGACCACCCCCCAGGCCGGGTGGGAGGTCACCCCCTGCCCGGAGGGATCTGTGGGTTCCTCCCGCTGTGGCCTTGGGATCCGAGGCAGCTGGCCCAGCCAGAGAGTGTCCCAGACAGCGTGGGAACCCGCGGGCCGGCTAGGTGCCCAAGGCCAGCAGGTGCCCGTAGCCATGGCCTCTGTTTCCTTCCTGCGTGCGCAGTCACACGCCGCCCGAGAAACAGCCGGCTGCCCGTGCCCGCCGGGCCAGCGCAGGGGGCAGAAGCCTGCCCGGCCACCCTGCACCGTATCTGCCGAGGACGGGGCTGGCCACAGCCATCCCTGCGCTCCCGTGGGCGCCCGCGCACACCCACCCGGCTGTGTCCTCTCGTCTCCGCCCCCACCTCGCTGCCCCACGTGGCCGGCCCTTCCAGCGGCTTCCAAGCGACAGCCCTGCATGGGCTGGGCGGGGCTCCACGTCGGAGGCTGGAGGAGAGGTGGGGATGTGGGTGTGGGACTGGGGACCGTCCCTTCCCGCTCCAGCCCCGGCCACGCGCCTGTGACGGCCTCGCCAGGAGAGAAGTTCTGGGGTCAGGAGGGAGAGGTGGTTCTGCTGTGCTGTGCCCAAAATACCTAAGTCCCCCGGGAATAAGCATGCGCACGGTGTCCCCACGTGGTGCAGCTGTGCAGAGGTCCCGGCAGCTACCTGTGTCCCTGTGTGGTCTGTCCACCCAGCCACCTACCTCCGCACGTAGCCTCGCAGCATCCCTCACCGATTACCTGCCCACCTGCGTAGCTGCCTTCAAACTGTCCACCTATCTGCCTGGTCTAACATCTATCCCTTTGTCCGTCTACCCACCTACCCGTGTTTCCTTCCGCGTACCTGTTCCATTGCTCTCGCAGAAAGGTCTCCCGGCGGTCAGCTGACCCAGCCATGGGGCCGTAGGGACTCAGGGAGCACATGTCACGTTGCCAGTGCATCGTGAGAGTTCTAGAAACAAGCCAGCATCGTCGGGCCCTTCATGCAATGGTGTCACTTGTTGAAGAAGGTTTCTGCGTGGCCGGGTGGGGGTACAGGTGATGGTGGGTGAGACCCCTGTCTGTCCACAGAAGGCCCCACACGCCTGATCGAGACGAAGAACAGCAGTGCCTTTGGTTTCACGCTTAAATGTTCTTAGTTCTGAGGCCTTTGGAAGAGCAGACACGCCCTGCACGCGGAGAAGGTTTTTGCATTACCCGCGTGAGCATGGGTCCTGAGCTGCATAGACCCTCTGCTCCTGAGGACAGGCATGTTTGTCTCCAAATCCAGTCACGTTCTGAGGTCCTGGGACGTAGGGCTTCAACCGCTCGATCTTGGGGGGGAACGCAGTTCAGCCCCACATACGAACACATTGGATTTTCTCCCATGGGACAGTTTTTCTCCTTGATATTCACTGATGTGCTTTTGTCTTGTGCGAGCCCTGTACCCGCTGGAGCCTGCATGCAGTGTTCTCTGGAGAAGAAGCTTCCATGCACAAGTTAAATAGTTTTCATAGCTGTGGCCTCCAACTTTTGGGTCTGTGGGAGCGAAAGGCACTGCACAAGTCACGTCGTAAGTCTCGCTGTTCTTTTTCACGGACAGGCTCTGTTCACGGCTTGCAAACTGAAGGTGTTTGATGTACTGAAAGAGGAAGGCCCCCTGAAGGCAGTGGATGTTGCACGCAAAATTAACGCCTCCGTGTGTGGAACTGGACGGCTCCTGGATGTGTGCGTGGCCCTGGGATTACTGGAGAAGACAGACACAGGTAAGGGGACGTGCGAGGTGTCCTGATGAGAATCTTTGCAGCTGGAGGGA
>CM066692.1:745000-1025000 GCA_028564725.2 Otocolobus manul | reverse complement strand
CTAGACATCGAAACCCCGTCTCTTTGGGTTACCCGTGAGTCGGTATCGGCACCGGGTCTGGCTGTGTCCCCGCGGGGCCGCCCCCTGAACGTGCTTTGTGCCCCGGTCAGGTGGGTGAGGTTGGCGCCAGCCCCCAGGACGCCAGGCCGTGGCTGCCCACGTGTGAGGTGCGCTGGGGCGTCCCGCTGGAGCCCACATGACGCCCCTCTCGTGTCAGGTTACGGTAACACGCGGCTGGCAAGCCGGCACCTGGCGTCGGAGGGCGCGTGTTCTCTCCACGGCTTCGTCGCGTACAACGAGGAGCACGCGTGGACCGTGTTCACAGACCTGGAGTCTGCGGTGCGACAGGGACCCCGCGCGGCTGCGGGGAGTCCGGCGGAGGACCCGTCTCAGGTAGCGAACATCCGGACGCTTGTGTGCACAGCCCGCGTGCCCCACAGAAGCACCCACGGGCACGGATCCGCGCTCTGGCCGGCGGGTTGGCCGGGCCGTGTTGCCAAACCGCTGACCGTTGGCCCTCGCGACATCAGGATCATGGGGGGCGGGGGGGGGGGGAAGGGGGGGGCATGGGCAGCCGGCGTGGGTGGGAGGCCTGGCGGGGGCGGGGCCGGCCAGGTGCCGTGGGCCTGCGGGGTGCCGACGGGATTCGCGCAGGAAGGGCCCAGCACGTGGCACGGAATGAAGGCACCGCGTTTCCCGCGTGGGGTTACATCGCACGGACCCTGTCGCGCGAGCTCGGTCTGCAGGGTCTTCCTGCTGCCCCTCCCTCGTTCCCCTTGCCCTTTGGGGAACCTTTGGGAGTTGACGTCAGAGCTGTGCTATGTCTGCAGGGCAGGACCCGATGGGTGCTTTGGGGTGGGCGCGGCCATCCGCCGCCCGCGTCCCTGGCAGCCTTGCTGAGGGCAGAGCGCAGGCAGGGCTCCGGGTCGCGCTCCCCGCACGATGCAGGAGCGGGTCCGCCACAGCACGGGGCCTGCATCAGGGCCGGGCGACAGGGACCCAGACGGGCTCTCCCCGTCGGTTGGGCTCATAAGGCTGGAGGCCTGCAAACAGCGCGCAGTTACTTGTCACGGTTCCCGAGGTGAAATCCATCCAAGTCAAGGCACCTGCAGATTCGGGGTCCGGACACCCCTGCTTCCCGCCTCCCGTCCGGCTGTCGTCTCGGGGTGGGAGGGGCCGGGGGTCTCTGCAGCCTACTCTAGAAGGACGCGAATCCCCCACGGGGGTCCACCGTCACGACCCGGTGACCCGCCCCACCCAGAGCCCCCCCCCCCCCCGAGACCATCCCCTAGGGGGTTGGGGTTTCACATACGAAGCTGGGGCCAGTGGGGGGAGGACACAAACGTTGTGTCTCTGACGAAGACGGAGACACGCAAAGACAGAGACCCAGAGAGACCCGCGCTCATGGAGACAGACAGAGACCGGGCGGGAGGGACAGAGAAGCCACACGGGGCCCCACGGGGGCTGGAGCGGGGCCAGTGTCTCTGTAAACCATCAGCCTGTCGTCACCAGCGAGTGCAGTGACGGCTGCAGGGGCCAGCGGGGGACCCGACCCCTTCCCTTCTCCTGCTTCGTGTCCATCCAGACCTTGCGTGGGGCTGGTGGGGGCCTCCGGGGTGACTGTCCCCACTCACTGGCTTCAGATGTGGAGATGCAGGCGTCTGATAGGTCCCGCACATCCCAGGGCAGCTGACAGCCTGAAGGACCAACCCCTTCTCTGGGCTATACTCAGCCCTGCCGCCCCGGACCCCCCCCCCCCCGACTCAGCTCGGCCCCACCCCCTCCCCTGCACCCCCTGCTCAGCTCTGCCCACCGGGCTCCCCCCCCACTCTGGTTCCTTGCCCCACAAGATCACCCCGCAGCCCGCCCGGCCTGGCCCCACCAAACCCCGCCCCGCCCTGCAACCCCCCACCAAACACCCTCCACACCAGGCCCTGCCCACCCCCCCTTCCCACCCCGCCCTGCTCTGCCCATCCCCCCAGGCCCCTTCCTGGGTCAGCTCTGCCCCATGAGATCCCCTCCCCATCACTCCCGTCTGGCTTCGCCCCCAACCCCCCTACCTGCCAGGCCTTGCACCCCCCCCCATCAAACCCCTTCCCCACCGGACTCTGTCCCCCAAACCCCCTCCCAGCTGGGCTCTGCACCCCGAACCCCTCCCAGCCAGGCTCAGACCCCCTGTCCCCCAAAGGCCCTGCCCACCAAGCCCCTCCCACATAGGTCTTGTGCCCCAACCCCCCCCCCAAGCCGGGCACTATACCCCGAACCCCCTCCCCGCCTGGCTCTGACCCCCCAGACCCACCTCCTCCGAGGCTCTGACCCCTAAACCCCCTCTCCCGCAGGCCCTGCCGCCTGAACCCTCTCCCTTGCAGGCTCTGACCCCCCCCCCCCGCAGGCCCTCTCCCCCACGTCCTCCCTGCAGGCCCTGCCCCCCCAACCCCCTCCCCCACAGGCTCTGACCCCTAAACCCCCTCTCCCGCAGGCCCTGCTGCCTGAACCCCCTGCCTTGCAGGCTCTGACCCCCCCTCTCCCCCACAGGCCCTGCCCCCCAACCCCCTCCCCCACAGGCTCTGACCCCTAAACCCCTTCTCCCGCAGGCCCTGCCGCCTGAACCCTCTCCCTTGCAGGCTCTGACCCCCCCCCCCCGCAGGCCCCTCCCCCCCACGTCCTCCCTGCAGGCCCTGCCCCCCTCCCCCCCACAGGCTCTGACCCCCGACCCCCTCCCCTGCAGCCCTGCAGGCCCTATCCCCCCCCCCACGCCCTTCCCTGTGGAGCTCCCTACCCTCAGAACCCCCGGGTGGGACCACAGCCAGTGCGCAGGCTCCCCTGGGCCCCCGTGTGGGTCTCCTCAAACCCTGTTCTGTTTCAGAGCAGGGACCGGAGGCTGCGTTTCATGCGAGCCATGCACGGCCTCACCCAGCTGACAGCTCGCCAGGTGGCCACGGCCTTTGACCTGTCCCGATTCACCTCTGCCTGTGACCTGGGAGGTGAGTACCACGCCCCACCCCCTGCCAGGCATCGGGTGCGCACGGCTCAGTGCATTTCTTGCGTTAGGTCGTGGCCACCTCATCTGCTGAGAAGACGTCCAAAGCAGGTTTACGGCTTTACAAGCATAAGGCCAGGAATTTGGCTGTGGCAGGTGCCGGGACTTGGATGGACATCCCCAAGTCCAAGGAGGCCCTTGGGGTGGGTCCTAGAGGTTATGGGGCCCTTTCTGCTGGCTACCGTTTGGGGGAGAGGATCACAGAGCCATCTGACCCCGTCTTGTCGGGTCTAATTATGCCCGTATACCTGCCACCCTATTCCAACTCGCTCCTTACCCCAGGGCAGCAGACGTGAGCTGATGCCTGCCCAAGGGGTACAGTGGGATTAGGGGTCCCAGGGGGAGCCCAGAGCTGCTGGCTTTCATTTCCCTGCCACCTGCACACCGGTCCTCCTGGTGGCCCAGAGTGGCTGCTGTGGCGCCAGCCATGTCGTCCACATTCCAGCAGCGGAAAGGAGATGATAAGAGTGTGGCTTCCTCCCTTCCCAGCTGGGCTCTGATGCTCCCTCTGTGCGTCTGTGCCTCCCCCCCCCCCGCCCCCACTGATGTGCACTGGGCCAACAAGGTCCCAAGGTCTGCGTGAGACATCAGAGATCTCTGCCCGCCGCTGGCTTCCTTTCGCAGACCAGGCCTCCAGCCGTGTTCTCAGACCTCATTCTGGTTTTGCCAAGCGGCCATCTTGGAGACCCGCCAGGGGTGGGGTGCGCTGGGCGGGCCAGGTGACCCTGTGTGTGTGTGTGTGTGTGTGTGTGTGTGTGTGTGTGTGTGTTTGCATCCCCGCAGGCTGCACAGGTGCGCTGGCCCGAGAGCTGGCCCGGGAGTACCCGCATCTGAAGGTGACCGTGTTTGACCTCCCGGAGGTCATGGAGCACGTGTCGAGTTTTCACCCCGAGGGACGACAGCCAGAGCGCCTCCGCTTTGTGCCAGGTAAGCGCTGCTTTCTCTGCGCTCTGGGCCGGCGTTGCGCCAACCGCGTTCGCTTCTGCACGGCGTGGGTGTGCGTGCAGGGCCTGCGCCTGTCTGTGCGTGTGTACCTGTGTTTGCACGTGTGTCTGAGTGTGTCGGGTCTGTGCACATGTATCTGTGTTTGCACGTGTGTGTATCTGCGTGTCATATCTGTGTGTGCGTGTAGACAGGTCTCTGTGTGCACACACGTGTGTGTCTGCACTTGTGAATGGGAGTGTGAGCAGCAGGGCTGTGGTGTTGGGAGCAGTCAGGGTGCAGGTGGGGGGGCGCGAGGGCGCAAGTGGGGGGGCGTGCAAGCGGGCAGGCGGGGGCGTGCGAGAGAGCAGGCGCGGGGGGGCTCGAGGGCACAGGCGGGGACGTGCGAGGGTGCAAGGGGGCAGGTGGGGAGTGCGAGGGGGGCGCGAGGGCGCAGGCGGGGGGCGCAGGTGGGGGGGTGTGAGGGCACGGTCAGGGGGGCGTGCAAGGGGGCAGGCGGGGGGGCGCAAGTGGGGGGGCGTGCGAGGGGGCAGGGGCGGGGGGCGCGAGGGCACAGGGGGGGGGGGCACGAGGGCGCAAGTTGTGGGGCGTCTAAGCGGGCAGGAGGGGGCGTGCGAGAGAGCAGGCACAGGGGGCGCGAGGGCACAGGCGGGGGCGTGCGAGGGGGCAGGCGGGGAGTGGGAGAGGGGTGCGAGGGCGCTGGCAGGGGGGCGCGAGGGCACGGTCAGGGGGGCGTGCAAGGGAGCAGGCGGGGGGCGCAAGTGGGGGGGTGTGCAAAAGGGCAGGAGGGGGCGTGCGAGGGGGCAGGCGGGGGCGTGCGAGGGGGCAGGCGGGGAGTGGGAGAGGGGTGCGAGGGCGCTGGCAGGGGGGCGCGAGGGCACGGTCAGGGGGGCGTGCAAGGGAGCAGGCGGGGGGGCGCAAGTGGGGGTGTGTGCAAAAGGGCAGGCGGGGGCGTGCTAGGGGGCAGGCGGGGAGTGGGAGGGGGGTGCGAGGGTGCTGGCAGGGGGCCGCGAGAGCACAGTCAGGGGGGCGTGCAAGGGAGCAGGCGGGGGGGGGGCGCAGGTGGGGGGGTGTGAGGGCACGGTCAGGGGGGCGTGCAAGGGGGCAGGCGGGGGGGCGCAAGTGGGGGGGCGTGCGAGGGGGCAGAGGCGGGGGGCACGAGGGCGCAAGTTGTGGGGCGTCTAAGCGGGCAGGAGGGGGCGTGCGAGAGAGCAGGCACAGGGGGCGCGAGGGCACAGGCGGGGGCGTGCGAGGGGGCAGGCGGGGAGTGGGAGGGGGGTGCGAGGGCGCTGGCAGGGGGGCGCGAGGGCACGGTCAGGGGGGCGTGCAAGGGAGCAGGCGGGGGGGCGCAAGTGGGGGGGTGTGCAAAAGGGCAGGAGGGGGCGTGCGAGGGGGCAGGCGGGGAGTGGGAGGGGGGTGCGAGGGCGCTGGCAGGGGGGCGCGAGGGCACGGTCAGGGGGGCGTGCAAGGGAGCAGGCGGGGGGGCGCAAGTGGGGGTGTGTGCAAAAGGGCAGGCGGGGGCGTGCTAGGGGGCAGGCGGGGAGTGGGAGGGGGGTGCGAGGGCGCTGGCAGGGGGCCGCGAGAGCACAGTCAGGGGGGCGTGCAAGGGAGCAGGCGGGGGGGGCGCAAGTGGGGGGGGTGTGCAAAAGGGCAGGAGGGGGGTGCGAGGGGGCAGGCGGGGGCATGCGAGGGGCAGGCGGGGGCGTGCGAGGGGGCAGGCGGGGAGTGGGGGGGGGTGCGAGGGCGCTGGCAGGGGGGCGCGAGGGCACGGTCAGGGGGGCGTGCAAGGGAGCAGGCGGGGGGGCGCAAGTGGGGGTGTGTGCAAAAGGGCAGGAGGGGGGTGCGAGGGGGCAGGCGGGGAGTGGGAGGGGGGTGCGAGGGTGCTGGCAGGGGGCCGCGAGAGCACAGTCAGGGGGGCGTGCAAGGGAGCAGGCGGGGGGGGGGCGCAGGTGGGGGGGTGTGAGGGCACGGTCAGGGGGGCGTGCAAGGGGGCAGGCGGGGGGGCGCAAGTGGGGGGGCGTGCGAGGGGGCAGGGGCGGGGGGCGCGAGGGCACAGGCGGGGGGGCACGAGGGCGCAAGTTGTGGGGCGTGTAAGCGGGCAGGAGGGGGCGTGCGAGAGAGCAGGCACAGGGGGCGCGAGGGCACAGGCGGGGGCGTGCGAGGGGGCAGGCGGGGAGTGGGAGGGGGGTGCGAGGGCGCTGGCAGGGGGGCGCGAGGGCACGGTCAGGGGGGCGTGCAAGGGAGCAGGCGGGGGGGCGCAAGTGGGGGGGGTGTGCAAAAGGGCAGGCGGGGGCGTGCGAGGGCGCAGGCGGGGAGTGGGAGGGGGGTGCGAGGGCGCTGGCAGGGGGGCGCGAGGACACGGTCAGGGGGGCGTGCAAGGGAGCAGGCGGGGGGCGCAAGTGGGGGTGTGTGCAAAAGGGCAGGCGGGGGCGTGCTAGGGGGCAGGCGGGGAGTGGGAGGGGGGTGCGAGGGCGCTGGCAGGGGGGCGCGAGGACACGGTCAGGGGGGCGTGCAAGGGAGCAGGCGGGGGGGCGCAAGTGGGGGTGTGTGCAAAAGGGCAGGCGGGGGCGTGCTAGGGGGCAGGCGGGGAGTGGGAGGGGGGTGCGAGGGCGCTGGCAGGGGGCCGCGAGAGCACAGTCAGGGGGGCGTGCAAGGGAGCAGGCGGGGGGGGCGCAAGTGGGGGGGGTGTGCAAAAGGGCAGGAGGGGGGTGCGAGGGGGCAGGCGGGGGCATGCGAGGGGCAGGCGGGGGCGTGCGAGGGGGCAGGCGGGGAGTGGGAGAGGGGTGCGAGGGCGCTGGCAGGGGGGCGCGAGGGCACGGTCAGGGGGGCGTGCAAGGGAGCAGGCGGGGGGGCGCAAGTGGGGGTGTGTGCAAAAGGGCAGGCGGGGGCGTGCTAGGGGGCAGGCGGGGAGTGGGAGGGGGGTGCGAGGGCGCTGGCAGGGGGCCGCGAGAGCACAGTCAGGGGGGCGTGCAAGGGAGCAGGCGGGGGGGGCGCAAGTGGGGGGGGTGTGCAAAAGGGCAGGAGGGGGGGTGCGAGGGGGCAGGCGGGGGCATGCGAGGGGCAGGCGGGAGCGTGCGAGGGGGCAGGCGGGGAGTGGGGGGGGTGCGAGGGCGCTGGCAGGGGGGCGCGAGGGCACGGTCAGGGGGGCGTGCAAGGGAGCAGGCGGGGGGGCGCAAGTGGGGGGGGTGTGCAAAAGGGCAGGCGGGGGCGTGCGAGGGCGCAGGCGGGGGGCGCGAGGGCGCAGGTGGGCGTCCACAGGTTCCACGACCAACCAAGGGCACGAAGGGACGTTACCAGAGAGCTGGCGTGGGAAAGCCTGGAGTCAGACATGGTGGGGAACATCCAGGGGCAGCTGTGAAGGCGGGAGCCCACCCGGCACTCGCGACCGCGGTGGCCCGGCCCGGGGGCCGACGCGCCATGGGACCCGGGGTTAGGAGTGGAACGTGCTGGGGTTGGGGACACGGCATTTCTCGGAGCGGGGCGGAGAGCGGCGCGGCGCCGTGTCCGCGCCGTGGAGCGCCAGCCCTGGTGTCCCCGACTCCCGAAGTCTCCTGTTCCAACCAGGTGACTTTTACAAGGACGACCTCCCGGACGCACAGCTGTACGTCCTTTCCAGAATTCTCCACGACTGGGCGGACGACAGAGTGCACGAGCTGCTGAGCCGGGTGTCCCGCAGCTGCAAGCCAGGTGAGACCCCTGCCGCTGTGCAGCCTCCCTCCGCTTGCAGAGAGGGAAAGGGAGGGTTTTACCCACAGCCAGGCACCCCCTGCGCCCCCGCGCGCGCTCTGCCGGCCCCTGCGGACGTGCAGGAGGCGCCAGGAGGGCGGCCGCAGCTTTGGGGCCGTCTCAGCCGAGTCTCCCCGTCCTGGCCCCAGGAAGTGGCGGCATCTGTGTTCTCAGGCTCGGAGGTTTCCCGGATGCCCCAGCCTGTGTCCCAGGGGGCCTGGAGCAGGGCATAGCCAAGCCCCGCCCGGGGGCCCCTTCCCAGGCCTCCGAGGTCCCAGTGGCGCAAAGCGCAGCGCGTATCCCCGTGCCCCGAGCGCCTGGTGACGCGTAAGACACTTCTGTTACCGCCGCGTGCGGTTAGGGAACACGAAACAGCAGTTCACCTTCCAGTTTGCCGGAAACAACCGTCATTTTTGGTCTCGTATTTTGCACAAAGAGCGAAGCAAGGGTCAAGTGCAGTCGTGTAGGTTGGGACTCCCGAAATCTGCAGGCAGCCGGAGACCTGGGACTAGTCCCAACACTGGCTGGAGGCAGAATACCCTCCTCCGGGGGGGACGGGGTGTGTTTTCTCTTGAGGCCTTCAACTGATTAGACGAGGCCCACCCACGCCACGGAGGGCCAGCTGTTTTGCCCCAGGTCACACATTTAAATGATAATCTCATCCAAAAGGCACCTTCACAGGATCACGCGGAATGATGCTCAAAGATGATCTGGGCCCTGTGGCCCCGCCCCGAGTCGTAACATGAGCTATGGCCCCACTGCCCCCGTACCCAGCCCCTCCCCTGGAGGGCACTGATGCCCTGCAGACCCGGGAAGCCCGTCTCTGCTTATCTGTGGCTCCTGGCTCAGCACCGGGCCCCGTGAGCAGGAAGCTGGGAAACCACCCATCCCGTATGGGGCACAAGCCGGTGTTTCAGGATGCTGGGGACCCAGGGACGAGCGTGTGTGGAAATGCAGTCACACACCAGGAACTGGCACCGGAAGCACCCAGGGTCCCTCAAGAGCAGCGTGGCCGTGTGATAAGTTCGCGGGAAACCTATTTTCACAGACGCCCACATTCCTGGGTCACACGTGTGGACACGGAAAAGTCCCACAGACGTTTGTGGACTCGATGTGCCTGATGCCCACCCCTGCCATTCCGAGGAGGCTCCTGGAGACGATCTGGGGGGAAGGAGAGACAGACGGCCCGGAATCGGTCACCAGAGCTGCTTGGGCGCGGGACAAGGGGGGGCCCCAGGTGGCGGCCCAGGCGGGGACGGGGGAGGGGTGGGGACAGGCCCCGGGGGGCGGGGGGGGGGGGACACTGAGAGACGGGGGCCCAGATGAGTTATGTCACGCGTCCCAGGGTTTGGAAACAGTATCGCAACGTGTTGGCAAATCTACCCGAGCGTTGGGAACATATTGGAAGAGCTGCAGAGAAAATGAAGCAACTTCTTATGAAATGAGGAAATGTCTGTGCCAAAGAAGACAACAGAGCTAAGGCGTCCTGGTCGGTCCCTCTAGCAGCAGGATCGGAGTCCCTTCCCACCCCCGAGTTCACATCCACCGGGGACACGCGAACAGGAAGTCATTCGGAAACAGGGCGTCTGCAGATGGGAGTAAGGGAAGGATCTGAGATGAGCCCATCCTGAATGAGGGGGGCCCTGACTCCAATGGCAGGTGGCCTTGTAAGAGACGGAAGGGACACACGGACACAGAAGAGAAGCCATGTGAAGGCGGAGGCAGAGACGGGAGGGACGCGGCCACGAGCCCAGGGGCGCCTGGAGCCCCAGAAGCTGGAAGAGGCAGGGAGGACCCTCCCCTGGAGCCTCAGGAGGGAGCACAGCCCTGCCTGGATCTCAGCAGACTTGCCCCTCCTGGGTCTCAGCGTTGTGACTTGCATGGCTGAGGAGAGAGTAAATGACTGCTCTGTGGTCATTTGTTACCGCAGCCTCAGGACAGGCTCACTGGCATGGAGAGGCAGATTTTTACAGGTCACATGGACAGTCAGGCTGCTGAGCGGGAGGATGTGTCCCTGGAGGGCGCGTCTGTGCCTGTTTAGTCCCCGCTGCATTCCCAGGGCCTGGAACAGAGCCGCCGGGAATAAGCGCTCACAAAGCAGCAACACTGTATCATCCGCTGGAGAGGAGGAGGGGTTGGGGAAGGAGCCCTGAATCCTCACCTCCCTCAGGAGACAGCGTGGAGGCAGTTAAGCTGCACGTCGTGTTTTTTCTGCGCAGGGTTGGCAGGAGGGGAGGGTAGGATGCAGAGGTTCACCGACCCTCTCCCCTGCTGGCTGGAGCCAGTCCGTGAATATTCAGGTCCTTGCAACATAGGGGCTGCAGGAAAGAGCTCACAGTGCCTGGTTGTGTGTGTGTGTGTTTAATGTTTATTTAATTTTGAGAGGCACAGAAACACAATGTGAGTGGGTTAGGGGCAGAGCGAGAGGGAGACACAATCCGAAGCAGGCTCCAGGCTCCGAGCCGTCAGCACAGAGCCCGACGGGGGGCTCTAACTCACGAGCTGTGAGATCATGACCTGAGCCCAAGTCGGACGCTACACGGAGCCACCCAGGCGCCCCTCCAAGCGCCCAGTGTGAACATTCAGTCTTTCGGAGCAGGGCCATTGAACCGCATGCATATGTTACTTTGAAAAACCCAGATTGTTACGTGCGATAGGGAGGGAGCAAAGGCCCGGATCCCACGTCCCTCAAATGCGTACAACCAATAGCAGGAGACGCAGCGGAAGCCAGCCACTTGTGTCACTGCTGTGTCCCTGTCTCCTCTGTCCCTTTTCTGCGGATCCCCCTTTGACAAAATCGGCAGGGGCCTCTGGTGGCCCAGGTAGCTTGGCGTCCGACTCCTGGTTTCGGCCCGGGTGGGGTCTGTGCTGACTCTGGGGGGCCTGCTTGGGATTCCTCGTCTCCCTCCGCCTCTGCCCCTCCCCCTAAAACAAATTAACTTTTTACTTTTTAAAATTAAACACACACACACACACACAGAAAAGGAGCAAACATACACTAGTTACCTCCCGGCCTCTTTTGATCGAGGGTGCTGTTTGCTTGGCCTGGTTTCTCCGTCGTGAACGCTTTTGAAAACAAGTAGACGCCCAGACAGACGCGTGCGTACACGGGCGTGCACACGCAGCCACTTGGTGCTTGAAACTCCGGCTCTCGTGCACCCATCACCCAGAGTTCCCGGAGCCAGGCAGCCTGCTTGGGGCATTCCCAGAGTGAATGCGCGCTGCCTGATGGGACCCTGCGTGCTGCACCCCCAGCCCCGGACTTGTTTCCCCCACGCACTGAATCCGTGTCCCTGTGCACGGGCACCCTCCCCCCACACCCCCAGGCTGGGCCCTGAGACTGCCGGCTGCTCCCCTGTCCGTCTGCCTGTGTTCCCCTCTCTCCCTCCGTGTCTCTGGCTCTCTCTGCCCTTCTCTGGTTCCACGGGTGCGCACCGGCCTCGGCCTCCCCACGGGCCTGGCGCGCGCGCGCGCGGTCGCCCCGCCCTCCCCGCGGCCTGGCGCACGCCGTCCTTGGCCTGCGCTGCCCTCGGCCTCGCCCAAAGTAGTTCCGAGCGCCCATCGTCGCTGACTGGCCGTGCGCTGAATCTTGCCCACGACTCCCTCTGGCTCTGTTGTCCGCAGGCGGTGGCCTCCTGGTGGTTGAAACGGCCCTGGACGAACGGCGAGCGGCCCGGGCCAGCCTGCCGGCGGCCTTGAACGCGCTGGTGCGGGCCCAGGGCAGGGAGCGCAGCCTGGCCGAGTACCGCAGCCTGCTGGGGCAGCATGGGTTCCGGGACGTGCAGGTGGCGCAGGCGGGGGACAGGCTGCACGTGGTTCTGGGCACCAGAGCCGCGTTGGCGCCCTGAGGCTGCCAGCACGTGACGCTCTCCCAGGAGGCTGATGGGGGGTGGGGTGGGGGGAGGGGGCTGGAAGTTGGGCGTCGGGTGCAACAGTTACTCGGATCAGCTTGTGTAACCAGACGGATTAAACCAGCAAAACGCACTTGCTCTGAGCTCCTTTGTGGGTCCCGGTCGCGTGGGCAGGAGGGCCGTGCCCTCGGGCGCTCATCTGAGGCCCCGGGCCACTTGGCTGGAGACTCCCTCCCGCCCCCCCCCCCACTTCCTGGCCTCTGGAAAGGCCTGGAGTCCCCCAGGGGAGCAATGGAAGGGCCCCTCCGGCTCCCGCTCCGGGACTGCGCGTGTTCCTCGTTCACGCCTGTTCTACGTGTTTCTGCGCGTGACTTACAGCAGGTCGACCCTGGGCGCCCCGTGTCCCACGCTCTCTGCCTGGATGTTGGGGGGGAGTCCTGGGGCGTCCTCTCTCCTACCCTCTCTGCCCGGATGCTGGGGGGATCCTGGGGCGCCCCGTGTCCCACGCTCTCTGCCCAGATGCTGGGGGGGGGGGAGATCCTGGGGAGCCCCGTGTCCCGCGCTCTCTGCCCGGATGCTGGGGGGGATCCTGGGGCGTCCTCTTTCCTACCCTCTCTGCCCAGATGCTGAGCCGCAGGGCCGCTTCCGTCCACAAAAAAAGCATCAGAAGTCGTGTTTAGGGAGCTGGTGGTTCACGCTCCCTAACAGGTCAAGAGGCCTGCTGGCCACCTGTGTCCCCAAGCGACCTATTTCCCGCTCGAGTCTGCTGGGTATTTTGCTAATTTCTCTCGTCGTCAGGCCATCGTACGATGATTATAAAAACACACACGGACACCTTCATTGATTTATTTACTTGTCTTGAATGTTTATTTTTGGGGGAGAGAGAGAGCGAGCCAGCAGGGGAGGGGCAGAGGTAGAGAGCGAGCATCCCAAGCAGGCCCCGCACTGAGCCCGACGCGGGACTCGAACTCACCAGCCTGAGACCATGACCTGAACCCAAGTCCGAGGCTCAAAGGACTGAGCCCCCCAGGCGCTGATGGGAGTCATTTCGCTCACACTTTCCGCCTACAAGCCACTGTACGTAACTCATAAAAATACACAATTACACGCAAATTAGTTTCCCCTGTGTACAAATGTGTTTTATATAAATAAGATACATTGTGTGTGTTTTATATAATTCTGTAGCTACGCACTTATAATGTATATACTACATGTGGATTATAATTCTAGATTTCCACACAGACATTAATTCTTTTTTCTCTAATTTTCTTAAATTTTGTATTTATTTTTGAGAGAGAGACACACACACACAGAGTGTGATCGAGGGAGGAGGAGACACAGAATCGGAAGCGGGCTCCAGACCCCGAGCTGTCAGCGCGGAGCCTGATGCAGGGGTTGAACTCAGGAACCGTGAGATCTTGACCTGAGCCGAAGTCCGACGCTGAACTGACTGAGCCCCCCAGACTATCCCAATTTTTTTTTTTTTTTTTTTTTAAATCAGAAGTCGTGTGTCCGTGGGAGGCTGGGATGGAAAAAGGAATGAAAGGCTGATCCGAAGGGAGGGGCGGTGCGGTCCGGTGGGTCCCCCCCCCCCCCCCCCGCCTCCTCCCCACCCCCCTCCATGTAAGAACACAGGTGAAGGGCTCCAGCCTCCTTCATCCCCCAGTGCCGCTGTCTGTGGGGCGACCTGACCCGCAGTAAAACAGCATTGCTCCTGCCCTGGGTCCCCTCCCCCACCCCCCACCCCCCACCCCTGGCTGGTGCTCAGCAGCCTGGAGGGACACACCCGCCTCATGCCAGCCCCGGGCCGGGCAGAGCTGCGTCACGCTGACCCGGTCACCTTGGTCGGCCGGCCTGCCTCCCCGCCTCCCACCCCCACCCCCATCCTGGAGGGGCCAGGCCCTGCGGGGCACGTTTTATGTGTCAGCCTGGCCTCACAGCCCTGGCAAGGACACCGCGTTTGTTCCCAACGACCTGGACCAGCCACGTGCCTGGGCCACCGCGCGCAGAGCTCAGCCTGCCCGGAGTTTGCACACCCACAAGTGTGCCTGTAAACCAAGGACCCACCGGAGGGAGGCCCCGGGCCGAAAGCAACAGGCCCATAACATCAGAGAGGGCAGAGAAAGGTCCACGGGTTCCACGCACTGCTCACCCTCCCGCGTCTGTGTCTGCGGGAACTTCTTGTGGCAAAACATCCCCAAAATAGGAAGAGAACGTGTGACCTCCGTACTATACGTCCTGGGTTTTCTTTTATTAGGAATATTGTGAAAAAACGGGCTGCCCGGGGTGGTCCGGCAGTCACGCGTGTGACTCTTGACTTTGGCTCAGGTCATAATCTCACGGTTCGTGGGTTCGAGCCCCACACGGGGCTCTGAGCTGACATCATGGGGCCTGCTTGGGATGCTCTCTCTCCGTCTGTGTCTCTGCCCCTCCCCTGCTTGCACTCTGTCTCTCTCAAGACAAAATAACTTTAAAACGAGGAATATTGGGCAAAAAGTATGTTTAGAGGAGTCAAAGAACGTATAGCGTGTGGGCACAGGGTGCAAAGGAGTTTCAAGCATCTGTGGTCTTGACGAACGGAGGAGGTAGGAGTTCTGTGACTGATCTGAGCCCCACCCTCCAGGTGACATTCATTCACTCATTTTTGAGAGAGAGAGCACGAGCAGGGGAGGGGCAGACAGAGAGAGAGGGAGACAGAGAATCCGAAGCAGGCTCCAGGCTCCGAGCTGTCAGCGCAGAGCCCGACGTGGGGCTCGAACCCACGAACCGTGAGATCACGACCAGAGCTGAAGTCAGACACACACTCCGTTGAGCCACCCGGGCACCCCACGCATGATGTCTTAAAATGCATTTTCATTAAAATCTTTTTTTTAATTAATAGGCCCATTTCTCAGATGCTCTGCGGAAGCAGATTTAAGCATCGACTGCCCGGCAAAGGCTGGCCTCCAGCTCCTTCCAACCGCTGGCTTAATTCTTAGCAATGGGGACCTTTCTGAGCCTCCCCACAGAAGGCGGGAAACGTGAGCCTCTGCAGGACCCCGCCCACCCTGCGTCCCCCCACCAGCCCCTTTCGGGCATCCTCTCCCCCTTGCCTGTCTCAGGGGGGCAGTCTCCCCAGACCGGCTGTCCCCAGGTACACGGGGTTCTGGGCTTCTGGTGTTGGAGACGCCGCTGCCCTCTTGGGGGGCACCCACGCACCCCCCCCCCCCCAACCAGAGAGACACAAAGGGCACACAGTGGAGTGCCTGAGTCGACCCGCCGCGGAAAAACGTGTCCTGGACACCGATTAGCGATGAGGGAAAGAGACTGTGCGTCTTCCTTCGTCCCAGAAGCATTCTCCAGGGACCATGGGGCTCCAGGGACCATGGGGCTCAGTGCTGCCCGCTGGGGTGGTCACTGGGAATCCAGGCGGAGCGCAGGAGCCGGGGGAAGGGGAGCGGACCGGAGGGCAACCGCCCCCACCTGCATAAGACGCTGGCTCCACAGAAGCACTTCATGCCAGGTCCTGGGCCTGGAGTCCCAGGGTCATCCGGGGTGAGCAGCTGATAGGCCCTGGAGGCCCCTCCCCCCACCCTCCCCTGCCGGGCGGTGATAATCATCGCCAGGGTCCCTTCCAGCCCAGAGGGGCTGATGCTGTTCTCACCTGGGAGCGCCCTGCTCCAGCCCCCTGAGCTAGCTGCCTGGTCCCCGGCGAGCATCCCCACCGCCTCCCGCTGCAGAGCCCCTTGGCTGCTCCTGGCGGCCGTGGGGCTGCGTCTTCCGGGGACATTCTCCACTTCCCGTCCCTGCGAAGCCTCGAGAATGTGCCAGAACCTCCAAGGCCCTCCCCACAGCCGTGCTCAGGGGCCCAGACCCTGTCACCATTTAAGCTACTTCTGAGTGCCTCCCCCACCCCCTCCCCCGCCACCGCAACGGGGTCAGCGCCTGCATTGCCGGCCAGCCTCAGGCGCCCTGAGCAGGACCGGCCTGTCCTGGAGGTCAGCACAGAACAGAGGCGGGCGTTGGCAAGGACACGGCGCACTGGTGCCCGGGGCTTTCCCGGGCGCTTTGCGGGCACTGACCCATCCAGTACCAGAGTTTTTCACCTGCTGCTGGGGACACGGGAAACCACAGTGTGGCGAGCACGGAGAAAAGGGGAAGGAAGCAGAGGGCAGAGAGGAAAACAAACAGGAAGACAATCCTCGGGTAAGGACTGCTCCCAGGATCTACTCTCGAGCTTCCAGTTTATGAGCAAATGATGCGTTTCCTACTGGGGACGTTCACTTGCGAGTCAGTAAAAAGCTCACCACGTTTCAGGCCGTCTGGGCTGGTGAGCGTCCCCGCAGGGATGCGCTGCTGGGGGCGCAGGGGGGCGGCCACGCACGGGTGGGTACCGGGTCACGCAGGCACGCGTGTGCGCAAAGGCGGGCACGTGCGTGCCACGTGTGCGGCTGGGGGAGCAAGGGCCCCCTGCGGGGAGGGCCGCCAAGGGCACGGACCGGCCCTGCAGGGGGACTGAGCGCCAGCAGAGCCTGGACGGTCTGGGGTCGCGCCAGCCTGGGGGGCGTTCCGGTTAAGGACGGGCGGGGGCAGCCAGCGGTGCAGCCCGAAGAGCCTCAGGGTGAGCGTGGGGGTGGCGACCGGACCTCGGGCGTCGGCAGCGAGGGGTCGCGGTCGCGGCTCAGAGAGGGTTTTAGGGGGCAGCGTAAGGGCCGCGGCGGAGCACCGGCCAGCGAGAAGAGGCAGGAGGTCGGGGTCAGGGCCCGAGGTCCTCGGGGCGAGCGCTGGGGTCGAGACCTGACCTCAGAGGTCAGCAGGGAGAGCCCAGGGTCGCGGCTGGCGCTCGGGCGTCTTCGGCACGAGCGCGCAGGTCACAGCCGGGCATCGGAGGTCGCCGGGACGAGCGCCTCGCAGCGTCCGGGAGGAGCCCGAGCGCGGGAACCCAGCGCCCCCCAGCCTGCTCCCTCCGCCGCGCGCGCTCCTGCCCCAGCGTGACCTTGACAAGGTCACGGTGCCGGCCGGGCCAACCCCCCGCCTCCACCCGGCCCGCACGGCGCATGGGCGGGGCCCGGCTCCCGCCATGCCCCGGGGCGAGGCGCGCGGCCGGCAGCAGCGGCGCGACCAATGGGCGCGGCGCTCGGGGCCGCGGGGCGGGGCGCGCGGCCGGCAGCAGCGGCGCGACCAATGGGCGCGGCGCTCGGGGCCGCGGGGCGGGGCGCAGAGCGGCTCCCGGCAGGCCGCGGGGGCGGGGCGCGCGGGGAGGGGCGGGGCGCCGGCGCGCGGCGCAGCCAATGGTGGCGGCGGGCGGGGGCGCGGGGCGGGGCGTCGTCCCCTTAGCGGCTGCGCGCTGGCCGCGCCGTCTTTTCGGTCCCGGCGGCGGCAGGGCTGAGCCAACGGCGCCCACCCTCCGGCTCTCTGCGCCCGCACCCCGCACTCCTCTCGCCTTGCCGCCCGCCCCGCCACCATGACGGAACAGGCCATCTCTTTCGCCAAGGACTTCCTGGCCGGAGGCATCGCCGCCGCCATCTCCAAGACGGCGGTGGCCCCAATCGAGCGGGTTAAGCTGCTGCTGCAGGTGTGTGTGTGTGTGTGTGCGCGCGCGCGCGGGGACGGAGGCGGGGAGGGGTGGGGGGGGTCGGCGTGCGCCCGGTGGGGGGCCCGGGGTCGGGGAGTCGGGAGGGGGCATCAGGCCCGGCGGGCCGCGTGCCGCGGAGCCTGCAGACGGGCGGGCGCCGGAAGTGCGAGGCCGCGCCGCTTTGTCCGCGCGCCGCCGGGTTCCGGGGCCGGGCCGGGAGCGCGGGGTCACGTGGGCGCTGCTGCAGGCGTGGGGGCGGGTCCGCGGGCGCGCAGGCGCGGTCTGCGCCGGGAGGGCACCGGCGCGCCTGCGCCGGGCGGCTGGCGGGTGGGGGCGGATGACGGAAGAGTCGTTACGTGGAGCGCCTTTTGCCGCCGGGAGCCGGGAGCGGTGGGGGCGGCCCGGCGCCGCTCGGGGGCGCCCCTGTCCTGGGGCCCTGTTGCCAGCGCGCACGCCCGCCCTGCAGGTGCAGCACGCCAGCAAGCAGATCGCCGCCGACAAGCAGTACAAGGGCATCGTGGACTGCATCGTGCGCATCCCCAAGGAGCAGGGCGTGCTGTCCTTCTGGAGGGGCAACCTGGCCAACGTCATCCGCTACTTCCCCACGCAAGCGCTCAACTTCGCCTTCAAGGATAAGTACAAGCAGATCTTCCTGGGGGGCGTGGACAAGCACACGCAGTTCTGGAGGTACTTCGCCGGCAACCTGGCGTCGGGCGGGGCGGCCGGAGCCACGTCGCTGTGCTTCGTGTACCCGCTGGATTTCGCCAGGACCCGTCTGGCCGCCGACGTGGGCAAGTCGGGCACCGAGCGGGAGTTCAAGGGCCTGGGAGACTGCCTGGTCAAGATCACCAAGTCTGACGGCATCCGGGGCCTGTACCAGGGCTTCAACGTGTCGGTGCAGGGCATCATCATCTACCGGGCGGCCTACTTCGGCGTGTACGACACGGCCAAGGGTAAGCGCGAGGGCCCGGGCCGGCGAGGGATGGGGGGGGGGGGGGGGGGTTCAGATGCAGAGGTCCACTGAGGGACCAGTGTGCTTCAGATGGGGGGAGGAGGGGGGCGAGGGACCAGGCGGGTTTCACAGTTGTTGATGCTCGGCTGGCTTCTTGGGTGTGTAGATGGTGGTTCTGTCCGTGTGTTCTTGTGTGACCCTTCTGTGTGTTGAGATTTCACATCTTAAAAAGTTTTTTAAAGTTTACTTATTTGGGGAGGGACAGACAGGATGTCAAGCAGGTTCCGCGCTGTGAGCACAGAGCCCAGCACCCTGGGTTCGAACCCCCAGACCTTGAGATCACGATCTGAGCCGAATTCAAGACACATAATTGACCGAGCCAGCAAGGTTGTCCCTCGGTTCCTTCTTACAAGGATGTCCGTCCTGCTGCTTAGGGCCAAGCCCGCTTTGATGACCTTACTTTGCCTTTTTAACTGTTGCTTTTTTTTTTTGCTTTTTTTTTTTTTTTTAAGACGCTCTGCGTCAGTATGGCTCGATTTCTACCTGCTAGGCATTGGGGCTCCGCTGTGAGTTTCAGGGGCTCACAGTTCACACCCTGAAAGCAAGCTGAGAGCAGCTGTCATCAAGGTTTGGGGGTCTTTGCAACAGAGCAGCCTCGCGTTGGGGCGCCTGGAGGGCTCAGTCGGTTGAGCGTCTGACTTCAGCTCAGGTCGTGATGTCACGGTTCGTGGGTTCAGGGCCTGCGTCCCCACTCGGGCTGTCTCAAAAATAAAGGTCCAAAAAAAGGACAGCCTCGCGCTGTCTGCCGTGACCACTTCCAAGGTTCGTCCGGCCCCTGCTGTAGCGGGAAGTCACTCAGGCACTAATTATGGGTCTCTGGGACTGTACCGTGGCCTGCACGTGGCTTCAGCACCCCCACCCCCATCCCCTCCCCGTCCAGGCTCTGTGGCCGAGCCCGTCCTGATATCTGGTCTCCGTGACCCGTTGCTGGGAACCCCTCGAGGGGGCAGGGTGGGCAGCACTAGGGCCTAACGTCGGCCGGTGACCCCGCAGGCATGCTCCCGGACCCCAAGAACACGCACATCGTGGTGAGCTGGATGATCGCGCAGACGGTGACGGCCGTGGCGGGCGTGGTCTCCTACCCCTTCGACACCGTGCGGAGGCGCATGATGATGCAGTCGGGGCGCAAAGGAGGTATGGTGTCTCCGTTCTGGTGGCCGGACGACAAAGTCCGAGAAACCCTTCCTGGCGGGAAGGGCGTCCTGCTCGCAGCCTTTAAGGGGCTCGAGTTCCTCACATGAGCCGCTTCCCACAGCGCTTGGGGCAGCGTCTGGTTCCAAAGTGTGCCAGCTTCGCGGGCACGGGAGGCCGTGCTGAAGGGCGCTACTCTTGGCCCACCAGCCCTTGACCCCCGCGTACCTGCTCGGCCCCTGGTCTCCCGAGTGGCCAGGGGCCTCGCCTGGTTCCCGAGGTGGGGGTGGGGCCTGAGTTCCCCATTCCTCCCCGACCACGACAGTGGGCCGGCAGGGCTGTGAGCTGGGGCCACGCGTGTGCACTGCCTCCTTTTTCTCCGTGACGAGGAACCACATCCCCCGGGGCGCGGCAGCTGGTTTCGCTGCCTGCCACGTGCCTTTCGTGGTTCCTGTAACGTCCTCTCCACAGTAACCTCCCAGTAAGTGTCGTCTCTCTCTTACAGCCGACATCATGTACAAGGGGACCCTCGACTGCTGGCGGAAGATCTTCAAAGACGAAGGGGGCAAAGCCTTCTTCAAGGGTGCGTGGTCCAACGTCCTGCGGGGCATGGGGGGCGCCTTTGTGCTCGTGCTGTACGACGAGCTGAAGAAAGTCCTCTAGGCTCCCCTCCCCCGGACGCAGGCAGCGAGGGAATTCTGTAGAATACTTGCAACTGTTACGGACCAGTGATCTTCGAGAAATTCCAGGGTCCCGGCCCCGGCCAGGTCCTGTCTAGAGGCCTGGGGCAGGTTCTAAAAGGGGCTCATTGTGATCGACCATTGGCACCAGATTCCATGTATTGATTTGGGGGGGAGGGGAAGGAGGACGTCCGTCTTCACGAGTCCGCAGGCAGGCAGGCAGGCAGGCAGCTCGGCCACAGACCTTGGAGTCCAGGTGCTTGTGGGACCTTAGTTGTGTTTAAGTATTTATTTAAAAAAGAATCGTGTCTCCATTTGTACTTAAGCACTATTCTCTTTTGCACAGCCGAATATTTGCAATTATGTTTCATGTCGGGCATTCTGCAAAACCATAAAAGACGGGACAGAGAGAGAGAGACTGGTGGTTTGTTTTCAGCCGAGTGTACCGGGAGGGGGGGGTGTTCCTCAGGCAACCCAGGCAGGGGGAGGGGTTGAACACAAAGTACCCCCCCCCTCGCTCCCCCTCAAGTGCTGTGCTGTAGCAACTTGTGCTAAGAAAACCCCAGCCCAGAAAGGGCCTTCAGGAACCGCGTCCCATCGCCCACCTTAGCCCTGGCTAACGTGTGGTGGGGATCCACACATCTGGGCACCAGACCTCGGGGGACAGGTCCTGCGCACCTGTTGCCCAAATGCACCGGTCAGTGTGGGAGAGAGACGCCCTGCAGGCTGAATGTTCGGTCCTGGCGTTGCGTCCGCCTGTCACCAGGGCCACCCGGGGTAAGCAGGCCGACCCGATGTGAAGCGCCGCTCCTGGGCTGTGGGGTCCTGGCCGTGGGAGGCGGGCCTCCTCAGTTTGAAGACGTTGGTAAATGCAAACCGTTCTTTCTGCCGCAATTACGGGTCCCGTTAGACACGAGGGAATTTGGGTCACGAGGCAAGCTAAAAAGAGGCCGGGATCTGCGCGGCCTCCTTGGGGACCTCGCGCTCCTGACCTACTTGACCGGTGGTGCTCTGGCCGGGAGGACTCGGGTCTTGGGTGCGGGCTCCCGTCTGGATCCGTGTTCGAGAACTGCGTCTTCGCTCTGGCTGAGATGAACCTTCCCTCTTGGCCGCGAGGCCTTTTTATGTTTAATTGACAGGTTGCCAAATAGCCGCCTGTGCCCGTGGCCTCAGGGCATTCGGGAAACCCGTGCTTTGGCTATGGGGTGGGGGGTGTCGCTCCCGAGGGTCCCCCTGACGCCGTCCTGCGCGCATCTCCCTCCGTGCCTGCGTCTCCCCCACGCACCGGCCACACGGTAGTGACCCCCTTGTGCCCGGATGCCCTGTGCCTTGACTGGGGTGGTCGTGGAGCTTGTGGGTCCTTCCTGGTTACCTGGGGTGTGGAGGGCTCACAGAGAAGAAGGCACGGCCGCTGAGAGGGGGCAGGGGTGCGGGCGAGGCCCATTTCAGGAGGCCGGAGCGCCCCGGGCGGCGGGGCTGGATCCCACTGCGGAGTCCAGGGGGTGGCCGGAAAAGGGCTTTATTTAGGAAATGACCCCCACACCGCCTTTCTTCCCTCCTGGTGGCAGCTCTGTGAAGTTGTGCCGGGTGGTCGTGCCCTGGTCCCCCAGTCCCCTGGTCCAACACCAAGCAGGCCGTCCAAGCCCCCGCCGTGTCAAAGACGAGGTCTGCGCCCCAGCGTCACGTTTCTCCCAGAACTTGCACCTCCGCCACCTGGCAGTCCTCCCGGCTTGCTCTGCTGGCCTCCCAGGCCGCCTGCGCGGGTAATGGGCGGGGGGGGGGGGGGGGGGGTCGTCAGGGTGAAACACAGAGCTGAGGACTCTGCGGCTTCGGGGCCCGCACCTGGGGCAGCGCCCAGCTCCTCCCGTGAGCGTCACCCGGCAGCCTTCGGCAGTCTACAGCCAGTCTACAGGCCGGGCCCGCGGACCAGCATCGCTTGCCCCTGCGCCGGGCTATGAGCACCTGTGCGCAGCACCCCCCGCCCCCACCCGCGCAGGAAGCGGGACTTACCAACTTGCCGCTGTGCAGGTTGTCACTGATGGGGTCCTTCAGGTGCGGGATCGGGGGGAAGAGCTTCTGCAACACCGAGTACCTTGGAGGAGACAGACAGACAGACAGACAGAATCACGTCCTCGGGATCCGGAACGGAGGGGGCAGAGGGCCACAGGACGCCAGCCTGAGGGCAGAGGGCCGGGGATGCAGGGCGGGGAGTGGGGCTGTGATCTCTACTGCGGGGGGGGGGGGGCTGGGCGGGGACTTGGGGTGCGTGGTCTCTACTGTGGGGCGGGGGAGGGCGGGCACTGTGGTCTATACCGCTGGGTTGAGGTGGGGGAGGGGGTCTCTACCTGGGGTGAGGGGTATGGTCTGGGGGGGGTGGGGCAGAGGGTGCTCTTTCCCGCGGGGCGGGGACTAGGGGGTGTGGTGTCTACTGAGGGGTGGGAGGGAGGGGGAGGAGGGAGAGGAGGAGGACTGCGGAGGGGAGGGGAGGAGGAGAAGGGGAGGATAGGAGGGAGAATAGAGAGGAGGGGGAGGAGACAGATGAGAAGGGGAGGAGGGAGGAGGGGGAGGAGGGAGATGAGAAGGAGGAGGAAGAGAAGGGGAGGGGGAGGGGACAGGAGAGGAGGAGGGAGGAGGGGGAAGGAGGAGAAGGAAGAAGAGGGAGGACAGGGAGGGGGGGAAGGAAGGGAAGGGGAAGAGGTGGAGAGGGGGAGGAGAAGGGGTAAGGAGAGGGGGAGGAGGAGAAGGAAGAGGGGGAAGGGGAGGGGAAAGGAGGAGGAGAAGGGGGAGGGGGAGAAGGGGGAGGGGGAGGGAGATGAGAAAAGGGGGAGGAGGGGGAGGGAAGGAGGATAAAGAGGAAGGGGGGAGGGGAGGGGGGAGGGGGAAGGGGAGGAGGCGGAGGGAGAGGAGGAGGGGGAGGAGGGAGATGAGAAGAGGGGGAGGATAAGGAGGAAGGGGAGGGGGGAAGGGGAGGAGGCGGAGGGGGAGGAGGGAGATGAGAAGAGGGGGAGGATAAGGAGGAAGGGGAGGGGGATGGAGAGGGGGAGGAGGGAGATGAGAAGGAGGAGGGCGAAGGGGAGGGGGAGAAGGGGGAGGGGAAGGGGAGGGGGAGAAGGAGGAGGGAGGATGGGGAGGCAGAGTGGAGGGGGGAGAAGGAGGAGCCTTTCCGGACCCTCCCTCCCCCCCGCCACCACCCCCCCCCCCCCCCCCCCCCCCGCCGTGCAAGGGCATTGGGGGACCGGGAATGTGGGCCAGCTTTGAGAGTCCCCCCAGCGGGGACACGTGGGGACACGCAGGCCAGCCTGGCTGTGCCCGCGGACTCCTAGTGAAGGTTCGGGGACACGGGGGCGTCCTGAGGGCACCGCACCGGGACCGGCGTTGGCAGGGACCGGACCGGATGGCACCACGGGTCCAGGCTCACACAGGGCCGGACCCGGAGGCGGGGTCGCGCCGCCCAGCAGCCAGGACCCGCCTGCGGCGGGGGTGGGGCTGGGGGCTCAGGGGGCGGCGCGCTCACCTTCGGCACAGCGCGACCCCCAGCCCCAGGGCCAGCAGCGCGCCCAGCGGGATCAGAGCCGAGGTCAGCCAGTCTCGGAAGTGCGTGTCCTTCCCGAGGTCGCACTCTAGGGGAGGGGGAGGGGCGCGTCGGCGTGTCCCCGGGGTCGCGGTTCCTCCAGGAGCCAATGCTTCCCGCCCGCCGCCCCCCTCCCCCATGCAGCAGGCTCTCGGTGCACCCAGGAGGGGACAACGTCCACCTGCCCCTGCGGGGGTCCCTCCCACGGGCCGGCTGCACCAGCCCCAGCGCGAGCCCCAGCCCCCAACCCCAGGCCCCAGGTGCCAGCCGGACAGGCTCACACCCCAGCCCTCAGCCCCCAGCCCTCACCCCCCAGGGCCCACCGGGTACCCTGTCTTCTAAGCCCTCGGGCTCCCCGTGACAGCGGGGGGTCCCTGTGGGGAGTGCCACCACCTACTCCCACAGGCTGGGTGGCCTGAGAGAGCAGACATGTGTGCCTTCCAGAGCCCTGGAGGCCGGGGCTTTGAGATCCAGGCGGGGCGAGGCTGCTTAGTCCCGATGCCCTCCTCCGTGGCTGGTGGAAGCCCCGCTCTCCCTGTGTCCGCACCTGGCCGCCCCTCTGCGCGTGTCTGTGTCCTCAACTTCTCTTCTTGAAAGGACCGCAGTCCTATGGGGTCAGGGCCCACCCACTGACCTCGTTTTACCTTCATCCTCTCCTCAAAGACCCCACCTCCACATAGAACCACAGTCTCAGGTCCTGGGGGGGGGGGGGTGAGGACTTCGACATATAAATTCGCGGGGACACATCTGAGTCCACAACAGAGAGTCGGCAGGAATGATCACGTCAAGACGAGGCCCCAGGGGAATACGATGGGCCCTGATCCCATGACCACTGTCCTTACAGAGACAGGAAATTGGGGCAGAAACACACAGGAGAAGCCACATGCAGACAGGGGCTGAGACACGAAGCACGTGGCCCAGGTCCAGGGGCGCCTGGAGCCCTAGAAGCTGGAAGAGGCAGGAGGGACCCTCCCCCGGAGCCTCTAGAGGGAGCACAGCCCTGCCCGGATCTCAGGGGTCCTGTCCCCCCAGGATCTGAGTGGCCCTGCCCCCCTGGATCTCAGTGGCCCTGCCCCCCTGGATCTCAGCAGCCCTGTCCTGCCTGCATCTCAGGGGCCCTGCCCCTCCTGGATGTCACTGGCCTTGCCCTGCCTAGTTCTCAGGGGTCCTGTCCTGCCTGGATCTCAGTGGTCCTGCCCCTCCTGGATCTCAGTGGTCCTGCCCTGCCTCGATCTCAGGGATCCTTCCCTGCCTGGATCTCAGGGGCCCTGCCCTGCCTGGATCTTAGGGGACCTGCCCTGCCCTGCCTGGATCTCAGCGCCCTGCCCTGCCTGGATCTCAGGGGTCCTGCCCCTCCTGGATCTCAGTGGCCCCGCCCCGCCTGGATCCCAGTGGCCCTGCCCCTCCTGGATCTCAGTGGCCCTGCCCCTCCTGGATGTCAGAGGCCCTGCCCTGCCCTGCCTGGATCTCAGTGGCCCTGCCCTGCCTGGGTCTCAGGGGTCCTGCCCTGCCTGGATCTCAGCGGCCCTGCCCTGCCTGGATCCCAGGGGTCCTGCCCACCCTGGATCCCAGGGGCCCTGCCCTGTCTGGATCTCAGCGGCCCTGCCCTGCCTGGATCTCAGAGACCCTGCCCTGCCTGGATCTCAGAGACCCTGCCCTGCCTGGATCTCAGTGGCCCTGCCCTGCCTGGATCTCAGTGGCCCTGCCCTGCCTGGATCTCAGAGGCCCTGCCCTGCCTGGATCTCAGCGGACCTGTCCCACCTGGACCTCAGTGGCCCGGTCCTGCCTGGACCTCAGGGGTCCTGCCCCTCCTGGATCTCAGCAGCCCTGCCTGGATCTCAGCGGCCCTGACCCTCTTGGATCTCAGTGGCCCGGCCCTGCCTGGATCTCAGTGGCCCTGCCCTGCCTGGATCTCAGTGGCCCTACCTTGCCTGGATCTCGGTGGTCCTGCCCTGCCTGGATCTCAGAGACCCTGCCCTGCCTGGATCTTAGCGGTCCTGCCCCTCCTGGATCTCAGTGGCCCTGCCCTGCCTGGATCTCACTGGCCCTACCTTGCCTGGATCTCGGTGGTCCTGACCCTCCTGGATCTCGGTGGTCCTGCCCTGCCTGGATCTCAGAGACCCTGCCCTGCCTGGATCTTAGCGGCCCTGCCCCTCCTGAATCTCAGTGGCCCTGCCCTGCCTGGATCTCACTGGCCCTGCCTTGCCTGGATCTCGGTGGTCCTGCCCTGCCTGGATCTCAGAGACCCTGCCCTGCCTGGATCTTAGCGGCCCTGCCCCTCCTGGATCTCAGCGGTCCTGCCCTGCCTGGATCTCAGAAGCCCTGACCCTCCTGGGTCTCAGTGGTCCTGCCCCTCCCTGGATCTCAGCGGTCCTGCCCTGCCTGGATCTCAGAAGCCCTGACCCTGCCTGGATCTCAGTGGTCCTGCCCCACCCTGGATCTCAGCAGCCCTGCCCTGCCTGGATCTTACTGGCCCTGCCTTGCCTGGATCTCAGTGGTCCTGACCCTCCTGGATCTCGGTGGTCCTCCCCTGCCTGGATCTCAGAGACCCTGCCCTGCCTGGATCTTAGCGGCCCTGCCCCTCCTGGATCTCAGTGGTCCTGCCCCTCCTGGATCTCAGTGGCCCTGCCCTGCCTGGATCTCAGTGGCCCTAAACCCCTGGGTCTCAGTGGTCCTGCCCTGCCTGGATCTCGGTGGTCCTGCCCCTCCTGGATCTCAGCAGCCCTGCCCTGCCTGGATGTCAGTGGCCCTGCCCTGCCTGGATCTCAGTGGTCCTGCCCCATCTCAATCTCAGTGGTCCTATCCCCTCCCCACCCCACCCCCCACCCCCAGGATCTCAGTAATCCTCCCCTGCCTGGATCTCAGCAGCCCTGCCCTGCCTGGAGCTCAGTGGCCCTGCCCCTCCTGGATCTCAGTGGCCCTGCCCTGCCTGGATCTCAGACTTCCTCCCGTCTCCAGAGGTGGGAAAGGACAGATTTCTGTTGTTTCCAGCCCCTCCCCCGCCATGTGCGGTCATTTATAGCAGGAACCCCAGGACCCTAGTGACCGGGGTTCCCTACGTGTTACCCCTGAAATGGGATGTTTTGGGGGCAGCCGGAGGGGAGGGTGTGTTTTCAAACGTGCTGAGGGAGAAGTGGCCGCTCTTACTTTGATGACAGCCTTCTGCTCAGGCTCTGAGGCCTGCCCTGACGTGTGGAATAAAAGGGAAGGACCCCCCTGCCCTGGACGCTCTGCTCTCACCAGCCCCGGGGTGGGGGTGGGGGTGGGGGTCCGCCCGCCCTCTGGTTCCTCCCGCCAGGGTCCGTGCTTCCCTGACCCCGGGCGGCGCCCCCCTCCCCGCGTTGAGCGCCCGCCAGGGAGTCGTGAGAGGGCGCCCCACTCACCAAAGCGCCGGACGGCGCTCCACTCGCTCCAGGTTTGGCGGAAGCGCGCGTGCGCCCTCAGCCTCACCGCGTAGTTTCCGGGATTGGGGAGCACGAAGTAGCTGCCGGGCGCCTGCGGTTTCCGAGAAGGGAAGGCCATGCCCGGTGGGCGGGGCGCTCCCCAAGTTCGCGCGCCAGGACTCTCGCCCCAGCCGACCGTCGTGGGAGCAGGCGCGCGCAGACGCGGCGGGGGGCGGGGGGCCGCGTGGATACCGGGGGGCTGCGGCCACGCGCCCAGGAGCCCCCGGAGTTGGGACACGGTCCCTGCGGCCTCCGGAGGGAACGCAGCCCCGCCCCACCCGTCTGTCAGGCGACAGGTGTGCAGGACCCCGAGACGACAGCCCCCAGCTGTGGTACCTGTTGTAGCCCCCGCCCCCCAGAGAAGAGAGGGTACGGCCGCAAGGCACGGCCCCCCAGAACCTGCGGACGGGACCTTGAGAGGCCTAAGCAAACTGAAACTTAACCAGCTTCTGTACAATTGCTTGGCGCGCCCGCGTACTCCTGACCAATCATTGAGATACCCCTACCCCCAGTTGTGGTTTGACCTAAAGGTGGGAACCAATCGAATTCTGCTAACTGTTCAAAGGTAAACATCAACCCATCGCAGCTCTGTAACTGTGAAAAATCCCTGATTTCCCCATGACTTGTTAGTAGCTGTCTATAAAAGGGCTGTAAAAACCTCACTCGGGGCCTCTTAGCGTCACCGGCAACCAGTGCGCGGAGGACCGGGCTCGAACCTGCAATAAACGACCCTTGCCGCTTGGCTTTGGCTCTGGACTCTGGTGGTTCGTTTTTGGGGTCTCTTGAATCTGGGCGTTACAACCTGAGTCGGAAACAAGGTGTGTGCACGTGTGAGTGAGGGATGGGAGGGGGGCTCATGCTGCATGACGGGGGCCCTGAGGCCAATGACAGGTGTCCTTGGGAGAGACAGAAGGGGGGACACAGGCACAGAGGAGAAGCCCCGGGAAGGCGGAGTCCCAGCTCCCTGCGTCTGCCCCCAGCACTGCCTAGGGGTGAGTGGGGCCCACACGCACAGCCCCGCGCAGGGGAGCGGAGGGAGCGCAATAACACAAGGCCTGCCCTTCCTGATGCCGAGCTGGGGGTGGTGGGGGGCTGGGGACACTCACCTTCTCGGTGTAGGCGGGATCTGAGCCCTGCAAAACAAAACCAGAAGGCGGTGGGTGCCCAGCGCTGTCCCCTGAGAGGGACCCTTGTTCTGTGAGCCCTGTGGTTGGGTGGGAATCGCCAATATAATGTGTGAATCAATATGACCGTAAAGGAGAGATTAACTGAAAACTATGTGGCCTTGGAGTCCCAGGGGTGGGGGGGTGGGGGTCAGTTGCTTAAGCGTCCGGCTTTGGATTTCAGCTCAGGCCATAACCTCACAGTTCGTGGGTTTGGGTCCTGTTTCAGACCGTTTTTTGTTTTTTGTTTTGAGAGAGAGAGAGAGAGAGAGAGAGAGAGAGAGAGAGAGAGAGATGCACGGGAGCGGCAGAGAGGGAGGGAGAGAGCGAGAATCCCAAGCAGGTTCCCCACCGTCAGCACAGAGCCCCTTCGGGCCTCGAACTCACAAACTGTGACATGAGCCTGTGACATGGCATGACCTGAGCCAAAATCCAGAGTCGGATGCTTGGCCGACTGAGCCACCCAGGCGCCCCTGTACCTGGTCTTATAAAACAAAAACAAAAAACAAAAAAAAACGTAGAATTAATAATGTTTGTGTTTTTGACCACTTGTACATTTGCAGAAACATGACGTATCATCACTAGTGAACTATAAACAATAAACAGAATATACAAAGAAGTAAAGAAAAGTGATACCTTTAAATCAATAATTGAGTATGAAATACTAAGTACCTCCAAACGTTTGCTCATTGTCCTTCAATTTGCAGACTTAAAATTTTTGAAATGTATTGATTGATCATCTCTGCGCCCAACATGGGGCACAAACTCACGATCCCTCAGATGAAGAGTCACATGCTCCACGGACAGAATCAGCCAGGTGCGTTACTCACTATACATCACTCTGCATTTTCCACGCCTCTGTGTATACACGGGATGCCCCAGGGTGGCCCTTGTGTCCGGCTGACATTCGTGGGGGGTCGGATTCCACAGTGTGGCTATATTTTGTTCGTCCCTTCTCTTGGGTCATTCCCAAACACAGCTGCTGTGACCAGTCAGGGCCCCACTCTGCTGGGATTACGTTTACACTTCTCTGGGAGCCACACCTCGCAGGGGATCTGCTGCCTTCGTAAGCTGGAACCAAAGTCTCTTCCAAAGCGACTGCGCCATTTTTTAAGTAAAGGATATGGTTTTATCCTGGCTCTTGCAATGCAGAGAATGCTCATCCATGAGGAACATCTCACAGAAGAAGGAGCCACCTGAGGGTTTCCTGAAATGGGCCATACTGTTCGAAATGGCCACAAGTTAGTGGCACAAAAGTGTTCCAGTCAAGTGGGTGACAACCTGGCTGACACTGGGTTGGGCCAGACTTTGTCATTTTCGCTGATCTAACGGGTGTGGACCGGCCTCTCCCTGCGGTTTGCATTTTCTCTGCTACCTTTTCATGTATTTATGGGTCATGAATACATCTTCTTTGGGGAAGTGGCTGTTTCAACTTTTTGCCCTTTGGGTTTTTTTATACAGTTGTTTATCTTCTTGGTATTGACTTGAAAGAATTCCTTATCCACCCTAGACGTGCATCCTTTGACAGACAAATGAGCAACTGGTTTCTTCCACGTGTGACCTGCCTTTTCACTTTTACCTCTGTCTTTTCAATAGCCAACACTGTTACTTTTGGTAAAGCTAAAAAATTTTTTTATGCTTCATACATTTTTTTGATGATTTTTAGACACACACACACACACAAAAACTTAAATGATCTTTACTTTTTTCCATTTTTTGTTAGCTTTTTTCATTTTATGTAGAGTTTAGCTTCTATTTATTTTTAAATTTATTTTTGCTTATTTTTTATTTAATGTTTAGTTTTAAAAGATTAAAAACAATTCTTTTTGGTTCATATTTGTGTGTGTGTGTGTGTGTGTGTGTGTGTGTGTGTGTGTGTGTGTTATCTGCTTCCAAGCCCTCAGGGTATAGATTCTGGAGAATCTAGAATTTCCAGTGGGGGCAAGCATTTACCTTTTGTATTTCAAGTTCGTATGTAAATCTGTGATTAAAGTGGCTTGACATTTTCCACTCCATGATTGAATAGGATTTATTACACATTCCGGTGATGTTGGGCAGACTTAATCTCTCTAGGGAAGAAAAAAAAATTTTTTATGAGTAAAACAAATCAATATTTTTCATCCCCTAGAAGATACTTAAAAAAATTTTTTTTTAATATTTATTTTTGAGAGAGAGAAAGGGAGAGAGAGACAGGGCATGAGCAGGGGAGGGGCGGAGAGAGAGGGAGACACAGAATCCGAAGAGGGCTCCAGGCTCTGAGCCGTCAGCACAGAGCCGGTCGTGGGGCTCGAACCCACAAACCGTGAGGTCATGACCTGAGCCAAAGTCTGACGTTTAACCAACTGAGCCCCCCAGGCGCCCCTAGAAGATGCCTTTAAAACAGGCTTCTTACAAATTCGGATGCAGGGGAGGCAGAGAGAAGGTCATTTCAAGGTTGAAGACGGGGCAAAACACCAAGACAGATGCCTGACAGGATATCTGGTTGAATGAGGGCCAGCTGCTCAGACACCAGCCTGCGAGAGACCCCCGCCCATCCCGAGATCCTTCTGGAAGGCGCTCCTAGGTCTGTGCAGCCGAGTCCCCCGGACTACACCTCACGGTTTCCCCTTGGCCACACGTCCACTGCTCTCCGGTCCGCCCTTGGGGCTGCTGGGACCCTCCCGTCCGTCTGTCCCCACTTCGGGGTGCCGTTCCGGGGCTCTGCCCCCAGCTCTCCCTCCAGAGGCTCGGCCTCTCTGTCGCCAAGGCGTCAGTAGCTTCCTGTGTGACCGCGTCTGAGACGACACCACGGGTCCGACCTCCACGAGGAGCCCAGCCCAGCATCCTTGCCCGACTGCCCTGCGGTCCGCCTGGACCCCTGGCAGAGAGCTCCCCGCAGGGTGGTCTCCAGCTTGGGGTCTCCTCGTCTTTTTCTCACTCCTGCTCCCCCTCCTCGCCTTTGCCCTCCTCCTCTCCCTCCCCCGTCCTCCCCTCCTCTTGCTCTCCCCCTCCTCTCCCTCCTCCTCCTCCTCCTCTCCCCCCACCTATGATGTCACCCTGCACCCAGCCTCCTTCGGTCCCTCTTTCTACCCCAGCAGCATCCACAGAACCCACTGCAATTCTATCCTGCGAAACAGTCTCAAAAGCGGCTCCCCCCGCCCCTCCCTGCAGCCGTCCAGGCCGTGGCCGTCTCCTGCTGCCTTGCACTGGGACCTTCGGGAATGGCCTTCCCCCCTCAGGACCAGGACGCCCGCGGCCAGCAGCCTGCTTGGGAGGACGTGCCCATGGCAGGGCCGGGAAGGGAGGCCCGGGCGGCAGGGACTTCCCAAAGAGCGGCCGCTCAGTCCCGCTGGGGAACCACCCTGCAGACGAAGGAATGCACCTGGTAGGAGCCCCCCAGCCCAGGGCGAGGGAGCCGGGTTACTCACCAGCCCCTACGGCTTCCGGCCAAGCACTCGTGTGGCACCTGCTCAGGGGCTGAAAGGCTCGGTCACTACATAGCACCCACGTGCAGGGTCATGTGCGGGCCCGGGGCCCCGCGGGGCAGGAAGGGCCGGGGTGAAATGCGACTTAACTTCCAAGGAGCTCTGCAGGGGCGCCTGGGTGGCTCAGTGAGTTAAACATCCGACTTTGGCTCAGGTCATCATCTCCCGGTTCGGGGGTTCAAGCCCCGCGTCGGGCCCTGTGCTGACAGCTTGGAGCCTGGAGCCTGGTTCCGATTCTGTGTCTCCCTCTCTCTCTGTCCCTCCCCGTTTGCTCTCTCTCTCTCTCTCTCTCTCTCTCAAATAAATAGTGTCTTTGCAGGTGCCATAAGTGAAGGTTCTGGGACGATGTCCTTCTGCATCAAGGTGGCCCTAAATCCGATGATGACTGTCCCTATAAAAGTCAGAACAGGAGACACAGACACAGAGGGGAAGCCTCAGGAAGAGCGACGCAGACACGGGAGGGACGCGGCCACGAGCCCAGGGACGCCTGGAGCCCCAGAAGCTGGAAGAGGCAGGAAGGACCCTCCCCTGGAGCCTCAGGAGGGGGCACAGCCCTGTCCTGCCTGGATCTCAGACTCGGATGCTCCCAGCCTCGTGGTTTGGGATCGTTTGTTAAGGCAGCAGCTGGGAACCAACAGTCCCCCCTGGGACCCGATTCTCCGTGTCAATGGGCGATGTCTCTGATACTCTGAGACGGCCGCATCTGCGTGCCCGGACCTGGCCAGTCCACGCCCAGAGACGTCGCTGTCCGTGGCCCCAGGCTTGGGTTCTTGGTGTCCTGGTGCCATCTGGAAATCGCTCATAATGGTATGGCACGAATTCCCCACGGCTGCCACAGCAAAGCCCCACAAACTGGTGGCTTGGGCTGTAGAAATGTGTCCTCTTCCAGGTCTGGAGGCCAGAAATCTGAAGTCCACGTGTCCCCAGGGCTGGTTCCTGGTGGAGGCTCACAGGGAGACTCTGTTCGCGGCCCCTTTCCCACTGCGGGCGGCTGCTGGGGAGGCTGGGCGTCCCTGGGCTGGACACACGTCACCTGTCGCTGTGCCTTCCTCCTCTCCTGGCCTTCTCCTCCGTCCCGGCGTCGGCCTCCGCGTCTCCTCCCCTTTGTACGGGTAGCACCGTATTGGATTGGGTGGGGGCTGCCTTACTGCACGTGCAAAGCCCCTGTTTCCACATGAGGCGCCTTCGCAGGCGCCCGG
Source organism: Otocolobus manul (assembly GCA_028564725.2). NCBI lineage: Eukaryota > Metazoa > Chordata > Mammalia > Carnivora > Felidae > Otocolobus > Otocolobus manul. The sequence continues at coordinate 992,224 of CM066692.1, read as the reverse complement.
GGGTGGCCCGATGTTTGCGCAGGACAACCCGCATCTTGGAACTCGCGCAAGTGAGGTCCTGGTGCGTCGGCGGAGCCTGAGGCCAGGCGCGTTCCCAGCTGCGCGCGTCCCCGCCGGGCGCTCACACACGCACGGACCAGCCCAGCGCGCTCCCTGCCCGCCCGCGCCGGGAGCCGCGAGGTGGACACGGGGGGCGGGGGCAGCGTGCGTGGCGTCGCACGAGGCCTTGCACGCGGTGCGCAAACACCCGCGAGGGAGCAGCGTCCGACCCGTGCGGACGCAACACAGCGTCTCGGCCTCAGGGGAGGGAGTCCGCGGGCGCAGGAAAAGGCCCCCCGCTTTTCCAGTAGGAGGCCTGCCTTGTCCCCTCTGAACCCCCGTCTCAGCTCAAGTGGCGGCTCACTGCACCCGGCCCCCACGTGACCCCGCGCTTCTCGGGGCTGGCAGGGGCCACCGTGCGGAGAGGGGTCCGCTTTAAGGGAACGAACCACGAGACAGCTCTGCTAAGGTGGGGTCCGCGCGCCCCGAACCCGAAGGAGGGTGGACACAGGGCCTCGGCGGGCGCCGCGAGCACGATACTGAGCCCCCAGACTCCTGGCGGGAACACGTGCCATCGCGTGCCCTGACACCCCCCCCCCCAAGAAGGTGACCCCCTGGGGAGGCGATTAGGCTTAGGTGACGTCATGAAGGTGGGGCCCCTGGGATGCTTTCCTGGCTTCCCACGAAGACCACATGGCTCCCTTTGTCTGTGCCCCGTGCGAGGTCCCGGCGAGGAGGGGTCCCCAAGCCAGGAGGACGGTCGCCCCCGGGACCCACATGCGCCCCCAGAACCCTGAGAAACTACCGTGTCACTCGAGCCGGCCGCCTGCGGTGTCTCCTTACGGCTGCTGGAGCTCCGGCCGTCAGCAGGTGCGGCCCTGGAGCGTGTCCCCCGCGCCCCCCCCCCCCAGGTCAGCAGGTGCCACCTGGGAGCCCGTCCCCTCCCCCCACCCCCGCCAGGACTCACCGATTCCTGCTAGTTCCACAGTGAGGTCGGAGCAGGGGATCCTCGCGCCCTTGCTGGTGCCCTTCACCAGGAACTGGACGTGTTCCCCGAGCCCGGACACGTCGTCGAAATGACACCGGATGTGTGTCCCCTGATCGTCCACCCCGTACCGGGGACACTCCTCCTCCTCGTAGGTCCTGCGGCCACCAGCGGGCACTCAGCAATGACCCAGCACCGCCCCCCCCCGCCCCCCGCCCCCCGCCCAGCACAGCAGGGGCCGCCAGCCGTGAGTGACCCAGCGCCCCCCTCCCAAGCCTGGCACGGCCGGGGACACCGCTGTCCCCCCAGGGGCCCCGGCGCCCGGTCGAGACAGCCTGCCGCGCCTGCGGCCGCGCCTACTTGAGGTCCTGCCAGTACAGGCGATACTGGACGTCACCGGGGGCCGCGCGGCCCGCCTCCCAGCTGCACGTCAGGAAGTCCACGTCGTGCACCCAGCAGCCCAGACGCTGCGCGGCCGCCTCAGGGTGGCCCTCTGTGCTTGCAAAGGGCGGGACACAAAAGCACGTCCCCGTGAGCACGGGCGCCAGCGTGTCCGGGCCCCGGGCGAATTCACACACACTTGCAGCAACAAACGCGGACTCGTCCTGCGCCGGCTGGCCTCAGTTTCCCCCGGGGCTTGCCTCAGTTTACCCCCCGGGGCTTGCCTCAGTTTCCCTCGTGGCTTGACTCGGTTTCCCCCGTGGCTTGACTCGGTTTCCCCCGTGGCTTGACTCGGTTTACCCCCTGTGGCTTGACTCAGTTCGCCCCGTGGCTTGACTCAGTTTACCCCCGGTGGCTTGACTCACTTTCCCCTCGTGGCTTGACTCAGTTTACCCCTTGTGGCTTGGCTCAGTTTACCGCTTGTGGCTTGCATCAGTTTGCCCCGTGGCTTGACTCAGTTTACCCCCGTGGCTTGACTCAGTTTACCCCTTGTGGCTTGACTCAGTTTGCCCCCCGTGGCTTGACTCAGTTTGCCCCCTGTGGCTTGACTCAGTTCTCCCCGTGGCTTGACTCAGTTTACCCCCCGTGGCTTGACTCAGTTTCCCCCCGTGGTTTGCCTCAGTTTCCCCCCGTGGCTTGACTCAGTTTACCCCCCGTGGCTTGACTCAGTTTCCCTCGTGGCTTGACTCAGTTTACCCCCCGTGGCTTGACTCAGTTTACCCCCCGTGGCTTGACTCAGTTCGCCCCGTGGCTTGACTCGGTTTCCCTCGTGGCTTGACTCGGTTTCCCCCCGTGGCTTGACTCACTTTCCCCTCGTGGCTTGACTCAGTTTACCCCCCGTGGCTTGACTCAGTTTACCCCCTGTGGCTTGACTCAGTTCGCCCCGTGGCTTGACTCAGTTTACCCCCGTGGCTTGACTCAGTTTACCCCCCGTGGCTTGACTCAGTTTACCCCCCGTGGCTTGACTCAGTTTCCCTCGTGGCTTGACTCGGTTTACCCCCCGTGGCTTGACTCAGTTTACCCCCTGTGGCTTGACTCAGTTCGCCCCGTGGCTTGACTCAGTTTCCCTCGTGGCTTGACTCGGTTTCCCCCCGTGGCTTGACTCAGTTTCCCCTCGTGGCTTGACTCAGTTTACCCCCCGTGGCTTGACTCAGTTTCCCCCGTGGCTTGACTCACTTTCCCCCTGTGGCTTGACTCAGTTTACCCCCCGTGGCTTGACTCAGTTTACCCCCCGTGGCTTGACTCACTTTCCCCTCGTGGCTTGACTCAGTTTACCACCCGTGGCTTGACTCAGTTTCCCCCCGTGGTTTGCCTCAGTTTCCCCCCGTGGCTTGACTCAGTTTACCCCCCGTGGCTTGACTCAGTTTACCCCCAGTGGCTTGACTCGGTTTACCCCCTGTGGCTTGACTCAGTTCGCCCCGTGGCTTGACTCAGTTTACCCCCGGTGGCTTGACTCACTTTCCCCTCGTGGCTTGACTCAGTTTACCCCTTGTGGCTTGACTCAGTTTACCGCTTGTGGCTTGCATCAGTTTGCCCCGTGGCTTGACTCAGTTTCCCCTCGTGGCTTGACTCAGTTTACCCACCGTGGCTTGACTCAGTTTACCCCCGTGGCTTGACTCACTTTCCCCCCGTGGCTTGACTCAGTTTACCCCCCGTGGCTTGACTCAGTTTACCCCCTGTGGCTTGACTCAGTTCACCCCGTGGCTTGACTCAGTTTACCCCCCGTGGCTTGGCTCAGTTTACCCCCCGTGGCTTGACTCACTTTCCCCTCGTGGCTTGACTCAGTTTACCCCCCGTGGCTTGACTCAGTTTACCCCCTGTGGCTTGACTCCGTTCGCCCCGTGGCTTGACTCAGTTTACCCCCCGTGGCTTGACTCAGTTTCCCCCCGTGGCTTGACTCGGTTTACCCCCTGTGGCTTGACTCAGTTCGCCCCGTGGCTTGACTCAGTTTTCCTCGTGGCTTGACTCGGTTTCCCCCCGTGGCTTGACTCACTTTCCCCTCGTGGCTTGACTCAGTTTCCCCCCGTGGCTTGACTCAGTTTACCCCGTGGCTTGACTCAGTTTACCCCCGTGGCTTGACTCACTTTCCCCCCGTGGCTTGACTCAGTTTACCCCCCGTGGCTTGACTCAGTTTACCCCCCGTGGCTTGACTCAGTTCACCCCGTGGCTTGACTCAGTTTACCCCCCGTGGCTTGGCTCAGTTTACCCCCCGTGGCTTGACTCACTTTCCCCTCGTGGCTTGACTCAGTTTACCCCCCGTGGCTTGACTCAGTTTACCCCCGTGGCTTGCCTCAGTTTACCCCCGTGGCTTGACTCAGTTTCCCCCCGTGGCTTGACTCAGTTTACCCCCCGTGGCTTGACTCAGTTTACCCCCGTGGCTTGACTCAGTTTCCCCCCGTGGCTTGACTCAGTTTACCCCCCGTGGCTTGACTCAGTTTCCCCCCGTGGCTTGACTCAGTTTACCCCCGTGGCTTGACTCAGTTTACCCCCTGCGGCTTGACTCAGTTCACCCCGTGGCTTGACTCAGTTTACCCCCAGTGGCTTGACTCAGTTTACCCCCGTGGTTTGCCTCAGTTTCCCCCCGTGGCTTGACTCAGCTTACCCCCGTGGCTTGACTCACTTTCCCCCCGTGGCTTGACTCAGTTTACCCCCCATGGCTTGACTCAGTTTACCCCCCGTGGCTTGACTCAGTTCGCCCCGTGGCTTGACTCAGTTTACCCCCCGTGGCTTGACTCAGTTTACCCCCCGTGGCTTGACTCACTTTCCCCTCGTGGCTTGACTCAGTTTACCCCCCGTGGCTTGACTCAGTTTCCCCCCGTGGTTTGCCTCAGTTTCCCCCCGTGGCTTGACTCAGTTTACCCCCCGTGGCTTGACTCAGTTTACCCCCCGTGGCTTGACTCAGTTTCCCCCCGTGGTTTGCCTCAGTTTCCCCCCATGGCTGGACTCCGTTTCTGTTTTTAACAGCCGAGCTCTCTCCGCTGCCCTCACCTGGCCTGGGGTACAGGATCCCCGCAGAGAACGGCGGGTCTCCGGTGGAGGCGACCGTGAAATTCGTCACCTGACACGAGGGAAGTACGCGGAACTGGCAGTAACGCTTGTCCACGGCCTACGGGGAGCGCGTCACGTCGGGGCCTGTCGCCCAGGGCATCAAAACTCCGGACGCTTCCCGCCCTGAGCCATGCGCCCTCGGGCTCCGCGCGACCTTCTCGGAAATCCCGGCCACGTGCGTGCACGGGCTTCTGCACGAGGCGGGACGGGCGGTGCCTGTCGTGGGGTCTCAGCACGGCCGAGTCGCAGACCCCCAGACGCGGGCCCCGGGGCCACGGTACCTGGCGGGGACCCCCCACCCCATCCCCCAGCCCAGCCCGCAGGAGAACCCCCACGTCTGCGACACCAGGGCCGGGCGGTGGCTCTCGGGTCCCCGGAGGACGCCCGGTGCCGAGGTCGGGGGACGAGCCTACCTTAGTGATCAGCCTCGAGTTGATGAAACAGCCGATCTCAGACACGTTTCCGCTGAGGTCCCAGGTCAACCTTCTCGTCTCGGGCTGCATTCGCAGGTTCTTAATCGGCGGCTCGGGATCTGAAACGTGGACACAGGGTAACCTGAAGTCACAAGAGGTCCCGCCGCTGAGGCCTCATGGTCTGTGGGTTCGAGCCCCGTGTGGGGCCCTGGGCTGACAGCTCGGAGCCTGGAGCCTGCTTCACATTCTGTGTCCCCGTCTCCCTCTCTGCCGCTGAGACCCAGACGCCCATCAGATACTTGGTGAGGTTTTCTCTGGGGTCCCTTTGAAGGTCCCACAGGTCCCACAGGACATGACTTTCATAAACGTCCACCTCGTTTACGGCCTGTGAGTATGATGATTGCTGATCAAGATCAACGACCTTCGTTTCATCAGCAAAACCAACCCACGCAAACACCTAGCTTTCCGGCTTGGGGTTCTCGCGACGTATAAGGATAATTTACTCCTTAACAATTAAAAACAAAAAACAAAAAACCCCGAAGGGCGCCTGGGTGGCTCAGTCACTTCAGCGTCTGACTCTTGAACTCGGCTCAGGTCACGATCGCACCGTTCCTGACTTCCAGCCCCATATCAGGTCTGTGCTTACAACGCGGAACCTGCTTTGGATATTCTCTCCTTCTCTCTCTGTCTCTCTCTCGTCTCAGAAATAAATAAACAGTTGAAAAAATAATAAGAAAATGCACCAAGGGAAATTCTTTCTAAGTTGAAAATGTAATTCTTAAAAACTTTTTTATGTTTATTTGTTTTTGGGACAGACACACGGGAAGAGCAGGGGAGGGGCAGACAGGGAGGGAGACACAGAATCCGAAGCGGCTCCAGGCTCCGAGCTGTCGGCACACAGCCCCACGCGGGGCTCGAACCCATGGACCGCGAGATCATGAGCTGAGCCGAAGTCGGACGCTGAACCGACCGAGCCACCCACGTGCCCCGGAAAATGTTAATTTTTTACCGATTCTTATGCCTCCAAATTTACGCTGAGTTCTACCAGCTCAACATCGAACGTCATTAAAACGGGTTTGAAAAATGAAGGAATGAATCTTAATTTTAGCAGATCTTTATCATACTTTACGTGGTGTTTATGAATAACATCAATATCTATAACGGATCCGATATTTAAGGAAGAAATAGTATCCTGTGCACAAACTTTCAAAAAAGAAAGGAAAGGATGGGAAATATCTTGCGACTTCGTTTTCGGAAGCCATCGTCATCCCAACATCAAAATCGAAGATATGAAAAGGAAACGCGAGGGGCGACTGGGTGGCTCAGTCGGTGACGCGTCTTGTTTTCGGCTCGGGTCGTGATCTCAGGGTTCGTAAGTTCGACCGCTGCGTGTGGCTCTGTGCCGAGCGACGGAAGGCTGCTTGGGATTCTCTTTCTTCCCCTCCCCTGCTCGTTCTATCCCTCTCTCTCTAAATAAAGAAATAAACTTAAAAACTAAGAAATATAAGATAAAATAATAAAACCCACAAATACATAAACCTGGTAATACCACACGACCCAAGAGACTTACTCCGGGAATACAAGGTTCTTTTAACTGTGAATAGAATTCACCCCATTCACAGAAAACTAATAATCTCCATAAAAGCAGGAAACAAAAAAATGACTGAATCTAAAACCCATTTGGGATTAAGACATCTAAGCAAACCAGGAATGGAAGACAATTTCCTTACCCTGATAAATCTATGAAAATGTTTCAGCTAATTCAGACTCACTGGTGAAAGACTAACCACTTCTACTTAAGGCTAGAACGGGGCAAGGCATGTGATTTCAGCACTTCGTGGGTGGTGCTGCCTGGATCTTGGTGGTCCTGCCCCTCCTGGGTCTCAGGGGCCCTGCCCCTCCTGGATCTGAGCCTCTGGTCCCCAGACCTCTGGAGAAATAAGCCGCCTTCAGGGGACAAAGACCTTTCTCTCCGTCCCCACAAAGCATGTGAATCTCACTCGCGTTAGAGGAAGGAGTGAACGTCTAACGGGTTATGAAATCTTGTGGCTGTCCCCACCCTGCTGCTCACAGCGCCCCGACTGATAAAACGGCCGAGGTGGGGACACGGAGGTGCTCCTGCACAAGTGAGACACTGGCGGCCCGGGGCCCCGCCCACCTCTGCCAGCGCTGGGAAAGAGGCGCCTGAGCCCTCTCTCGCGCCCCCTGCGTCCTCGGACCCTTCCTGATGGCGCCCGGCCTGCAGGCAGCCGGCCCTGCGTTCCCCTGGGTCACTGTTGAGTCTCCCTGTCCTTTCCTGAACCCTGGACCCCCCTCCTCCAACCCCCTCTCCCCTCCTGCCCCCTCTCCTCCCCCCCAGTCCCTCTCCCCCTCCTCCCCCTCCCACCCCCTCTCCCCCCTCTGTCCCCCTCCCTCCGTCTTGCCCCCTCCCCCCATCTCCTCTCCCCCCCCCCCCGCCGCCCCGCAAAGCCACCGAGCCGCAAACACCTGGACAGACGCGCACAGCGCTCGTGGGGTTCCGCCTCACCTTCGTCCTTGTGCAGCAGACAGCACGCGGGCGTCAGACACAAGGCCAGCCACAGGAAGGCCATGGCGCTCCGGCTCCCGCGTCCCCGAGGGCGCGCACTGGAAGAGAAGGGACCCTCAGCGCGCGCCGTGCGGGGCGGCGAGCCCGGGGCACGGCGGGCGCAGGGCGCACGGAGGGAGGGAAGGCTTCGGCGGGTCTGCGTGGGCGCACCCCTGCGCGCGTCTCCTGCGTGCGCACGCGTGGGGCCAGCCCTGGGGGGGTGTGTGTGCGCGTCCGCCGGCCGGCAGAACCCCCCCCCCCGCCCCCGAGCCCGGAGCCCGCTCCTGGCTCCCGCCTGGCCCACCGGCCGGGAAACGCCGCGGGGCAGAGCGGGGGAAGGAAGTGCAATTAAGATACGAAGTCAACACACACCCGGGTTCCTGGGCCGACAGGGTTACGGGAACTGGAGGCTGCCCGCCCCCCGACGCCCCAGCCGGGACTGCTGGCCACGGTCGCCAGGGTCGCCAGAAAGCCCGCGCGCCCACCTGGCCCTCCGGGGCCCGCACCTGCGTGGCCGGGGCCTCCCGCTCTCCCTACCGACCCCGCGCGCGCGCGCACGCCCCATCTCGTCGCGCGCGCCCCATCTCGTCACGCGCGCCCTGGCGGCGGGCGCTCTGTGCCCCGCAGAGAGTCGCCCGCGAAACGTGCCACCCGGTTAACCCCCTCCGGAAATTCTCTGCCGCGATGGAAGAGCTGGGGCCGCCGACCCCGCCACCTGGGCTGGGCATTCACAGCCCCCGTCACAGGACCCAACAGGGACCCCACCCAGGGGTTTCAGCTCGTCTCCCGAGCCTCTCTCTCTCTCTCTCTTTCTCTCTCTCTCTCTCTCTCTCGCAGTTCTCCGGTCTCAACACCCGAGAGACCCCCTCCCAGGAGAGGGGGATGGTAGGAGCCACGATTGCCTCTGGGTTAGTAATAGAGGGATTGTAGCGGGTCTGTAATACAGGGATTATAGTGAGTCTGTAATACAGGGATTGTAGTGGGTCTTTAATACGGGGATTATAGTTGGTTTGTAATACAGGGATTGTAGTGGGTCTGTAATACAGGGATTATAGTTGGTCTCTAATACAGGGATTGTAGTGGGTCTGTAATACAGGGATTGTAGCGGGTGTGTAATAGAGGGATTGTGGGTTTGTAATACAGGGATTGTAGTGGGTCTGTAATACAGGGATTGTAGCGAGTTTGTAATACAGGGATTGTAGCGGGTGTGTAATAGAGGGATTGTGGGTTTGTAATACAGGGATTGTAGTGGGTCTGTAATACAGGGATTGTAGCGAGTTTGTAATACAGGGATTGTAGCGGGTCTGTAATACAGGGATTGTAGCGGGTCTGTAATACAGGGATTGTAGCGGGTCTGTAATACAGGGATTGTAGCGAGTTTGTAATACAGGGATTGTAACAGGTTGTAATACAGGGATTGTAGCGAGTTTGTAATACAGGGATTGTAACAGGTTGTAACACAGGGATTGTAGTGGGTCTGTAATACAGGGATTATAGTTGGTCTGTAATACAGGGATTGTAGCGGGTCTGTAATACAGGGATTGTAGCGCATGTGTAATACAGGGATTGTAGTGGGTTTGTAATACAGGGATTGTAGCGGGTCTGTAATACAGGGATTATAGCGGGTTTGTAATACAGGGATCGCAGTGGCTCTGTAATACAGGGATGTAGCCCGTTAGTGACACAGGGATTAGGGTGAAGAGAGGAAGGCATCAGACTCCGTGTGTAGCAGGGGACCCCCAACCCTATTCACCGTGAGCCAGACTTCAATGCGACGTTCACAAAACGTGGGTGCGGGAAACGCAGAGGACAGAACGATGGGGCTTTCGAACCCGTGGGCGCAAGGGCGGCCTGGGGCTGAGGTTCCCGCGGACGTGGGGCGCTCCAGGCTGCGCCCAGTGGGACACGGGGTGCCCGCGGGGACGTGACTGCGCGGGGGGGTCGCGGGTGGCGCCCACGGGCCCCCCACAGGAGGGGCCAGCGCTGAGTGCCCCAGGGCGGGACCGGGGCCTCCCCAGACACAGCCCGGCGTCCCCATCTCGTGGCTCCGTGGCCCGCAGGACCTCAGTCACCACACAGGACACGCAGGCGTCCGTGGTCTTTCAAGTGGATCCATTCATTAATAGTTTTCTGCAGGTGAATCCCCATCAAAATGCAAGCAGGGGGCCAAATGGCACAGTCACCACGTCTATGTGGCTCCGGAATGTTCCAGGCCCCCCCAAAGGAGACCCCGCCCCACGAGCTCTCATTCGGATGCCCGTCCCCAGAACTAAGAGAGAGAGAGAGAGAGAGAGAGACAGAGTGAGCAGGGGAGGCGCAGAGAGAGAGGGAGACACAGAATGGGAAGCAGGCTCCAGGCTCCGAGCTGTCCGAGCAGAGCCTGATGCAGGGGTTGAACCCACCAACTGGGAGATCATGACCTGAGCCCAAGTCGCACGCTCAACCGACTGAGCCCCCGGGGCGCCCCTGTTGTGCACAATTTTTATAAACGGGATGGCACACCGTAGGGTCTCGTGGGCCTGCTTCTGTCCCTTAGGATGGAGTGCTGAGGTCTATGCAGCGGTCACAGCTTTGCTGCTTTTCGTGGCCCAGTAGTGTTCCCCTGTGTGGACGGACCACACTCTGCACGCGTTGCCCCTCGGGGAGGGATTCGTGCGTAACAATCCCTCCAGGGCGCGTGGAGTCCTCCTCCCCGGGGGGGGGGGGGGTGACGCCCAGGAACCTGGGATCCGAGCCCCCAGGCCCTCCCGGCTGGGCTGGGCTGCACGCAGGGACCAAGCCACCCCCAGGGGCGCGAGTGAATTCTAGCACATTCCCCAGTGGACGTGACAGCCGCTCGCGCGGTGCGGTGTCCAGCATCCTTACCTGCCGTCGCAGACCCGCCGCCCGCCTGGGGTCCCTCCTGCAGCCTGCGCTCGCGATGTTCCCTGGGACGCGGAGAAGGTCCTTGTGCGTCGCAGCCTGCGCGCCGGTTGTTCCCCGGGACGCGGAGAAAGTGCGCGAGCGGGAGGCGGCAGCCGGCCTGGGGAGGCCCCCCCGGACCGCGGGCTCCTCACTCGTCACTCCTTCCTCGCCTCACTCCTTCCTCGCCTCGGAGGAAGTGTCCCCAAATAGCAACCAAAGCCCAAAGCTGGCTGTCGCTTGCTTCTCGGGGACTTTATAGTCCCCGCCAGGGGCCCCACCCCAGGGGCCAGACCCGGGCACGGTGGGCGTGGTCGGGGCCTGCCCGAGGACCCCCTCCCTCCGACGGCGCGCCCGCTCTGTGCCTGTGTCTCTGCCTTAAAACCCGGGGACAGCCGCTGTGTCAGGAATGTGTCAGCCGCTTTCCCAGGAATGACCCTCTTTCTTTCAAAACTGCTGTTTTCCTGTTCTCCTTCCTCTTTGTGACAATCCTAATTGCTCCTAAGCGTCCAGGCCGGCGGGGGCAGCTTCCTGTGCGGCTTCTGGATGGCCGGGCCAGTGGCTTCTGGCCGGCTTCCCTGCAGGTCCCGCTGGAAACTCCCTCGTGCCCTCTGACACCGGCCCTGTTGGGGCTCCGGGTCCCCTGGTCAGGTCGCTGCCCGGGGCTTATGGGGTCAACCGCACCCTCCAGACGGAAGACGGACCCCAGCTGCCTGTGCAGCTGGGATCCAGATGGCCCCGGGCCCAGCGGCGGCGTCTGGACTGAGCCCGTCCAGCCCCTTCCCTTCACCCCGCTCACCGCCATGACAACATGCGGCCTTCCCCAGGCTCAGGACCCTGTGACGCGGGAGGGGTCACCAGAAGTCAGCTTGACCCCCCTGCAGGGACCGTGCACTGAAAAGGGGTCTTTTCTAAGTAAGTGAAGGATCTGGGAGGAGCCCATCTTGGATGAGGGTGAATCCAATGACAGGTGTCTTTACAAGAGACAAAAGAGGGGAGACAGAGACACAGAGGAGAAGCCCCGTGAAGACAGAGGCACAGACCGGAGGGACGCAGCCACAGGCCCAGGGACGCCTGGAGCCCCGGAGGCTGGAAGAGACAGGAAGGGCCCTCCCCTGGAGCCTCTGGAGGGAGCACGACCCTCCCCTTCCTGGATCTCGGTGGTCCTGCCCCTCCTGGGTCTCTGTGGCCCTGCCTTGCCTGGATCTCAGCGGCCCTGCCCTGCCTGGATGTCAGTGGCCCTGTCCTTCCTGGATCTCAGTGGTCCTGCCCTGCCTGGATCTAAGTGGCCCTTCCCCGCCTGGATCTCCGTGGTCCTGTCCCTCCTCGGACCTGCCTGGATCTCAGCAGCCCTCTCCCCACTCCTGCATCTCAGTGGTCCCGCCTGCGTCTCAGACTTCAGTCTCCAGAGCTGGGGGTGAATAGATCCCTGTGGTTTAACCCCCAGTTTGGGGTCTTTGGTTACAGCCGCCCCAGGAGACTCATAGACCATCCACCTGCCATGGACCAGCATTTCCAGGGAGCTGAGCAGCCCCACTTGGAGATGAAGCCTGTTCTCCCAGGAAGGCAAGGACCCGAATTCCCTCCCTCATCCATCCTCTGGGACGGGGCGGGGGGTGGTGGGTCCCACACGTATATGGCAGGAGTGTGATGCTCTCAGCGAACAGGGCTCTGGGACCCACGGCAGACGGTGGGGGTGGGGCCCCGACCGGGCCAAGGTTCGCAGTGAGTCCGGAACAGGCTTCCCCCACAGAACGGGCCCTGTCGTCCCGCTGAGCCCCGGGCTGGACCCCTTCTGGGGGCATCGTGCCCCCGGATGCTGTGGGCACAGAGGGCACAGAGCGTGGGTAGGGGACGGCCCAGGGCCGGGGGGCAGAGAGTGGCGGGGGGAAGGCCAGGGTGGGGACAGGGGAGCAGAGCGGTCCAAGGAAAGAGGGAGCGCCCGGGGAGGAGGCAGGCTCCGTGGGCAGAAGTGGACATGTTGAGGGCTCCGGGGGCAGGGCAGGTTCGGCAGGTCGTCCCCCTGCGACAATGCACAGCTCCTGGGGGCTCTGTGATGAGGAGGGTGTGGCCAGAACCAGGAAAGTGACTCACAACCACCTGCGGGGTGGCTCCCCTCCTGGAGATGAGTTTTCGGCCGCTTCTCTCTTTCCTCCGGTACCCTCCCCCCTGCGCACGTGTCCCCTGTCACCCGGGAGAAAACCGGAGGGTCCGAGGACCGGGCACCGAGGCTGGGAGCAGCGGCCCCTCCAGAACACGGCCAAATGCCAGACCCTTTCGTGGCCGGTTCCAGAATGCCTGGACCTTCTCGCTGGAGCCCCGGCTGCTGGCTCACCTGTCCTGTTCCCCCGGGCTGGCACGTGCCCAGACAACCGGATTTCAGAAAGGGGAACGTCAAGGCAAGGCAAGCCCCGGGGAGGGGGAGGGTCTCCAGTGGGGGGCTTTTGTCCTGAGGGTGACGGGGGGCACCCCAACCAGGACAGGGTGTGCGCATCTCGATGGTAGAGGAAAAGAGGACAGAAACGGGGAAGAGAAAGTGGGGAGACGGTGGGTGAGGCAGGAGGCACAGCTGGCACTGGAGAGACTCAGATAGACCTTCTCCGCCCAGCCTGGTCCCCTTGTGCACACGGACCCTGCAGCTCCAGCCCCAGAACAGACCTTCTCCGTGAGCCCAGCCGGGTCCCCTGTGCACACGGCCCCTGAAACTCCAGCCCCAGAACAGACCTTCTCCGTGAGCCCAGCTGGGTCCCCTGTGCACCCGACCCACGCACACTCCAGCCCCAGAATAAACCTTCTCCGTGAGCCCAGCCTGGTCCCCCGTGCTGTTTACTTAAGACTAACGTATCCGACGTATATCGATACTCTCGCTGCGCTTACTCAGGTGACCAGCCTTTGTCTTTCCGTCTGGTGGTGCCATAACCCGGAATGCGTTAGTCCTTCGGATTCAGGCGGGCTGAGCGGTGAACTGGGGGCCTGCATCCGGACCATCCTGCGTGCACCTGTTCCGTGCCGGGGGCGGAGGTGAGGTCCCCCTGGGGCGGCCCCAGACCCTGTTGGCACCGACCCAGCCTCAGGAGCGACAGTGGCCCCTGGTACGGAGGAGCATTTCTGGAGCCTGCTTCTTGGGGGCCCCGGAGAATTCTCTCCATTCTTCCCTGCCGATTCCTTGCCTCCAAAGTGAGAAGGCCCGATTCTACGGGGGTGGAGCTCTGGTCTGAGCAGGACCAGCGGGAAGCCGGGTCCAGGATTCGAGGGGCCACCGTGAGGGTCTCTTAGGAACGGAGGACTCAGCCCCCCCCCCCCGTCGGACTTGTGACTGTCCCAGCCTTGCCCGGGATGTGGGGTGACGGGTGCAGCTCATGGAGAAGCGGGAGGGGGGGCTGCGGGTCCTGGTCCCTGGGCTCCTGCCCGGGGTCCCTGAGCCTCAGCAGAGGTGGGGGCCAGCGTGCAGCTGTCCTTCCCGTGCTTGGCACAGGGTGTGGGGAACAACCTGCTCCTCCCAGAGCCCAGGGCAAGAGCACAGGTGACGTGTGTCCCAGGTACCTGAGCTCAGTGCTGAGGTCGTCCTGCGCCCCTGGGGGCCTTCGGGGTCTGGCGAGAGGCTGGCCTCGCCCTCCCATCATATGGGCCCGATGGCATGACCCCAACCCCTGTCGGTCGGATTCCCCCGAGGTGAGGGGATTCCCTGCTGAACTTTCCCAGCTGAAAATACAGCCGCCCAACGCTTGCCCCCTGACCCCGAAGGGGAGGATGCTCCCGGCTCGAACACGCCAGCCGGCTGCCTGGGGACGACCTTGCCCCCGTCCCTGAGGCTGGCGCCCGGTCTGTGCAGAAACTGGACCACGGACGCATTCTCCCGGAGACGCCTTGGGATGCTGCTTCCGGGGAAGCGGGCATTCCCTCTGGGCCAGCATGTGGGGTCGCGGATGCCCACAGCCTTTGCGACGTGGGTCCCTCCCGGGGGTTGAATGTTGCTGCCCGAAATTTATGTCCCTTGGAGCATGTGAAGGGAACCTTACTTGGACAGGGTCTTTGTAGGTGTGAATCAGTGAAGGATCTGAGATGAGCCCATCCTGGGTTGGGTGGCCCGGATTGCAATGACTAGTGTCCTTTTAAGAGACAGGAGGGGACACACAGACACAGAGGAGAAGCCGCGTGAAGACAGAGGCAGAGACGGAAAGGACGCAGACACAAGCCCAGGGGTGCCTGGAGCCCCAGAAGCTGGAAGAGGCAGGAAGGACCCTCCCCTGGAGCCTCTGGAGGGAGCACAGCTCTGCCTGGATCCCAGTGGCCCTGCCCCTCCTGGATCTCAGTGGCCCTGCCCTGCCTGGATCTCAGTGGTCCTGTCCCTCTTGGATCTCAGTGACCCTGCCCTGCCTGGATCTCAGCGGCCCTGACCCTCCTGGATCTCAGTGGTCCTACCCTGCCTGGATCTCAGTGGTCCTGCCCTGCCTGGATCTCAGTGGTCCTGTCCCTCTTGGATCTCAGTGACCCTGCCCTGCCTAGATCTCAGCGGCCCTGACCCTCCTGGATCTCAGTGGTCCTACCCTGCCTGGATCTCAGGGGTCCTGCCCTGCCTGGATCTCAGTGGCCCTGCCCTGCCCGGATCTCAGAGGCCCTGCCCCCCCCTGGATCTCAGTGGCCCTGCCCTGCCTGGGTCTCAGTGGCCCTGCCCTGCCTGGATCTCAGCAGCCCTGCCCTGCCTGGATCTCAGTGGCTTTGCCTGCCTGTATCTCAGTGGCCCTGCCCTGCCTGGATCTCAGTGGCTTTGCCTGCCTGGATCTCAGCGGCCCTGCCCCTCCTGGATCTCAGCGGCCCTGCCCTGCCTGGATCTCAGTGGCCCTGCCCTGCTTGTGTCTCAGTGGCCCTGCCCCCCCTGGGTCTCAGTGGCCCTGCCCCGCCTGGGTCTCAG
This sequence comes from Otocolobus manul, assembly GCA_028564725.2. Classification (NCBI taxonomy): domain Eukaryota; kingdom Metazoa; phylum Chordata; class Mammalia; order Carnivora; family Felidae; genus Otocolobus; species Otocolobus manul. The sequence goes on along the minus strand of CM066692.1, from coordinate 976,919 downwards.
TGGCCCTGCCCTGCCTGGATCTCAGCAGCCCTGCCCCTCCTGGATCTCAGTGGCCCTGCCCTGCCTGGGTCTCAGTGGCCCTGCCCTGCCTGGATCTCAGCAGCCCTGCCCTGCCTGGATCTCAGGGGTCCTGCCCCTCCTGGATCTCAGCAGCCCTGCCCTGCCTGGATCTCAGTGGTCCTGACCCTCCTGGATGTCAGTGGCCCTGCCCTGCCTGCATCCCAGGGGTCCTGCCCCTCCTGGATCTCAGTGGCCCTGTTCATCCTGGATCCCAGTGGCCCTGCCCCTCCTGGATCTCAGTGGTCCTGCCTCTCCTGGATCTCAGGGGTCCTACTCATCCTGGATCTCAGCGGCCCTGCCCCCCTCCTGGATCTCAGTGGCCCTGCCCCCCCTGGATCTCAGCGGCCCTGCCCCCCTCCTGGATCTCAGTGGCCCTGCCCCCCCTGGGTCTCAGTGGCCCTGCCCTGCCTGGATCTCAGTGGCCCTGCCCCTCCTGGATCTCAGGGGTCCTGCCCCTCCTGGATCTCACCAGCCCTGCCCTGCCTGGATCTCAGCGGCCCTGCCCTCCCTGGATCTCAACAGCCCTGCCCCTCCTGCATCTCCGCGGCCCTGCCCTGCCTCGACCTCTGTGACCCTGTCCCCGATGGATCTCAGATGTCTGGTGTGCACAGCTGGGGGGAGGATGAACGTGTGGTTTCAGGCCCCCAGTGTGGTCGTTTGTCCCGGCCACCCCAGGATGCCCCTAGAATAACAACACTCTTCCTTATCTCCCTCCGACGGTTATCAGCCACCCCTCCCCCACTGTGACCCGCCATCCCAGCCCCCAGTCTTAGCAAGCAGGGCCTGGCCATCCCGTGGGTCCCCAACCCACGGAGGCACGCAGGTGGCCGTCCCTTCGGCAAGCTGCTGGCCAGGGGCCCAAGCTGGGGCTGGATTCCCAGGCTCCGGGTCTTTGGCCCAAGCCGTGTCCATACAGCGGAGTCTCCCCCGTAAGAGGGTCTGCCTCCAGACTCCGCAGAGCAAGAATACGCCTTCCCAGCAGGGAGCTCTGTCTTGGGCTCCGAGGTCCTCTCCGCGGTCCTTGCAGGGTCCGTCCTGCAACCTCGCGGCCGTGGGTGCTTATCGGCCACGACCCCTTGACCGGGCGGCTCCTGGGCGGTGCCGGACGGGGTCTGGGGGCTGCGGTGCCAGCTGCCCGCGGAGATAATGGGCGCGCACTTCCTGTGCGCGGAGCCCAAGTTCTCTCTCTGTCGGGCGTTTGGAAACCTTTCGAAAGAGGGCCACGCTTGGCTTCCGTGCATCTTACCCCGGCCCGATCAAACCAGGGACGTTTTTCAAGAAAACCCTTGCTTATCAGGCCCGCGGCTCTTGTGAAACACGGAGCTGACGCGTCTGTGGCCTCGGTCTGCGTGGGTGCGGCCGGGACCCTGCTCACCTCGCCCTGAGCCCGGAGCCCTGGGCTGACGCGTGTGGGCGCACGTCCGTCGTCCGGAGGCCCGGGGGCCTGGCGTGGGCGACCCCGGGCCCCGCTGCTGGCGCGCATCCACGGCCCCCGATGACACCCCCGCAGCTTCGCCACGCACCGCGTGTGGACGGCGGGCCGAGCGCGTCTCGAAGGAGGCGGGCTCGCGTGCGCAACCCCGGTTCACCAGCACGAGGACACGCGTTCAGGCCGGCACTTTGCAAAACCCGAGAAGCCGGGAGGCTCGTTTGCCATTGGACGCTCGGCGTTTCCCCACCTGCTATATTCTTGTATTCTTACATTTTGTCTTGTCATCTCATTTCTTTTTTTTCAACGTTTATTTATTTTTTTTTGGGACAGAGAGAGACAGGGCATGAACGGGGGAGGGGCAGAGAGAGAGGGAGACACAGAATCGGAAACAGGCTCCAGGCTCTGAGCCATCAGCCCAGAGCCCGACGCGGGGCTCGAACTCACGGACCGCAAGATCGTGACCTGGCTGAAGTCGGACGCTTAACCGACTGCGCCACCCAGGCGCCCCTCTTGTCATCTCATTTCATTCTTTTCCCTGTATGATTTTATTTCATCCTATTACGTTTTCTCTGGTCATTTTCCTTCTCTTATGTTATTTTATGTTCTCTCGTTATTTTATTTATCTATTTTACTAACACCACACGGTGCCAAAGCTGGTCGCAGGCGGAACGCGCCATCTCCCCTCGTCCCCGTGCCCGTCAGCACGTTGCCTCCAGCGTGACCACGTCCTCGGGGTCCTGGGGGCCCGGCAGGGGGTGGCCCTCGTCCCAGGCGACCTGAGAGAGAGAGAGAGAAGGCAAGGGTTGAGACCCCCGAACCCTCCCACGCCCCGAGGCCGGAAGGGGCGGGGACTATTGCTTGGCTGCGAAAAGGACACGATGCTCAGGGACAGAAGCGGGACACACAGGACCTCGGCGCGAGACACCAAGGGTACAAAACTCCCGAAACAGGGAAATCCGGACACACGAGGTGCACGTGAGCGCCCACAGGGTCGGGGGGACCTGGGATCCTATGGAGGTGATGCTTAATGCGGACAAGCTCTCCTTTGGGGGTCATGAGAATGCTCTGGAACCGGACGCAGCTGGTGGGAGGCACAACGCCCCTGCCTTTGGCCTTTGGAATAGGTGACAGGGGCGGTGGGGGGGGGGGGGCGTGCGACTTAGGTTTCCACAAACCTGTCATAAATGGAAATAATGCGTCACTGTGACACTCACCCCAGCGGACACCCAGGAAGCCCTCCCTTTTGCCCGGCGACTGGCAGGCCCCCCAAAGTCCCCCCCTGCCTGCCCCGGGCGCCCCTCGGGGACCCCGCAGGCTGCCGTGCCCCCGGCTGCCACCAGGTGACACAGTCCCCCTGTGAGATCAGGCTCCGTCCAGCCTGGACGCTGGGGGCCGCCGGGGGCCTCAGGGAGCACCCCCCCCCAATTTAAGGGACAGGGAGTGACCCTGCCCTGGAGCCTCTGGAGGGAGCACGCTGGAAACCTGAGCGCACTGCAAGCCCCGTAGCCTCGCCCCAAGTCTCTCCCTGGACCCTAAGCACCCCGCGAGGGCAGCCTGGGTCGTGGAAGCCGCGGGGTGGGGCGCCCTGACGGGGCGTTTTGGGGGTGTCCGACCGCCTCCTCAGGGGGAGCGCTTGGGCTGACGCATGAGGACGCGAAGGCGGCTGGATCTGGAAGTAGGGTCTTTGTGACGGGAGGTGTGGTAATGGGGGGGCGGTTGCCGGCGCCCACAAGCTCCCCCCGAGGAGGGGAACCACCAGCACCGAAGGACCAGCCCCGGATTGGCGGCAGGGAAACGTGCCACACGCCTGCTCCCGGGGACTGGGGTGGCGGACGGCCGTGCATCTCCAATGCCCAGCATTTCGGCTTTCGTGGTGAGCGCCCACGCGCACGGCCTCGGGTGCTGGAGGGTCGTGGCCCCTCCGCTGACCCCCCGCCCACCTACAGCGCACCCCCGGACTGCCCCCACCGCCAGAGACACCCCCGCCCCCACTCCCGGGACCTCACACGGCGCTGGCAGCCGGGAGGGGACGCGCCCACCTCCTGGGTGCAGAGGGAGGGGTCACTCACCCCCGGTGTGGGCATGAGGGCCTTGGCGACTTCCTTCTTCACCTGCGGGATGGGAGGGAACATCTTGCGCCTCACGGAGAACCTGGCGGGGAGACGCACACCATGAAGGGCCCCACGGCCTCTGCGCGTCCCTTCCTGGAGAAACGCAGCGCCCACGGACACCCGCCAGGCCGGGTGCGCACCTGCCGGACCAGGGAAGACGCGCGCAGGACTCCTCAGATCCTCTCCAAGTGCCCCCCGCCCCAGGTCTTTTAAAGCACCACAAAGTATATAAGGACCCCCGGACTCTCCAGGTCCCCAAGACGCCCCAGGGCTTTGATTTTGGTCCTTGAGCATCAGAGGGTCCTGGGGAGCACGCCGGCCGGGGAGGCAGAACGACCCGCCCCCATCGACCCGCCCATAGCCGCGGGGTCTCCTGGAGACTCCCCTGCTCCTGGGCTTGTCCAGAGCTGCGCATGCGTCGTTACCCGCCTGCTGCACCCCCCACCCCTCCCCCCGGAGTCTCACTGCCCCTCCCCGCCGCGAGAGGACCGTCCTAATTGAGGCCCCAGGAAGGGTTCCCTAACCGCGGACCCTGTGAGCAAGTCCCCAGTCGTGGACACGGGGACCGGGAGTCCCAAATGGTGCTTTGTCCCCTTGGCGACCTCGAAGCGCAGCGTCTGGACCCGGAGGACTCTGGCTGGGACCCCATGGAAGCGCGTAGTCCAGCGGTACGTGGGACGGGAGGGTCCTTCCGACATCCCAGTGTGGCTGTGGGGCCGCTGACAGCGGCGGAGACAGCAGGAGACCCCCGCCCCTCCCCAGCCTTAAGCAACTTCGACTCCACTCCAGTGTCTGGATTCGCGGTCTCTGGATTCGCGGTCTCTGGATTCGCGGTCCCTGGCCATTCTCCAGGCTCCCGGGCCAGCGCCGCGTGGCCTTCTGCAAAGTCCGGGGTGGGGGGGGGGCGCTTACCGTTTGCAGAGGAACATGAGGACGAGCGCGGACAAAGCCGCGGTCCCCACCACGGGCCCCACCAGGGCGCCGCTGAAATCCTGCTCCGGGAGGCCTGGCGGGGAAGAGAAGCAGGTGGTCAGCTTTGCACACACCAGGCGCTTCCGGGGGGAGGGGGGGCTGCCAGCCTGCAGAGCGCATGGGCATCCAGCTGGTGCATACTTTGGGCTCACGCCCCCGGAACAGTCCTGTGGGACCCCTGGAGGGGCCATTTAGGCAGACCCTGGCCTCGTGGGGTTCCCCATGTCCCTCTGGGCAGGTTGGTTCGCTCAGGTGGCTGAGTCTAGGAAGACGGGCCCCTAGGGGGCCCCCAGGGACCTGGGAGAGGGTGCTGCGGGGTGCCCGGACCCCCAAAGAGGCCCACGTGGTGCCCCGGAGACCCGTGAACGGGACCTGATGGGAAGAGGGTCACAGGTGAGAGGGCAGTGACGGCTCGAGATGCGCTCAGGGGGGCCTGGGTCCCACGGCAGCGGTGCCGAGACCAGACGGCAGAGGACGCCAGGCTGGGGCCCCAAGGAAGGGTCCCTGCGCGGCGCGGGGGGCCTCGGCCACTCACCGAACCGCTGCGTGGGGCTCCATTCGCTCCACAGGCGGTTGTACATGTAACGCACCCTCACCCGGAAGGCGCTCTTGGCTCTGGTGGCGGAACTGGGCATCAGGTACACGTTGGGGTCCTGTCCCCTCTGGAAAACCTTGGAGACGGGAGGGGACTGTGCGTGAGGGGCGTTGCTGAAGGGGCGTCGGGGAGCAGGCCGGGGGCGGGGGGGGGTCCCCTGGGCTCTGAGCTCCGGGGTCCGTGCAGGGACCAGGCCGCACACCCCGCGCAGGGACACCCGTGCGTCCGGGCGCAACTCCGCTCGTCCGTCTGGTCAGTCTCGCTCCGCCAAAGCCGTGGAGGTAAGGCCCCGCCTCCCCCGCCGGGGAGGTTGACCCCGCTTCACGTCTGGCGCCCACAGCTCTCTGAGCTGCACCCACACCTCGGGCAGAGACCTCGCGCCCTGGGGACGCGGCCTGCCGTTATTCCACACCGACCCCGTGGAGCCCCGTCGGCCCGTTCGCTTTCTGGCGGCACAGCCGGGCTCTGAATCGGAGCCGCTGGCCGGGAGGCGTCTGCTGTCCCCACCTGCCTTTCCCTGGCGCCACGGGGACCCAGAGTGCACAACCCTGAGCCCCAGGGCACCATCTGGACGGTCCTCTGCGCGGGGAACGCACTTGATCTCCCGTGCACGCGGCTGAAACACCCCGCTGTTCTTTCTGAGCTCTGAAGGTGCCCTGCTACCGGCCCCCCACCCGCAGGGCCCTGGGGCAGGAATGGGGGCCGGGGCAGACGAGGACCCAGGGAGCTGCCGGGCCTGCCCCTGCAGACGGACGCTGAGGGGGGCAGCAGGGATCCCCCCGCCCCCAAGGAGAGCCCCCCAGGCAGCGGGAGCCACACACACCGCCTGGCCAATGCCTGTGGTGCCCTGGATCTCAGCTGGCGTCTGAGCGGCGAGGGGTCCCAGACTGGACACCTGGGGCGCCTTGAGACTGCACGTGACCCTCAGCCTGGTCCCGGGCACTGCAAGTGTGGTCCGTGGGGCAGCATCTGGCCAGCGCGGTGGGTGTGACCCGGGAGCAGGTGAAGCCCACGGGAAACCAGGTGATGGATGGGAGAGCATCTGCGGGATGGGGGTCGCTGCTGCCCTTGAGAGGATGGGGGGGCGCTCATGTCTGTTCTAGCATCTGACAGCAACACTGACCAATGACCACACATCCCGTGGCTTAAGACCACAGACGACATCCTTCCCCAGCTCTGGAGACCAGGAGTCTAACATCCAGCAGGGGCAGAGCTGCTGATTTCCAGGCAGGGCAGGGCCACTGAGACCCAGGTGGGGCAGGACCACTGAGATCCAGGCAGGGCAAGGCCTCTGAGATCCAAGCAGGGCAGGGACACTGAGATCCAGGAGGGGCAGGGCCGCTGAGAACCAGGCAGGGCAGGACCACTGAGATCCAGGCAGGGCAGGGCCCCTGAGATCCAGGCAGGGCAGGGCCCCTGAGATCCAGGCAGGGCAGGGCCGCTGAGATCCAGGTAGGGGAGGACCACTGAGATCCAGGTAGGGGAGGACCACTGAGATCCAGGAGGGGCAGGACCACTGAGATCCAGGCAGGGCAGGGCCCCTGAGATCCAGGCAGGTCAGGGCCCCTGAGATCCAGGCAGGGCAGGGCCACTGAGATCCAGGCAGGGCAGGGCCACTGAGATCCAGGCAGGGCAGGGCCGCTGAGATCCAGGCAGGACAGGGCCGCTGAGATCCAGGCAGGGCAGGGCCGCTGAGATCCAGGCAGGGCAGGGCCGCTGAGATCCAGGCAGGGCAGGGCCACTGAGATCCAGGCAGGGCAGGACCCCTGAGATCCAGGAGGGGCAGGACCCTTAAGATCCAGGCAGGGTAGGGCCGCTGAGATCCAGGCAGGGCAGGGCCACTGAGATCCAGGCAGGACAGGACCGCTGAGATCCAGGCAGGGCAGGGCCCCTGAGATCCAGGCAGGTCAGGGCCCCTGAGATCCAGGCAGGGCAGGGCCACTGAGATCCAGGCAGGGCAGGGCCACTGAGATCCAGGCAGGGCAGGACCGCTGAGATCCAGGCAGGGCAGGACCACTGAGATCCAGGCAGGGCAGGGCCGCTGAGATCCAGGCAGGACAGGGCCGCTGAGATCCAGGCAGGGCAGGGCTGCTGAGACCCAGGAGGGGCAGGTCCACTGAGACCCAGGAGGGGCAGGTCCACTGAGATCCAGGAGGGGCAGGGCCACTGAGATCCAAGGGCAGGGCCACTGAGTTCCAGGTAGGACCACTGAGATCCAGGCAGGGAAGGGTTGCCTGAGATCCAGGCAGGGCAGGGTATGGGGACTGAGATCCAGGCAGGGCAGGGCCGCTGAGATCCAGGCAGGACAGGGCCGCTGAGATCCAAGCAGGGCAGGACCACTGAGATCCAGGCAGGGCAGGGCCGCTGAGATCCAGGCAGGACAGGGCCGCTGAGATCCAGGCAGGGCAGGGCTGCTGAGACCCAGGAGGGGCAGGTCCACTGAGATCCAGGAGGGGCAGGGCCACTGAGATCCAGGAGGGGCTGGGCCACTGAGATCCAGGAGGGCAGGGCCACTGAGTTCCAGGTAGGACCACTGAGATCCAGGCAGGGAGGGGCCACTGAGATGCAGGCAGGGCGGGCCACTGAGATCCATGAGGGACAGGACTGGTGAGATCCAGGCAGGGCAGGGCCACTGAGATCCAGGCAGGACAGGGCCGCTGAGATCCAGGCAGGGCAGGGCCGCTGAGATCCAGGCAGGGCAGGGCCGCTGAGATCCAGGCAGGGCAGGGCCGCTGAGATCCAGGCAGGGCAGGGCCGCTGAGATCCAGGCAGGGCAGGGCCGCTGAGATCCAGGCAGGACAGGGCCGCTGAGATCCAGGCAGGGCAGGGCCGCTGAGACCCAGGAGGGGCAGGTCCACTGAGATCCAGGAGGGGCAGGTCCACTGAGATCCAGGAGGGGCTGGGCCACTGAGATCCAGGAGGGGCTGGGCCACTGAGATCCAAGGGCAGGGCCACTGAGATCCAGGCAGGGAGGGCGCCACTGAGATGCAGGCAGGGCGGCTGAGATCCACGAGGGACAGGACCGGTAGATCCAGGCAGGGCAGGACCACTGAGACCCAGGAGGGGCAGGGCCACGGAGATCCAGGAGGGGCAGGGCTACGGAGATCCCAGGCAGGGCTGTGCTCCCTCCTGAGGCCCCAGAGGAGGCTCCTTCCTGCCTCTTCCAGCTTCTGGGGCTCCAGGTGCCCCTGGGCTCGTGGCCGTGTCCCTCCCGTCTCTGCCTCCTTCATGTGGCTTCTCCTCTGTGTCTGTGTCTCCTCTTTGTGTCGTGAGGACAGTGTCATTGCATTTCGGGCCCCCCTGATCCAGGATGGTCTCATCTCAGACCCATCAGTTACTCACATCTGCAAAGACCCTGTTTCCAAATATGACCCCAGTGCAGGGTTCTGGGGGGACACAAGCTTTTCCGGCCACTGTTACACTCACTACAACGTGTGAACTGCATCGGCCCAAAGGAGATCGTCTGGAAGGACGTTTCCCCGTCCGCGGGCGACCTGAGCTGAGTCAGGGGCAGCGGAGAAATACAGCGTCCCAACGCAAGAGTGAAACCCTGAGGGCCGCTAAGAGGCTGGTTGGGACCCCACGGCCCAGGTGGTCAGTGAATGTGGAACCAGGTCTCCCCCCTCCCCCCGCTTTCCGGGCCCACGCACGTAAGTCACAGAGAAGGGACGAGATACTTACACGGTTTGTCTCTGCGGAGCTCGCCTGTAAGAAAGGAAAAATGGTCAGTGTCTGCGTTTTCTGCACCGTGTGCAAGTGTGGGAACCTGCCTGGACCTCCTGGACCGGGATGAGGCAGCCTTGTCAGAGCTTCCTTACCTGCTAAAGAGAAAAGACCGGGAATGAGGGTCCATACGACCCCACTTTGGGGACACCTCAGTTCCGGGAAGGATAGCGAACGTATCAGAAATTCCGGGGCGCCTGGGTGGCGCAGTCGGTTAAGCGTCCGACTTCAGCCAGGTCACGATCTCGCGGTCCGTGAGTTCGAGCCCCGCGTTGGGCTCTGGGCTGATGGCTCAGAGCCTGGAGCCTGTTTCCGATTCTGTGTCTCCCTCTCTCTCTGCCCCTCGCCCGTTCATGCTCTGTCTCTCTCTCTGTCCCAAAAATAAATAAACGTTGAAAAAAAAATTAAAAAAAAAAAAAAAAAAAAGAAATTCCTTCTCCAGGGAAGCGAGGTGGGACGCTCAACCAACTGAGCCACCCGGACGCCCCTGCCTTTTGTTTAATTCGCATGCCCCAGGGACAGTAATTAAGAGGGTAGAGAAACTTCAACACCGAGTTCCCCGTCGCTGTGACTCTACTGCTGGCTGGTGAATTTGTCCTGGGGACGGTGTGAGGGACGAGAAGGCGGCTCCGATGGTCGCATCTTGTCCGAACGTTCAGATGTCCGGCGCGGCCCACTCTGGGTGAGGTCCCCTGTCTACAGTCACCTGTGTTATCACCTGCCTGGGGTTACCTGTGAGCAGCCAGTGTGAGGTCACCCGTGTGAGGTCACGCACAGGAGCCCTGGGGACCAGGATGCCAGCGGGCAGGGCAGAAGTTGTAGACTCTTGGCGGCCACGTCCAGGGTACGAACCCGAATCCAAGACCCAAACCTGGTCTCTTGCGAGGATTTTCAGGACAGAAGGGACACCGCCTAACTTCCGTTTGGAAAGGTGCCGACAGGTGAGGGGTCCACACCCGGCTGGGCCTGGGGACCCCTCCACGCCTTTGAGGAGAGCGCCAGACCGTGCCGTAAAGGGCGCTGCGGGCTGTGGGACGCGGCCAGTGGCTGGCGCCGGCCTCGGGAACGTGGACACGTGGACACCCGGGGACAGATTGCGGACAGCAGATCACGCCTTGTGGCGGGACCCGTGGGCAGGAGAGGCGCTCTTGCGGGGTGTGGGTGCCGTGCACGGATATTCCCAACATTCATTCATTCATTCAGTGTGGAGACGGAGAAGGACCTCACACTTGGGGACAGAGGCAGAGCCAGTGGGCACAGGCAGCGGTCTGTGCAAAGGTCCTGGGGTCTGGGGTGCTCAGGACCAAATCCACTGTTGTGCATGGAGATTATTGAAAAAAAAATTTTATAAACAATTTTCTTAAGTATATCTGTTTTGAGAGAGAGAGAGAGAGAGACAGCAGGGGAGGGGCAGAGACAGACGGAGAGAGAGCCCCCAGCAGGCTCCGTGCTGTCAGCGCAGAGCCTGATGCAGGGCTCGGACTCACAAACTATCAGATCCTGACCTGACCCGAACGCAGGAGCCGAGGCTTAACCCGCTGAGCCACCCAGGTGCCTCCATAGAGGTTCCTTTTTAAGACCAAAAATGAATCCGCACGCCTCACGCCCCAGGGGCAAACGGGACAGCATGCGCTGTGTGGGCCGTTCACGGACGCGTGGGTTCTTACCGGCATTTGGATGTCCAGCTCGTAATACAGCATGTGACTCGAAAGGTCGAATCGGATCTCGGGATGTTCCCACCGGATGATGTGGTGCGACCGGTTGTAGGTGATGGTGATGTTCCTGGGTGGATCGTACTTCTCTACGGCAGCGAAACACGACAAAGTGTTTTGGGTTTAGCCCATTTGTTGTCTTTTGTTTTAAGTTTATTTATTTTGAGACAGAGGCAGACAGCAAGTGTGGGGGCTGGGGGTGCAGAGACAGATGGAGACAGAATCCCAAGCAGGCTCTGCACTGTCAGCACAGAGCCTGACCGGGGGTTCGAACCCACGAACCGTGAGATCATGACCTGAGCCAAAACCAAGAGTCGAACACTTAACTCACTGAGCCACCCAGGCGCCCTCGGCCATTTCTTTTCTATGAAGGCCCCCCTGCAGGCACGTAAGAATTAAAATTAAATTTGTATGCTTTTCTCCCGCTAATAGAGTGCTTGTCAGTTTAATTTGCAATCCTCGTGCAAAGACCATAAGAGTGTAGAGGAGAAGTTTTTTTTCTTGTTTTGTACTCCCACGCACAAGAAGGCTGTGATGCGCCTCTTGGAAGAAATACACGTATTAGAGAAGCATCCCCCCCACCCCCGGGGGCAGCCAGACACCCGTCACCTTGGACGGCAAGCAGAACGCAGGGCGAGGAAGGCCGCGACTTACCGATTTGAACGGCTTTAAATGGAGTGAAATCCAAAAACGGGATCGCCGTTTCCCTGCTGGTTCCGTTCACCAAGAAGAAGTAATTATCCGTCCTCTGGGGTTGGCCCAGTTGGTCGAAATGGCAGCCCACGCGGGTCCCCGTGGGGCCGAGGATGTAATGGACGCATTCCGCGTCAGCCTCATGCCTGTCACGTGCAAGGGGGGTGAGGGCAGGCCCGCCTGTGAGTTCTCGTGGGCAGCCATTGCCAGCCACACCCCCCCCCCTGCAACCCAGAGAACCCACTGATGACAGGCGACAGTCCCGTCCCCCAAATGAGCGTAAAACCAGAACGCGATGTGCATCCCAGGCGACCGGCCGGCACGCGGCAGGCACGGGCAGGGGCCTGCCCTTTGCAGAGCGAGGGGGTTACAACCCCTTCCGTGAAGCATTCAGTGTCCAAATGGGGGATGTCCTCGTCCCTAGGATGGGAAGGGGGGCTGCATGCTGGGGCCAGGACGCAGCAAAGTTGCCCGGTTCTCCCCCCTCAGGGGCCTGGCCGATGGGTGCATTCCTGGGTGACTTTGGGACCTTTCGGGGAGACGCCCCCCTGCACCCTGGGGCCCTGAACCAAAGGCTGAGCAATTGACGTGAGGACCCCTGTGCGGGTCCCGGGCGCAGCGAGGGCTCCCGGTCACCTGGACGCCCAGAACAGTCGATACTTGACGTCGGCCGGGGCGGCCGGGCCGGGCGCCCAGCTGCAGTTCATGAAGCGCACGTTGTAAATGAGGCAGGAGAAGTTCACGGCTCCGGAACCTTCCCTGCCTGGGGAGACACGGCCCGAAATCCGTCGGTGCCCCGCGGGCGGGCCGGAAACCACGCGTCCGCAGCTGACAGGGACCTCACCTGGGTTGGCGAAAGTCAGGACTTGGAGGAACACGTCCCCATCGCAAGTGACGTTCACGGTCAGGTTGGCCCCCCTGTGCAGCACGGAGTTGGGGAAGGTGCAGACGTAGGTATGGTCCTCCGTCACCTGCAAAGGCCGCATTGCCTTGTCTGCAGGCGCCCCTGCCCCGGGGCTCCCGGCGGGAAGGGCCCAGGGCACCTTAACGCCGAGACCACTCCAGACGCCCCACCCGCGCCCGGATGACATCGAATCTACAGCACGGATGTCACGGGAACGACACCCAGCCTGCATTTCTTTCCCCAAAGAATTATCGTCAGCAGGGACAGAGCACACCCTGACCCACGACCTCCGGGAAACCCCGCCCTCGCCTATAAGAACCAGCTCAGAGGTCCCGCGAAATCAGGCGCATGGGGACACCGCCCTCTCTGCCATAATCCAAAGAGCTCACATCTGGCCCATAACGGCCAGGACCTGATTAACGCCAACGACGTCCCTACTTCTGTGCATACTTTCCTTCAAACACGTATCTTCCCCCAGTGTGCTGCCCTCGGCCGCCTCAAACCTCTTTTCCCGTCTCTTGTCACATCTGCACGATTTGCTGCTGTGTGTGAAGAAAATAGTATACAAACTCCCAAGTCTAACTGCTGCATTGGGTCCGTTTTCTTCTTTCTATGAAGCCCCCCCACCTCATGACACCGAGAATTTTAACACCATGTGAAACCTGCCTCGCTTCATCTGTCTTTTGTCAGTCTAATTTGCACAGCCCCGTGGACATCACTTAAGAGTGTAGAGGAAAAGTGTTTCTGCACATCGGCACCAATAGAAAGTGTTCCCACTTCTCAGCCTGACTTTGAGGCTCTGCAAAGGTAAGAGAGGGTGGCGACACCCTGGCTAGAGCCTAGACGGCTGTGGCATGGGGGCCGTGGCGGGGGGCGGGGAGGGGGACAAGGTGTGCGAATACACCTGAGGATCCAGCCAGGGCCTGCGCTCCGAAATCTGGCCTCCAGCATACGTTCTGGAAGGGGATTCTGCATCCGGGTGACGGTCACTGATCCCTAGACTCCATCCCTGGCACTTCCCAGGCCTGGTGTCGGCGGGGGGGGGGGGGACTCCCCTCATTTAAGGAAAAGCAAACAGGCCCAAAATCAGGAGTCTGCGAAATGCTAAGTCTACAGACACCCTTTCCTGGCAAAACGTTCTGTTCCAGAAACCTGACAAAAAGGAGTTGCCGACCCCGTCCCCGTCCCCCAGCCCCTGGGCCACTTTCCTGGCACACGATTTGTCTGCTGGGGACATTGGGTGCAACTGGGATGAGGCACAATGTAGCCTTTTGTGTCCGGCGGCTGCCGTCACCCGGCAACATTTTTGCCAAGTTCATGCACATTGTTGCAGGTACCCCGCTGTGTTCTGCTTCATGGGCGAATGGCACTGTTCATTTCTCATCACCGTCTTTCCCCCGGGAGCGTGGCGTCTCTCCCGACGGCTCCTACGCGGACCGGGATGAAATGCGGAACTGGAAAAAGGGGCCAGGGCGGCGCGGGCCCGCGGGGAGGCCGACAGCAGCCAGCCCAAGGCGGCCTCTTGTGCCAAACACGGAGCGCACTGAGGACACGAGATTAAAAAAAGCTCGAGAGGAAAACCAGACCACGTGCGGCGAGAAAAGTCAGCACGGGCCGCATCCTGTGTGTCAAACCCCGGATTCCAGGGGTGCAGGGCGGCCCAGCGGGTGGACTCTGCCCACGTGGCTGTGATCCTGGTGGAGTGTGGCCAGGAGGGAAATCATTACACGCACCCACATTTCCTCCTCAAGTTCAAAACCTAGGAAACGCGGACCACGGTTAGCTCCCGCGTGTGCCGAATGGGGCACAGGAAGTTCTCCTCTCCCGGGGGGAGCGGCTGGAGATCCCCAGGCTGCAAAGAACCCCAATCCGCCCTCCCGTCCGGCTTGCAGGAGGGGGGCTGCCAAGGAAGGAATAAAACACACCCAAGTTCAGGAATGCCCTCCGATCGCTGCCTGCTGGGCCTCACGGAAAACCCCAAATCCCAGGGGGAAATTGTGCAATTCTGCGGCCGCGTTTTCTGAGTCTGCAGAAAAGCCCCCAGCTCCCAACTAAAAACAAAACCTGACTATTAAAAAAAAAAAAACAAAAAACGGAATGAGCTGTTTCCTACTAAAGCCTTGGGAGAGGACAGAACTGGCACATGAGGCAATTTAAGATAAAGGTGGCCCCAGGAGGCGGCTCAGCGAGGGTCTCCTTCTGGAACATTCCCTTTCAAACCAGCGGGAAGCAGGAAGCTGCCAGCTACTTGAAAGCATTGCAACCTCTTTCTGCAAAAGAACGAGGTGTTGTTTTTTTTTTTTCTTTTTCCTGCAGGAGAAAACCCTCAGATTTGTGCAGACCGCACGGAAGGGAATGAACCACAAAATACACACTCGCACAAACGGGCTTTTAAGAAAACACAGCCAGACTCAACTTTCCGTTGCTGGCACAGCTCGGATCCAAGACCACCCACAGGATATTCCGAAAGGAACTGACTTCATTGAAAACATTTTAAAAACGTGGGACGTCTGGCGGGCCCAGTCGGAAGAGGGTGCGACTCTTGATCTCAGGGTTGTGAGTTCAAGCCCCGCATTGGGTGTAGAGATTAACTTAAAAATAAAATCTTAAATACTATAAAAAAGAATAAAACTCCAAACGCCAGGCTCATATACTGAGTTCAACGTGGTGGTTTTTTTTGTTTTTGTTTTTGTTTTTTACATTTCTTTATTTCTGAGAGACAGAGAGAGACAGCGTGAGCAGGGGAGGGGCAGAGAGAGAGGGAGACACAGAATCCGAAGCAGGCTCCAGGCTCTGAGCTGTCAGCACAGAGCCCGACGTGGGGCTCGAACTCACGAACCGTGAGATCATGACCTGAGCCGAAGTCGGACGCTTAACCGACTGAGCCGCCCAGGCGCCCCGGAATTCAACGTTTTTTTAAAAAAAAATTGTACTAAGCTCAGAGGCACCTGGGTGGCGAAGTCGGTTTACTCCCTCTCTCTGACCCTCCCCTGCTTGTACTCTCTCTCTCAAAATAAACAAATAAACTTAAAAAAATTTAAAAATTGTACTAAGCTTGTGCACGGTGTGTATTAGTGAGGCCAACCGGGGGGATGGGGAGGGGAAAACCTGATCATCTCAGCTGAGGTCCCAAAACAAGTGTTCAAGAAGCTGCAAATTCTGTGGGTGAAAAACGCTTACATCAGCAAGAATTTAAGGGAATCTCTTTGACCTGACAAAAGACCTTTGTCTCTTTTCTTCTTTCTTTTCCTTTTTCTTTTCTCTTCTCTTTTCTTTTCATTTCTTTTCTTTTCTTCTTTTCTCTTTTCATTTCTTTCCTTCTTTTCTCTTTTCTTTCTTTTCATTTCTTTTCTTCTTTTCTCTTTTCTTTCTTTTCTTCTTTTCTTTTCTTTTCATTTCTTTTCTTTTCTTTCCTTTCCTTTCCTTTTATTTTCTGCCCTTTTCTTTTCTTTTTTACATCAACGGCCACTACTTTAAGTACAAAAACACTGAATTTTTGAACTGTTTTCTTGAATTCACAATGAAAATTGAAATGGAAACAGAAAGTCCACACGGTTCTAGAGGAAAGAGCCACATTAGCATTCTTTCTAAACAGGACAAAATTCGGAGAACCGGATGCTTTCCCGAACACGGTGAATTTATAAATGAGGGTAAGGACCTGTGGACACAGAGCCCATAACATCAGTGGCTTTCCTGCACCACAGCAAACAGTTAAAATTAAAAAAAATTTTTTTCAAGCCATCAGCAGAATGCTATGAAATGCACAGAAATGACCAATACAGTTTTTTATTTATCTATATTTTTCATAATCATAAATTTTTGTATTTATTTAATAACCTTGACATTTATTTTATTGCTTTTTTTTCAAGTTCATAACTTTTAAAAAAATGTTTATTTTTTTTTTTTTAAATTTTTTTTTTCAACGTTTATTTTATTTATTTTTGGGATAGAGAGAGACAGAGCATGAACAGGGGAGGGGCAGAGAGAGAGAGGGAGACACAGAATCGGAAACAGGCTCCAGGCTCTGAGCCATCAGCCCAGAGCCTGACGCGGGGCTCGAACTCACGGACCGCGAGATCGTGACCTGGCTGAAGTCGGACGCTTAACCGACTGCGCCACCCAGGCGCCCCAAAAATGTTTATTTTTGAGAGAGAGAGAGAGAGAGAGAGAGAGCGGGCAGGCGAGCGGGGGAGGGGCAGAGAGAGAGGGAGACACAGAATCTGAAGCAGGCTCCAGGCTCCGAGCTGTCGGCAATCCCGAGGGGCCTCCCAAGGAAACTGCGCTCCACGGAGGGAGGGGATCGGGGTCGCTGAAAACGCCCTGGGCAGGAGTCATACCTGCACCGTTGTTCGGCAGGCAGACAGGTACAGCCCTGTCCGGGGCACCCCCACCGCTGTGGGGACCCTCCCCCGGGGAACCCCGTAATCATTTTAAGGTGAAGACATTGGGATTCAAGATATGCAGAAAGAAACATTTTGGAGGGAGTTCTCTTATCTGACTAAAATTTTTTTCCAACGTTTTATTTATTTTTGAGAGACGGAGAGAGACAGTGCATGAGCAGGGGAGGGGAAGAGAGAGACACACACACACACACCGAATCCGAAGCAACTCCAGGCTCCGAGCTGTCAGCACAGAGCCCAATGTGGGGCTGCTCGAACCCACGCACCATGAGATCATGACCTGAGCTGAAGTCTGATGCTCGACCGACTGAGCCCCCCAGGCGACTTCTCTTCCCTTTTCCCTACCAGTTAGGTATACAAGGCCCTAATTTTACCTATTCATTGGGCTACTCTTTTTGTAAACTCCATATGCACAGAAATACATTTCTTCTCGCCTCTTCATCGTAATCCTTCATCAGGTTAATTCACAGCCCTCAGAGACAGAACCTAAGAGTGTAATGGCTAATTTTCCTTGCTCAACCTCCTTAGAATGAAACTGAGGAAGCGTGTGAAGTATACGATGAGTGAACGAACAGAGACCAAAGACAGGGACGGAATCCAGACGGGACTGTTCTAACGTGAAGGGGGTGGGATGCACGTAAGGGACAAATCCCTATCTTTTCCCCTCCCCCTCACGAAAGGGGAGAAATCAAAGTAAAGGCAGGTGCAGAAAAGACCGCTGTTATATTCTCCTTCATACGCGGGATTTAGTGTGTAAATTTTATCCCCACTATATGGAGGCAGAGTGCAAATGTCCCCAAAGGTGTCAAAGGTGGCCTGACCCGCCCCCACCTTCTCCTGGGCCAAAACGAGGGCAGTGACCCTTCCCGCCTGATGCGGAGAGCCAGCACCGAGAAGACACTGTGTACACAGAGCTTATTAAAATAACCCACATCTGCCATTAGGCTTGTTGCTAATTGCCCACTCACGTCCCCACAACTTATTGGCCCCAGAAGCCAAAGTGCCCATTCCTCTGACAACCCACCTCTCACTCAGAATTCCTCACCCTCTTAAAAAACTGGTACCAAACCTCCCTGCTCCTTGGGGTTTCCCTTCTTTCCTCTGAACCTTCGTGGATGTAAAAAGTTACCATAGGAACAAATCTGTACGTCTTTTCTCCCGAAAAATCTGGCGCGTGTCATTTTAATTTGCACATCCCTACGCCAGAGCCTAAGAGGATACAGGAAACGTTTTTTTCTTCCCGGACAAAAGCAACAGGGGTGGAAATCGAGGCAGGCCAGGGGCGCGAGAGTCGTCTCACAGGAAAATTCCGGCTTCACAAGGCGCAAAGCCACAAGGCGTGAGCCCCGGACACTCACCTGTGGGTTCACCGTGGCGGAATAGGCAGTGGGCGTATCTATTGTGCATTCCTGGTCACTCACGTTTCTGGTGTAAGTCCAGGTTAACATTTTTTTCCTTGAATCCAGCTGCATGTTTATAATAGGGGATATTTTGTCTTGCGCTGTGATTAAAAAGAGCAAAAAAACAAAAAGATGCTCAGAATCCTTAGTTGTGGGGGGGGGGAGGTTGCAAATCAAACCCACAAGGTCAGAGCGCGTGGGGGGCTCAGCGGGTTGAGCGTCTGACTCTTGATTTCCGCAGTTCGTGAGCTCGACCCCTGCATCAGGCTCTGCGCTGACAGCACGGAGCCTGCTCGGGATTCTCTCTCTCTCCCTCTCTCTCCGCCCCTCCCCCACTTGCGCTCTGTCTCTCTCTCTCAGAAATAAACGCATAAACTTTTTCTTAAAGGAACGAACTGAAAAAAAAAAAACTAAGAAAACGAGCAAACCACAGGGACGTCACTTCTCGCCCGTGAACTAAGCTATACTAATAATAATTTGGGAAATACAGAAAATAATCAGAAAAACAGACAAATTGGGTAGAGCAATAATTTGAAGACTACAGAAAATAATTTGAAAGACACGAGTTGGCTACAGTCATAATTTGAAAAATACGGAAAAATACAGAGGCACCGCCTGGCTCCGTGGGTGGAGGGTGCAACTATTGATCTCCAGGTTGTGAGTTCGAGCCCCGTGCAGGGGGTAGAGATTACTGAAAAATAAAATCCTTTAAAAAAATAAAAAGAAAAGAAAAACATAGAAAATAGTTTGAAAACTAGAGAAGATCATTGGAACATACAGACAAGTTAGCGATCGTGACGATAATTTGAAAATTTCAGAAAAATACAGAAAATAATTTATAATTAGCCACGGTGACAATAATTTGAAAAATGCATAAAATCATGTGAAAACTATGGAGAAGGGGCTCCCGGGGGACTCAGTTGGTTGGGCGTCCGACTTTGACTCGGGTCCTGATCTCGCAGTTCGTGAGTTCGAGCCCCGCGTCGGGCTCTGTGCAAACATCAACTCCAACCCGGTCCCAGGATCTGGCGCATCTGTGAAATGGGATCGTGGGGGACCCGAGCCGAACTCCAGAGTCACACGCTTGATCGGCTGAGCCCCCCAGACGCCCCTGGGCACCCCGTTTTCCTGGGCCACCTGCGGGAACATGTCTACATTCTCTCTGGCACCTTCCGGTGGACGTGTTGTGGGATCGAAGCTTCACCCTTGGGTCCCGGATTCTGCCCGCGAATAAACACCTGTAGTTCGATTTGCAAAAGGACCCCCTCCCCTAGCAGGGTGGTCTCGGGGCCGGGTGACGCTTTAGGTCTTGGGGGAGGGACTTCTGTCCCCTTTGTCCTCACTGGGGTGGGGGGGGAGTGACAATCCCACCCCGTCCTGGGGCGCCTGCCTCGACCTACCCGGCCGTGGTTGTTCACAGCACGCCGACTTCAGGACGACCAGGAAGGTCACAAGATCCAGCACGGCCGCCATATCCCAGCCCCAAAGCTGCACCTTCACAGGAGACACCAGGTCAGAGGTCAGATCCCCAGCTGCCTCCCCCACAAGGCTGTCACCGCTAATGAGCTCCTGGCCGCATCCCTGGCCAGTGCTGGTCACGTCCACATTCCTGCTGCTGAGACGAAAAAAATCTTTTCCTGGTAACCTCTTAGGTTCTGTACCTGATGCCCGCAAATTAAACAGATGAAAGTTTAGCAGACACACCCGTTTTAACTACACATATACACGTGGGGTCTTAGAAAGAAACATGCGGCTCAGGGAGATGGACAGATGACCAGGGCTTAGAAGCCGTGTCAGATTCAGCCTGGGTAAAGGGGTTCCGGACTTTCCGATGGGGATGTACAGCTCTGGGGAAACGCAAAACAGGAAACGCAGGAAATTCATGGCCATTAAGGTCTGTCTTGTTAATAAGAGTCTCTCACATGATGAGGCGTCTCTGGGTGTAGTTCTCCCCGTACGGAAACATCTCCACCATTAGAACATCCATTTACGGGGCGCCTGGGTGGCTCAGTGGGTTAGGCGCCCGACTTCCTGCTTCTGCTGGTTCTCAGTGGCCTGTCCCTCCAAATCACCCCTGTGCCCAAGAGGGAAACTTTGGGGTGACGCGTTCTGGTGCCCTTCAAGGCGCACCTGTCCTGGGTCAGCCCGAGGGTGGAGGGGGGCCTGTCTGTGCCTCATCCTGGACCTCGCCTGCCTCTCGGTTCACGTCGTCCCACCTTCCCTTTGGGGGGTGGCCATCGCATGACACCGACGCCCCTCGGGGCCTCTGGGGTCCTTTTGGGGTTCTGGGGGCCCAGGACCCAGATGGCGTGGTGTCATCATGGAAACGTTTGCCAGCACGGAAGGAAGCACAGTCACACGTCCGGGCCACAAGGCGAAGTGAGCCCTCGGGGCAGGGCCTGTGCGGAGTCGGGCTCCCCATCAACACAGAACCCCAGGGGCGGCCCTTCGAGAAACCCAGAGCCGACAGAGACAGGAAGCCAGGCCCGGCGATAAAGTCCCAACGCGCCGTTTGAGGCCCAAGGACGAGAAAAGGCTTTGAGGGGGAAGAGGTCATTTTCGGCCTCAGGACCTGAGGTCCCGGCCTAAGGGGGTCTGACAACACTGGGGGTGGACGTGTCCCTTCGCCAAGAGAGGGAGATCCGGGGGCTGGATAGCGTCCCCTAAAATTCACGAGTTCAAACCCTCAGCCCCAGGACCTCAGTGGGGCTGTATTGGGCGGTTGGGCCTTAAAGAGGAGACGAGGGAACATGAGGTCACGAGGGTGGCCCTGGTCCCTCAGGACTGGGGTCCTTAGAGAAGAAGAGGTCAGCACACAGACACAGAGGGACGGCCACGTGAGGACTCAGGGACATGGTGTCTATGTGGTGAGGAGAGAGGCCTCAGGAGGAACCAGCCTCAGCCCTGCCTGGATCTCAGACCGCAGCCTCGGCCCTGCCTGGATCTCAGACTCACAGCCTCAGCCCTGCCTGGACCTCAGACGCCCAGCCTCGGCCCTGCCTGGATCTCAGACCCCAGCCTCGGCCCTGCCTTGAACTCAGACTCCCAGCCTCGGCTCTGCCTGGATCTCAGACCCCCAGCCTCAGCCCTGCCTGGATCTCAGACCCCCAGCCTCGGCCCTGCCTTGAACTCAGACTCCCAGCCTCGGCCCTGCCTGGATCTCAGACTCCCAGCCTCAGCCCTGCCTTGACCTCAGACGCCCAGGCTCAGTCCTGCCTAGAGCTCAGCCTGCCAGCCTCAGCCCTGCCTGGATCTCAGACTCCCAGCCTCAGCCCTGCCTGGATCTCAGACCCCCAGCCTCGGCCCTGCCTGGATCTCAGACTCACAGCCTCAGCCCTGCCTGGATCTCAGACCCCAGCCTCGGCCCTGCCTTGAACTCAGACTCCCAGCCTTGGCCCTGCCTGGACCTCAGCCTGTCAGCGTCAGCCCTGGCTGGATCTCAGACTCTTGGCCTCGGCCCTGCCTCGAACTCAGACACCCAGCCTCAACCCTGCCTGGATCTCAGACCCCCAACCTCACCTCTGCCTGGATCTCAGACCCCCAGCCTCGGCCCTGCCTGCATCTCAGACCCCAGCCTCAGCCCCGCCTGGATCTCAGACCCCCAGCCTCAGGCCCTGCCTGGATCTCAGACCCCCAGCCTCGGCCCTGCCTTGAACTCAGACTCCCAGCCTCGGCCCTGCCTGGATCTCAGACTCCCAGCCTCAGCCCTGCCTTGACCTCAGACGCCCAGGCTCAGTCCTGCCTAGAGCTCAGCCTGCCAGCCTCAGCCCTGCCTGGATCTCAGACTCCCAGCCTCAGCCCTGCCTGGATCTCAGACCCCCAGCCTCGGCCCTGCCTGGACCTCAGACTCACAGCCTCAGCCCTGCCTGGATCTCAGACCCCCAGCCTCGGCCCTGCCTCGAACTCAGACCCCCAGCCTCGGCCCTGCCTGGATCTCAGACTCCCAGCCTCAGCCCTGCCTGGATCTCAGACACCCAAGCTCACCTCTGCCTGGATCTCAGACTCCCAGCCTCAGCCCTGCCTTGACCTCAGACGCCCAGGCTCAGTCCTGCCTGGATCTCAGCCTGCCAGCCTCGGCCCTGCCTGGATCTCAGCCCCTCAGCCTCAGCCCTGCCTGGACCTCAGACCCCCAGCCTCGGCCCTGCCTGGATCTCAGACCCCCAGCCTCAGCCCTGCCTTGAACTCAGACGCCCAGGCTCAGTCCTGCCTGGAGCTCAGCCTGCCAGCCTCGGCCCTGCCTGGATCTCAGACCCTCAGCCTCAGCCCTGCCTGGATCTCAGACCCCAACCTCAGCCCTGCCTGGATCTCAGACCCCCAGCCTCGGCCCTGCCTCGAACTCAGACTCCCAGCCTCAGCCCTGCCTGGATCTCAGACCCCAAGCCTCAGCCCTGCGTGGATCTCAGACCCCCAGCCTCGGCCCTGCCTGGATCTCAGACTCACAGCCTCAGCCCTGCCTGGATCTCAGACACCCAGCTTCAGCCCTGCCTGGATCTCAGACCCCCAGCCTCAGCCCTGCCTTGACCTCAGACGCCCAGGCTCAGCCCTGCCTGGATCTCAGACTCCCAGCCTCGGCCCTGCCTGGATCTCAGACCCTCAGCCTCAGCCCTGCCTGGACCTCAGACCCCCAGCCTCGGCCCTGCCTGGATCTCAGACCCCAGCCTCGGCCCTGCCTGAATCTCAGACTCCCAGCCTCAGCCCTGCCTTGACCTCAGACGCCCAGGCTCAGTCCTGCCTAGAGCTCAGCCTGCCAGCCTCGGCCCTGCCTGGATCTCAGACCCTCAGCCTCAGCCCTGCCTGGACCTCAGACCCCCAGCCTCGGCCCTGCCTGGATCTCAGACCCCCAGCCTCGGCCCTGCCTTGAACTCAGACTCCCAGCCTTGGCCCTGCCTGGACCTCAGCCTGTCAGCGTCAGCCCTGGCTGGATCTCAGACTCTTGGCCTCGGCCCTGCCTCGAACTCAGACACCCAGCCTCAACCCTGCCTGGATCTCAGACCCCCAACCTCACCTCTGCCTGGATCTCAGACCCCCAGCCTCGGCCCTGCCTGCATCTCAGACCCCAGCCTCGGCCCTGCCTGGATCTCAGACTCCCAGCCTCAGCCCTGCCTGGATCTCAGACACCCAGCTTCAGCCCTGCCTGGATCTCAGACTCCCAGCCTCAGCCCTGCCTTGACCTCAGACGCCCAGGCTCAGTCCTGCCTAGAGCTCAGCCTGCCAGCCTCGGCCCTGCC
The DNA here is from genome assembly GCA_028564725.2 of Otocolobus manul. Taxonomy (NCBI): domain Eukaryota; kingdom Metazoa; phylum Chordata; class Mammalia; order Carnivora; family Felidae; genus Otocolobus; species Otocolobus manul. The sequence goes on along the minus strand of CM066692.1, from coordinate 953,689 downwards.
TGGATCTCAGCCCCTCAGCCTCAGCCCTGCCTGGATCTCAGACCCCCAACCTCAGCCCTGCCTGGATCTCAGACCCCCAGCCTCGGCCCTGCCTCGAACTCAGACACCCAGCCTCAGCCCTGCCTGGACCTCAGACACCAAGCCTCAGCCCCGCCTGGATCTCAGACCCCCAGCCTCGGCCCTGCCTCGAACTCAGACTCCCAGCCTCGGCCCTGCCTGGATCTCAGACACCCAACCTCACCTCTGCCTGGATCTCAGACCCCCAGCCTCAGCCCTGCCTGGATCTCAGACTCCCAGCCTCAGCCCTGCCTGGATCTCAGACTCCCAGCCTCAGCCCTGCCTGGATCTCAGACCCCCAGCCTCCACCCTGCCTGGATCTCAGACCCCCAGCCTCCACCCTGCCTGGATCTCAGACCCCCAGCCTCCACCCTGCCTGGATCTCAGACTCCCAGCCTCAGCCCTGCCTGCATCTCAGACTCCCAGCCTCAGCCCTGCCTGGATCTCAGACCCCCAGCCTCAGCCCTGCCTGCATCTCAGACCCCCAGCCTCAGCCCTGCCTGGATCTCAGACTCCCAGCCTCAGCCCTGCCTGGATCTCAGACTCCCAGCCTCCACCCTGCCTGGATCTCAGACCCCCAGCCTCCACCCTGCCTGGATCTCAGACCCCCAGCCTCCACCCTGCCTGGATCTCAGACCCCCAGCCTCAGCCCTGCCTGCATCTCAGACTCCCAGCCTCGGCCCTGCCTGGATCTCAGACCCCCAGCCTCGGCCCTGCCTGGATCTCAGACCCCCAGCCTCGGCCCTGCCTGGATCTCAGACCCCCAGCCTCGGCCCTGCCTGGATCTCAGACCCCCAGCCTCAGCCCTGCCTGGATCTCAGACTCCCAGCCTCAGCCCTGCCTGGAACTCAGACTCCCAGCCTCGGCCCTGCCTGGACCTCAGACTCCCAGCCTCAGCCCTGCCTGGATCTCCCACCCCCAGCCTCAGCCCTGCCTGGATCTCAGACCCCCAGCCTCAGCCCTGCCTGGATCTCAGACCCCCAGCCTCAGCCCTGCCTGGATCTCAGACCCCCAGCCTCAGCCCTGCCTTGACCTCAGACGCCCAGGCTCAGTCCTGCCTAGAGCTCAGCCTGCCAGCCTCGGCCCTGCCTGGATCTCAGACCCCCAGCCTCAGCCCTGCCTGGATCTCAGACGCCCAGCCTCAGCCCTGCCTGGATCTCAGACTCCCAGCCTCAGCCCTGCCTGGACCTCAGACTCCCAGCCTCTGCCCTGCCTGGATCTCAGACTCCCAGCCTCGGCCCTGCCTGGATCTCAGACTCCCAGCCTCAGCCCTGTCTGGACCTCAGACCCCCAGCCTTAGCCCTGCCTGGACCTCAGACCCCCAGCCTCAGCCCTGCCTGGATCTCAGACTCCTAGCCTTCTGCCCTGCCTGGAACTCAGACCACCAGCCTCAGCCCTGCCTGGATCTCAGACCCCCAGCCTCAGCCCTGCCTGGATCTCAGCCGCCCAGCCTCCAGGACCAGGAAGGAATAAATGTCCGTTCTGGATCCCGCTCCGTGCGGGTATTTGTCCCAGCTGCCCGATCTGAGTCATACAGCAGAGTCACCAGAAAGCAAAGGGGGCCGATGGGGGGCCATGTGCGTGTTCACGGGCCTCCCCAGCATCACCTGGGTCTGCACTGTGAGTCCGAGGGTGGGGGCTCCTGTCTGGACCCTGGAGGGGGAGCCTGGCGGGCTTCCTGGTGCGTCCGGAGGTGGGTTCAGCAGGCAGAGGTGTGGCTCCGTGGGCCCCCACCTCGGGACGGGCCAGCCTGCGGACGGACCCCGGGGACAGTCGGATGCACCCTGTGACCCCAGGGCATCCCGCAGAGCGGACAGAATCTGAACTCGGCACCCCGGGGGCCTCCTGGGAACACGGCCGAGCCGTGTGCCAAGTCCTGATTGGTCCTTAAATCTCCACGTTCACGTGCAGGCCATGTCCCTGAGTCACGGAAGCTGGATGTGTTTCTCTTTGCGTGGCTTTGCCCCAAGGTCGTGCCCATCAACGCTCCCGGACACCCCGTTTCTTACACACATCTCAGTGCAACAAACAGGATATCTTTTCTTTCCGTTTGCATGCCCGTGCCTCGCATCTGCAAGAAACCTCCCACCATCGGGGGCTGTCTGGGGAGGTGAGACCGTCTCTTGCCCCCGACAAGCGAAAGGACACCCCCAATTGGTTCCCTGCACATCCCTGCGCCCCTGTCCTCCCTCCCGTGTGATTTTGAGACAAAACCTCAGCTCGCCTTCCGATGAAAAATCTCCGCGTGTTTACATGAACTAACCTGGGTGCAAACTTAAAGAATAACGATATAAAAAGGGCGCCTGGGGGGCCCAGTGGGTTGAGCGTCCGACTTCGGCTCAGGTCGTGATCTCACGGTTCGTGAGTTTAACCCCTGCATCAGGCTCTGCACTGACAGCTCGGAGGCTGGAGCTGCTTCGGATTCTGTGTCTCCCTCTCTCTCTGCCCCTCCCCCACTTGCCCTCTGTCTCTCTGTCACTCCAAAATACACATTAAAAGATTTGAAAACATGTAACAATAAAAAATAAGAGAGGAAGAAAACAACAGAAACGTCTGTGCATTTTTCAGCGACCAGGTGCTTCAGTATGTGACCCCAGGGCCCCAGGGTCGTTCTCACTCTGAGAGTATTAACCCGTCATGAGGGGGGGGTTCCCTCTATCGACACTTCCTGTCTTTCCTGTGGGCTCCAAGGACCCGTCCCCAGGCTTCGGCAAGGTAAGCCCGCTCTCCGGCCACCGGCCACTGATGACGCCTGGCCCCTTCCCAGCCGATCGGCCCGTCTTCTGCGATGGGAACCAGGGTTGGCCTCAGGCCTCAGCCACCCCGTCTGCCCCTTGGTCCAGAGCCTCCAGCCCCGAGGCAGGACGATCGCAGAGGTTACCGTGCACCTTGGGGACGATCCGAGGGCTCGCCCATGGCCGGCGGCTGTGAGTCACGGCCTGGGTGCACCTGCTCCGGACGTGGCCTCGGTGGTCTGCTTCCCCAGTCGCACCCTTCCCAGGCGTCACCTCGCCAACCCCGCAGCCTGGGTCCCCACCTGGACCACGGTCTCAGACCCGTCTGTATCAGAGACCAGCCCTCGGTCAGGGATGCGCCCAGCCGTCTCCGCCCTTCCCTCCCGTCCTGAGCACCCCCTGCCCTGGGACAGCAGCCCCCCGCCCCCACCGATGGGACGACGTCCACTTACTGGCCGCTCAGCTCTCGGCACCTGTCTTGGGCCGTCTCAGCACTTTCGGGGGACGCTGTCCCGCCCGGGTGACAGGCAATGACGATGACACCAGACGAGCAGGGTCCCCGAGGGCAGACTCTGGGCACGGACAAGGAGACACGGCCTGGTCAGGAGCCTGTGCTGCCCGGAGACCCTCGCATGATTCATCTGGACGCACGTCAGCCGTGTCCTGCCCGTCAACGAGCAGCAGCCTTGTTATCTCGGGACAGGAAGTGTCCCCGATGTGTCCAGTGTGAAGCCGGCCCTGTGCTGTTTATCAGCCACTCAGGGTTCCTGTTTCTACAGCTCTGGGTCTCTGGACACTTGCCCAACGGGGTCCATCTGGGGAGCACAGGGGAACCAGGGTCTCCGTGCTGGGCTTCCTGTTCTGGAACCTTCTGTGCCCCCCCCCATGTCTTCTCCTGTCATTCAGGGGGAGGCGAGCCCATTGTCAGGATTCACGATCTTGTAGACGTTGGGGCGTGTGGGGTCTGTCTCGTCTACACCACAGGACAAAGGGGTGTTTGACAAGAGCAAAGAAGGCCATCACCGGGTGTCATGGAAGGGTTGTCCCCAGGCGGACATGGTTGTAAGTACAGGTCTTGGCACATGCATACCATTGAGTGGTTTACATCATCCCCAACCATCTGCACTGCTTAGGCTCCTGCTGTCTACTTCAGGAGCGGGTCTGGGGGCGGTGATCTTTTCCTCCCAACCCCACAGCTAAGTGGGACGTTTCCAGAGGACCGCGAGTCCTGAGACGGTCGGTGGTCTCTGTCTGATTTGGAAAAGGGAGCGTCTCACGAGTGTCGATTCAATATGGCGCCCTCTTTGGCGAGATTCCTGGTCGTGGGGAAGGAAGCCCGCCACGGGGCCGGGCGGCCGCTGAATCGGCAGGCGGGACCTACGTCGGGGTCAGGGCTCCTCAGCCGGCCCTCGGATCCACAACCACCACGGATATCGCCGTGCCTGGGGTGGTCCGAGGCACGGCACGTGGACAACACAAGGGACCAGAATGCGAAAGGCCTGGCGACCATGGGGTTGACCCTCTGGGCCAACGGTGGGAACGAGGAGGTCCTACGGAGCAGTAGAGGCAGCTGTGCAACATTCGGGGACGCAGGAGGCACCTGGCGAAGGAGCCTCGGGGCAGGGATGCCCTTGGCGGGCAGTGCGGGTCTAGAAGGTTCTAGAACACAGAAACGGTCCACAGTGCCGAGCATTTTCTCCACCAAGAGCCGACGCGGGGGACTTGGTGGTCGAGACTCGGTGTGTTTTCTGTTTGAAAGGGTGTTTGCGGGGCGCCTGGGTGGCGCAGTCGGTTAAGCGTCCGACTTCAGCCAGGTCACGATCTCGCGGTCCGGGAGTTCGAGCCCCGCGTCGGGCTCTGGGCTGACGGCTCGGAGCCTGGAGCCTGTTTCCGATTCTGTGTCTCCCTCTCTCTCTGCCCCTCCCCCGTTCATGCTCTGTCTCTCTCTGTCCCAAAAATAAATAAACGTTGAAAAAAAAAATTAAAAAAAAAAAAAAAAAAAAAGAAAGGGTGTTTGCGAAGGATCCATTCCCGTGTCAGAAGGGGAATCCCATCGTGAGGGAGAGAATCCTGGCTTCCTGTCTGCGTCGCGTTTACGTTCTAGAGGCGCTTGGATGGTCAGTCAGTGAAGCGTCCGACTTCGGCTCAGGTCGACATCTCACGGTTCGTGACTTCAACCCCTGCATCAGGCTCTGTGCTGACGGCTCGGAGCCTGGAACCTGCTTCGGATTCCGTGTCTCCCTCTCTCTCTGCCCCTCCCCCGTCACACTCTGTCTCTCTCTCTCAAAAATAAACATAATTTTTTTTTTGATAAAAAGAATCTGCCTCTGCCCCCAGACACGTATCACAGAATTCGAAAAGATCATCGTTGTGGGTTGAACGTGCAGTGGGGTTTCCACAGCTCTTACCCTGGCCGGAGCTCGCGAGGGGCCTCGGGTGATGCACCTGCCTGTGCGCTCGTGAACGCCCAGGAGACGCTGAATTAGGAGGCAGCTGTGTGCCTCTGGAACCACCTCCGCTGCTGGCACTTTGGTGACGGCTCTGGGACGCCCCGGGGCTCGCCAAGACGGTGACCGTCCCTTTCGGTTAGCAGACTTCTCGTTGAGCAGTGCTGGGGGCCGTGCGGGGAGGGGGCCTGGGACAGCGTGGCTCATTCTGGGTTATATAACACGCGTTGTGCGAAGGGCGGGTCCCCGAGGCTGCGGGTGGGGACGGCCGGGCCGTCTTGGGCGTGACGGTGGGTCCTGTCCCAGAGAAGCATCGCGGGGGACCCTGGGGTCCTACAGGTCTTGCAGCACGTGGGGGCTCGGGCCAGCAGCCAGCCGTGTGCGGGAGCCTAGAACCTTCCCGCCTGCTGCTGACTCCACGGAGACGGAGACGAGTTACAAGGGTCAGAGGTCGACGTGGCTACAATGTTTCTAACTGAAGGCTGCAGACCTGCCAGAACGTTCCAAGCTGGGATGCAGTGCGGACGAATGCAGGAAACCGCGCACCCCTCTCCCGCACAGCCCCTGACGGCTTCACAGACAAACGTTTCCCTGTCCACACCCGCTGGCGGTTAAACCAGCGGGTCCGAGCTTGGAAAATATTTCGTCTCAAGTCCCAGCGGATGAACCGGAAGGGACAGGACTCGTCCCCACCCCCCCACCCCTGCCCTGCTTCTCTGGCCTCCGAGCTCCCCACCTTGGCGTCTATGAAAACGCTGAAAACGGTGTGAAAATTACAGTTTCACCAAAACCAGGTGGGCTTTATATGAAGATGGATGGCAAGGGGGTCCACGTGTGGCTGGAGACGGGGTGGGGCTTTGGGGACCCACCCACGGGGGAGGGAGTCCTCACGAGAAGGCTGGAGTTTCTGTCCCCAGAATATATATCCCTGTTCTAGCTCCTGGTACCCGGGAAGGGGACCTGATTTGGAAACAGGGTCTTTGCAGATGTGATGAGGGATGTAAACAGAGCCCATCCTGGATCAGGGTGGCCTTAAATCCAGTGACAGGGGACCTGACAAGAGGAGAGACACAGACACAGAGAGAAGCCACATTAAAACCAAGGCAGACACGGGAGGGACGTGGCCACAAGCCCAGGGATGCCTGGAGCCCCAGAAGCTGGAAGAGGCAGGAAGGACCGTCTGCTGGAGCCTCTGGAGGGAGCACAGCCCTGCCTGGATCTCAATGGCCCTGCCCCTCCTGGATCTCAGCAGCCCTGCCCCTCAGTGGTCCTGTCCTGCCTGGATCTCAGTGGCCCTGCCCCTCCTGGACCTCAGTGGCCCTGCCCCTCCTGGATCTCAGCAGCCCTGTCCCTCCTGGATCTCAGCGGCCCTTCCCTGCCTGGATCTCAGCGGCCCTGCCCTGCCTGGATCTCAGGGGTCCTGCCCCGCCTGGATCTCAGTGGTCCTGCCCCCGTGGATCTCAGCAGTCCTGCCCCTCCTGGATCTCAGTGGTCCTGCCCCCGTGGATCTCAGTGGTCCTGCCCTACCTGGATTTCAGTGGTCCTGCCCCGCCTGGATCTCAGTGGGTCTTGCCCCTCCTGGACCTCAGTGGTCCTGCCCCTCCTGGATGTCAGCGGCCCTGCCCTGCCTGGATCTCAGTGGTCCAGACCCTCCTGGATCTCAGTGGCCCTTACCTGCCTGGATCTCAGAGGTCCTGCCCCTCAGTGGTCCTGTCCTGCCTGGATCTCAGTGGCCCTGCCCTGCCTGGATGTCAGCGGTCCTGCCCCGCCTGGATCTCAGTGGTCCAGACCCTCCTGGATCTCAGTGGCCCTGTCGCTCCTAGATCTCAAGGGTCTTGCCCCGCCTGGGTCTCAGCCGCTCTGCCCCTCTTGGAGCTCAGCAGCCCTGCCTGGATCTCAGACTCTGGTCTGCAGAGCTGGGGCAGGGGTTGGGGGGAGATGCACATGGGAAGTTTCAAGGCCTCCCACAGTGGTTTCTGCTGCTGTGTCGTCAGCCCCTTGGAACCTCATGCAAACGCCCCCTCCCACCTGGGCTGCCCTGCCTGCATTTCCAGAGTCCGATCGCCTTCCAGTGGGTCCCCGGTTCCCTTACCCACTGCCAGCACTTGTCCTGCTGTCCTGGCCCCTCACCCCGTGCCTGTGCAAGAGAAAGGACCCCCAGTCACCTGCACGGCCTCCCGCGAGTGCCACTGTGCCCCCAGGTCTCATTTCCTGGGGGTGAAGTCCCCATGGGCTCAGATCCCTCCCCCATCAGCCGCTCAGCCCCCCGGGTGCCTTCGCCTGACGCTCTTGACCATGGGAGACCCTGGGGGCCGAGGTGGGCCCCAGACCATTATCTGAGGAGCACAGGCACGAGGGAACCTTCCTCCCCACAAGTGGTGTGGCCCCACCTGTAAGAACAACGGGGCTGTGAGAACCACGGCTCCAAGGAAAACCCCAAGGTCTGGGCCTGGTCCCTGCCACCACTCTGGTCCTTCTGACCCCCAGCCTGTGGCTGGCCGGTCCCCACAGCCTACGGCCTTTGCAAGGTGTGGAGCATGAAAGTATTCCTCTGGGACTCGTCTTAGGGTTTTCTTCTCCGGGAAACCTCAGGGTGTGCCCTTGAGGTCGTCACCTGATTAGACGAGGCCCACCCCCCATGCGACGCCACCTCTCTTTACTTAAAGTGAGCTGCTTGCGGATTTTTGGTCCCACCTACAAAACACCCCTCAGTGAGTGTTTGATTGAATAACGGGGTGGGGTAGAGGTTTGTCGCCCGAACTCTTAGCTGGTTGGGGAATGAAAGAATCACGGCCAGCGACTCCTCCTTCTGAGTTTAGATTCCCCACAACACCGTCCACGCTTCCAGATGAGAACGAAATGCAGGGAGTCTGGGCCCGTGCTTCCAAATTCACACTAGCAGGATAATGACTGATATCACATCCGCTCGCGAATCCAGGAAGTGAGTCTAGAACATGTTCAGGGTCAGAGGAGAGGGGAGGCTTGGGAGGCGGAATGGAGAAACACCTGTGGGAACCCATGAGGTGGGGTGAGTCGGAGACACGGCCGTGAACTCGTCCCGAGTGTTGGGAGCTGCCGTGGAACAAAGAGCCGGGACTAGGAGGTCTGCACCAGCCTCTCCCCCCGGGGCCGGCACGCCTGAGCCCAGAGGAGCCCGTGGGAAGGCACAGGTTGGGGGTGGGGACTACCGTCGGGAGCGTGTGCCCACTGCCCTGGCGGGGGTCACCTAGGACTGGCACAGGGGACCCACTGGACAGCACATCATGATGAGTTCACCCTTTAAATAGTTCCGTGACGGTCATTGCATGTGGATGGGCATCACATGGATGGGCAACAGCGCCCCCCTCCGTCCCCATTGTTCAGTCAAACACTCGGGCTGTTTTGTAGGTGGGACAAAAAATCCACAAGCAGCTGACTTGAAGAGATGTTAGTTCACATGGGGGGTGGGCCTCATCTAATCAGGCGAAGACCTCAAGGGCACACCCGGAGGTTTCCCAGAGAAGGAATTCTGCCTCAAGTCTGGAGTGTCCCCTATTACATGCCCACCTGCCCGGCAGGTTTCACCCTCAGCAGCCCCGCCATCGACATCGCATGAGCCAATTCCTGGATAACCATCTGTGTATCGTCTTCGTGTGTATCTTTTTGTATATATGTGCGGATGTGTTTCGGCAAACATGTATCTCTTCGTGCATAAGTATCCACACATATTTCTGCAAATAGATATCTCTTCGTGCATACGTATCCACACATATTTCTGCAGACATGTATCTCTTTGTGCATACATATCCACATGTATTTCTGCAAACATCTATCTCTTCGTGCATACGTAACCACAGGTATTTCTGCAAATATGTATCTCTTCCTGCATATGTATCCACACATATTTCTGCAAATAGATATCTCTTTGTGCATACGTATCCACACATATTTCTGCAAATATGTATCTCTTTGTGCATACGTATCCACGTATATATTTTCCTGTCTCTTCTGGGTATATATTTCGATATGGGTCTACCTGTATCTGTATCTCTCTGTATATACATTTTCCACAAAAATCTTGCTCTCCCGTTAGCTTTGTCCTCGTGAACAAATCCAGCCCGGAGGTAAGCCGTGGTTTCCACGGGACACTCCTGCTGGCTTTGGAGACCTTCTGCGGGCACCCTGGGTACGTGCAGCTGACGTCCTTCCCGGCCACGTTCACTTCCGGTCCTGGATGTGCCCTGTTGTCTCACGAAGGCCCGCATTAGACGCTCTCCTGGCGCATACCCTCACGTGCGCAGGGCGGCCTGCAGGTCGTAGGATTTGCCCTCTCAGAAGTCACGACGCAGAGGTGGGGCCAGGATCTTTGAGGGAAGTCCCCTCCCCTCCCTCCCATGCCCGCACACAAAGGTGTCCAAGTCCTGACCCCCATGTTGTGGACTAATGTCCCCAGGGACGTCCACGACCTGATTCCCGAAGCCTGTGAACATGTGACCTTCTGTGACCAACGGGCCCTTACAGGTGATTACGCTCGGGACCCTGAGATGGTCCCTGTACGGGGAGGCCACTGTTCGCACGGGACAAGTGTGTCAGAGGCCACGTCCCAACCCCACCGGCTGCTGGCAGGCAGACGCCTGAGCCACGGGAGGGAAAGGCTCATTGCTCCCCGGGGGTCAAGGAAGGTGCGTCATGGGGTTGGGACCCAACGGCATTCAACTCCGACTACAGGCATCCTTGCAAAAGACCACGTTGTTTTAAGGTAAAAAAATAGAGCGCCGTATAAATAAGTGTTCAAACGATGAAAAGACAAAACGGCTTCCAGAACGTTCCGGGGCTGGAAGCATCTTTGTGGTTCACACGCTCTCCGGGGCGACGGTGACTTCCTCCACGGTTAGGATCTCTTCATGGTCGATCTTTCCTGTATCCGGGGTGGATTTCTCCCAGATGATCTGGGGAGCACAGGGAGGACGGGGGTGTCGGGTTTTCGGGAACCCAGCGAGCGGGGCTCGGGTGGCCAAGGGCTGTGGATGGGAACCGGGGGCCCGGTGGGCAGGGCTGCCCTGTGACTGAGGCATAAAAGGACTGCCTGATGGGACGGCTTGGGACAGGGGCCTCCAGGCATACGGTCCGGCACATGCAAAGGTCCTGGGGCAGGACCGAGCCTGGGGACCAAGGGAGGGGAAGGAGGCTCACTGCCCAACCCCCGTGCTGGTTGGCTGCCCCACCCCCCCACCTACCTGGTGGTCAGTGTGAACATTCTCACTCCATTTATCCTTGATGTGCGGAATCCGCGGGAATAAGGTCTCTGATGCAAATAACCTGGGGACACAAGGAGCGTGTGAAGGACAGACCGGCATGGAACCTCACCCGTCTGTGACGTGGGACACGTCCTCCTGCCGTGTGAGAAGCCACAGCCACGTTCCGGGGAACGATTTCACTGAAGGCTCGAATCTCAGAGAAATGAGCAAACACGAGACTGAGTCCCTGGGGTACGGGGAGGGACTGCAGGATGTGGCCCATCGCGGGCATCCTGGGGGAGCCCGGGGTTCCCGGACATGTACCCCTGTCCCTCCAACCTTGGAGAGCACGCTTTCCGATCTGGCAGGTTCCTGCCCGCGAGCTGGGTTTATGGTCGGCAGTATTTCCAGTGGCCTGACCTCATTTGTGCTTCTGAGCCTGAACAGCTGAGTGCTGTCCCCCCAAAATATATACTCAGGTCCTAAGTCCAGGCACCTGGAAACAGGACCTTGCTGGGAATTTTATCTTTGCAGATGTAATCAAGTTAATGTGAGCTCATCCTGGATGAGGGAACCTAAATCCAATGACGGGTGTCCCTGCCCTGCCTGGATCTGAGTGGTCCTGTCCCCCCTGGATCTCGGGGTCCTGCCCTTGGATCTCAGTGGCCCAGCCCCTCCTGGATCTCAGTGGCCCTGCCCTGCCTGGATCTCAGTGGCCCTGCCCCTCCTGGATCTCAGTGGCCCTGCCCCTCCTGGATCTCAGTGGCCCTGCCCTCCCTGGATCTCAGTGGCCCTGCCCTGCCTGGATCTCAGCGGCCCTGCCCTGCCTGGATCTCAGTGGCCCTGCCCTGCCTGGATCTCAGTCGCCCTGCCCTGCCTGGATCTCAGTGGCCCAGCCCTGCCTGGATCTCAGTGGCCCTGCCCTGCCTGGATCTCAGTGGCCCGGCCCTGCCTGGATCTCAGTGGCCCTGCCCTGCCTGGATCTCAGCGGCCCTGCCCTGCCTGGATCTCAGTGGCCCTGCCCTGCCTGGATCTCAGTGGCCCAGCCCTGCCTGGATCTCAGTGGCCCTGCCCTGCCTGGATCTCAGTGGCCCGGCCCTGCCTGGATCTCAGCGGCCCTGCCCTGCCTGGATCTCAGCGGCCCTGCCCTGCCTGGATCTCAGTCGCCCTGCCCTGCCTGGATCTCAGTGGCCCAGCCCTGCCTGGATCTCAGTGGCCCTGCCCTGCCTGGATCTCAGTGGCCCAGCCCTGCCTGGATCTCAGTGGCCCTGCCCTGCCTGGATCTCAGTGGCCCGGCCCCGCCTGGATCTCAGGGGCCCTGCCCCTCCTGGATCTCAGTGGCCCTGCCCTCCCTGGATCTCAGTGGCCCTTCCCTGCCTGCATCTCAGTGGGCCTGCCCTGCCTGGATCTCAGGGTTCCTGCCCTGCCTGAATCTCAGCAGTCCTGCCCCTCCTGGATCTCAGCGGCCCTGCCTGGATCTCAGTGGCCCTGCCTTGATCTCAGTGGTCCTGCCCTGCCTGGATCTCAGCACCCCTGTGCTGCCTGGATCTCAGCGGCCCTGCCCTGCCTGGATCTCAGTGGCCCTGCCCCTCCTGGATCTCAGTGGCCCTGCCCCTCCTGGATCTCAGTGTCCCTGCCCCGCCTGGATCTCAGCGGCCCTGCCCCGCCTGGATCTCAGCGGCCCTGCCCCTCCTGGATCTCAGCGGCCCTGCCCCTCCTGGATCTCAGTGTCCCTGCCCTGCTTGGATCTCAGAGGCCTTGCCCTGCCTGGATCTCAGTGGCCCTGCCCCTCCTGGATCTCAGTGGCCCTGCCCCTCCTGGATCTCAGTGGCCCTGCCCTTCCTGGATCTCAGGGGCCCTGCCCTGCCTGGATCTCAGTGGCCCTGCCCCTCCTGGATCTCAGCGGCCCTGCCCCTCCTGGATCTCAGTGGCCCTGCCCCTCCTGGATCTCAGTGTCCCTGCCCTGCTTGGATCTCAGAGGCCTTGCCCTGCCTGGATCTCAGTGGCCCTGCCCCTCCTGGATCTCAGTGGCCCTGCCCCTCCTGGATCTCAGGGGCCCTGCCCTGCCTGGATCTCAGGGGCCCTGCCTTGCCTGGATCTCAGGGGCCCTGCCTTGATCTCAGTGGCCCTGCCTTGATCTCAGTGGTCCTGCCCTGCCTGGATCTCAGCACCCCTGTGCTGCCTGGATCTCAGCGGCCCTGCCCCTCCTGGATCTCAGTGTCCCTGCCCCTCCTGGATCTCAGGGGCCCTGCCCTGCCTGGATCTCAGTGGCCCTGCCCTGCCTGGATCTCAGTGGCCCTGCCCCTCCTGGATCTCAGGGGCCCTGCCCTGCCTGGATCTCAGTGGCCCTGCCCTGCCTGGATCTCAGTGGCCCTGCCCCTCCTGGATCTCAGGGGCCCTGCCCTGCTTGGATCTCAGGGGCCCTGCCCTGCCTGGATCTCAGTGGCCCTGTCCTCCCTGGATCTCAGTGGCCCTTCCCTGCCTGCATCTCAGCGGCCCTGCCCTGCCTGGATCTCAGGGTTCCTGCCCTGCCTGAATCTCAGCAGTCCTGCCCCTCCTGGATCTCAGCGGCCCTGCTTGGATCTCAGTGGCCCTGCCTTGATCTCAGTGGTCCTGCCCTGCCTGGATCTCAGCACCCCTGTTCTGCCTGGATCTCAGTGGCCCTGCCCCTCCTGGATCTCAGCGGCCCTGCCCCTCCTGGATCTCAGTGTCCCTGCCCCTCCTGGATCTCAGGGGCCCTGCCCTGCCTGGATCTCAGTGTCCCTGCCCCTCCTGGATCTCAGTGGCCCTGCCCCTCCTGGATCTCAGTGTCCCTGCCCTTCCTGGATCTCAGGGGCCCTGCCCTGCCTGGATCTCAGTGGCCCTGCCCTGCCTGGATCTCAGTGGCCCTGCCCTTCCTGGATCTCAGTGTCCCTGCCCCTCCTGGATCTCAGCGGCCCTGCCCCTCCTGGATCTCAGCGTCCCTGCCCCTCCTGGATCTCAGGGGCCTTGCCCTGCCTGGATCTCAGGGGCCCTGCCCCGGCCTGGATCTCAGTGTCCCTGCCCCGCCTGGATCTCAGTGGCCCTGCCCCGCCTGGATCTCAGTGGCCCTGCCCCGCCTGGATCTCAGTGGCCCTGCCCCGCCTGGATCTCAGGGGCCCTGCCCCGCCTGGATCTCAGTGGCCCTGCCCCGCCTGGATCTCAGTGGCCCTGCCCCGCCTGGATCTCAGTGTCCCTGCCCCTCCTGGATCTCAGGGGCCCTGCCCCGCCTGGATCTCAGTGTCCCTGCCCCGCCTGGATCTCAGTGTCCCTGCCCCTCCTGGATCTCAGTGTCCCTGCCCCTCCTGGATCTCAGGGGCCCTGCCCTGCCTTGATCTCAGGGGCCCTGCCCCTCCTGGATCTCAGTGTCCCTGCCCCGCCTGGATCTCAGCGGCCCTGCCCCTCCTGGATCTCAGTGTCCCTGCCCCTCCTGGATCTCAGGGGCCCTGCCCTGCCTGGATCTCAGTGGCCCTGCCCCTCCTGGATCTCAGTGGCCCTCCCCCTCCTGGATCTCAGTAGCCCTGCCCTGCCTGGATCTCAGCAGCCCTGCCCCTCCTGGATCTCAGTGGTCCTTCCCTGTCTGGGTCTCAGACTCTCGTCTCCAATGCTGGGAGATGATTCATTTATCTTGTTTCAAGACATCTGGTTTGTGGTCATTTTTTCCTGTTTCCACAGGAAACGCAAGCAGCTTTTCACGAAGATAAGTGCCCTGGGTAAAGCACGCGCTCTGTCACCGTTCCGGTGGCTGTGGCCCCTGTTCCCGTCTGCTCCCAGGTGCAGGGTCCCTGGGCAACGGGGGTGCCATGCAGCCCCCGCATTCAGCCGGGCAGGAAACCCCCCCTTGTCCTGTGCCTTTGGCCACGCGCCTCAGTCCTGAGGGGAACTGCCACCGGATGCCCAGCCAGGACGCGGGGGGCCATCGAGGGCTGGGCACAGGAGGCCACCCAGAGGGTCCCCCCATCGTGCAGGAGGGCCACACTCTGCGAAGATGCCCCAGGTTCACAAAGCATGCTCTCAACTGGCCTGTAGGTGAGAATTAACTTTTCTGCGTGTGCTTTTCATTCCGAGGCGCGTGTGAGGGGCCCCGAGACCCTGTTGGAGCCAAGGGCACACGTCTGCTGCCCACACAGGAGCCCCCGTTCCCCATGTGCAAAGGCCGGAGGACTGGAAGTCGCCGGCTGGGCCCCGAGGCCTCGGTGAGACTCGCATGGGGACAGGAAGCTTTGGCAGAAAAAGAAGCTGAGGTCGCGGGCCCCCAGCGCCCATCTGGCTGAAGGGGGGGGCGCACGGGTGGGCTCGGTAGGGCCCCTGGAGGGCTCTGGGGCTGCCCGTCGGGGGGTCCCGACGAGGCCCCCCTTGGCCCGTCTACACCGCCCCCTGCTGAGGGCACACCACCGGCTCTGTGAGCTCCATCCAACCCACCAGTGGCGTTACCTTTTCACAAGGCAGCTGAGAATCAGGGCACAGACGAAGGTCCCCAGGACCACGAACACATAGACGTGCACAAAGCTGGTTGTGGCTTGTGTGGAGCCTGGGGAGAGAGGGGGATGCACCTCGTACCCCTCAGGGCAGACTGGGGACACACGGCAGTCATTTCCTCGCTGGCTGGCCGCGGAGGAGAAAGGCTCAGAGCGGCGGGGGACCCGCCAAGTGTCCACCCCGAAGCCTTCCTGCAAAGCTGTCCATGAGCCAAAGGGGCCTCTGCATCGTCCACAGCATAATGTGCTCTGACGGTGCGGTAAACCGATTTCAAAGGGGACCAAAAAGGCACGCCTGGGAGGCTCCGTCGGTTAAGCGTCCGACTTCGGCTCAGGTCATGATCTCATGGTTCATGACTTCAACCCCTGCATCAGGCTCTGCGCTCACAGCTCGCAGCCTGGAGCCCGCTTTGGATTCTGTGTCTCCCTCTCTCTCTGCCCCTCCCCTGCTCATGCTCTGTCTCTCTCTGTCTCAAAAATAAATAAAAACATTAAAAAAACTTTTTTTAATAAAAAAATAAACATTTTAAAAAAAGGGACCAAAAAAGTTAATTAATTTCTAAAAAACAAACCAAATGACTAAGTAAATACATTTCAAATCCCCAAAGAAAATAAAAATGGACCAAATAAACAAATTTTAACCTCCCAAATAATATAAAAATGGACCAAATAAATAAATTTTAACCTCCAAATAAAATAGAAATGGACCAAATAGATAAGTAAATTTAAAAAATAAAAAAAATAAATGCAAATGGACCCCCCCAACCATACGCATTTCCAGGCATATGGTTTTTTGTTTTTCTCTGCGGGCATACGGCTTCAACAAAGTTGCCCTACAAGTGTCAGACCAGGAGACCCCTTCCGGCTGGGGTGGCCGGTTCAGGAGGCTGCGGGGCGTTTGTCCTTCCTCTGAAGGAGCACAGACAAGCGCACGGGAACCCCTGGGTCGTGAGCCTCCAGGGAGACAGGATGGGCTAACAGAAAGATTCGGGGGCACTCCCGGGTCACGTACCGAACTCCACGGGCTGGCTCCAGGCACTCCAATGCTGTCCCCGTGCATCTGAGGCCCGTATCGTCACAGTGTGCTTGGGTCTGGGCTCTGGACTCGGGAAGTTGTATTTATTTTCCGATTTGCCGGTCACGTCGATCTTTGGACAGAAGAGAAAAGTTTCAAGGCAGGGTCTCCTGTGTTCAGCAAAGAAGGGCTGGGGCGGGACGTGGGGGGGGGGAGCGGGCGGGGGGGAATGCCTTTGCAACGGCCCCACCGAGGCAGCTGACAGGTTCAGAAGCACGCTCCCTCACGGGGCCGAGCATCAGAACTGTCTAGAAACATGTGGTCTCGGGGGCTCCCCCAAGTAGAAATGACTCAGCAGGTACAAGGGCCAGGAGCAGAGACGGGGACTGAGCTAAGCCCCATTGGACAGAAGACGATATGGAAGGTCAGAGTGTCCCTAGGACTTAGGAAACGTCCCCATAAAGGACATTGATGTCCATCCACTACAGGTGTTTGGCAGGAAGAAATCTGGGTCACGCTCACAGGAATCTTCTGGGTCAGGGTTTTAACTCACCAGTTGATTTCCGGCGTGTTCCTTGTTGTTCTAGAAAAAAACAAACAGAACTAGATGTACTTTTCTGCATTGGGCACATTTTTACAGTTTTCACACGTTGTCCCCTGGGAGTGTGGTCAAGGGTCACACCCCGGGGCCCAGGGGACGGCTGAGGCCCTGTGAGCGGCCTTCACCCCGAGTCACGTGGGGACTGAGGGTGGGACTCATCCACGGAGGGAAATGGGGCCTGATCATGCCTGGGGTTCAAGCCAGTGGCAGATGGGGCCAAGCAAGGGCTGGAGGTCGTGTTTGTCTACACTGGGCGCAGCTGGAAGTGGAGAGAGGGCTCCCCCTGTCTACACTGGGTGCAGGTCCATATAGAGCCTAGCGTCCCCCCTGTCTACACTGGGCGCATGTCCATATGGAGCCTAGCGTCACCCCTGTCTACACTGGGCGCAGGTCCATATGGAGCCTAGCATCACCCCTGTCTACACTGGGCGCAAGTCCATATGGAGCCTAGTCCCCCCATCTACACTGCGCGCAGGTCCATATGGAGCCTAGCGTCCCCCGTCTACACTGGGCGCACGTCCATATGGAGCCTAGCGTCCCCCTGTCTACACTGGGCGCAGGTCCATATGGAGCCTAGCGACGCCCTGTCTACACTGGGCACACGTCCATATGGAGCCTAGCGGCCTGTCTGTCTACACTGGGCTCAGGTCCATATGGAGCCTAGCGGCCCGTCTGTCTACACTGGGCTCAGGTCCATATGGAGCCTAGCGTCCCCCCTGTCTACACTGGGTGCAGGTCCATATGGAGCCTAGCGTCTCCCCCGTCTACACTGGGCGCACGTCCATATGGAGCCTAGCGTCCCCCTGTCTACACTGGGCGCAGGTCCATATGGAGCCTAGCGTCTCCCCCGTCTACACTGGGCGCACGTCCGTATGGAGCCTAGCGTCCCCCTGTTTACACTGGGTGCAGGTCCATATGGAGCCTAGCTACGTCCTGTCTACACTGGGCGCACGTCTATATGGAGCCTAGCAGCCCGTCTGTCTACACTGCGCGCACGTCCATATAGAGCCTAGCGTCCCCCCTGTCTACACTGGGCACATGTCCATATGGAGCCTAGCGGCCCGCTGTCTACACTGGGCGCACGTCCATATGGAGCCTAGCGTCACCCCTGTCTACACTGGGCGCAGGTCCATATGGAGCCTAGCGGCCCGCTGTCTACACTGGGCGCACGTCCATATGGAGCCTAGCATCACCCCTGTCTACACTGGGCACAGGTCCATATGGAGCCTAGTCCCCCCTCTCTACACTGCGCGCAGGTCCATATGGAGCCTAGCGTCCCCCGTCTACACTGGGCGCACGTCCATATGGAGCCTAGCGTCCCCCTGTCTACACTGGGCGCAGGTCCATATGGAGCCTAGCTACGCCCTGTCTACACTGGGCGCACGTCCATATGGAGCCTAGCGGCCTGTCTGTCTACACTGGGCTCAGGTCCATATGGAGCCTAGCGGTCCATATGGAGCCTAGCGGCCCATCTGTCTACACTGGGCTCAGGTCCATATGGAGCCTAGCGTCCCCCCTGTCTACACTGGGCGCAGGTCCATATGGAGCCTAGAGTCTCCCCCGTCTACACTGGGTGCACGTCCGTATGGAGCCTAGCGTCGCCCTGTCTATACCGAGTCTCCGTTGATGAGGAAGAGAGAGTCCACCTTGCCCCCCCTGGCCTCCCGTGGTCGTGGCGGAGCGAACCTGCCTTGTCTACACTGGGTCCCGGCGGTCCTGGAGGAAAGAACCTCCTTCTCCAGGCGGGTGCCGGCGGCGTGGACGGCCAGGGCCTGTGCGTCCCGCCTCCGCCTGCTCACCTCCAAGCCCCGACGGCTTTCGGGGTGCAGCCGGGGGTGTCCCCTCGCCCTGGGACCGGCCGCGGGGTGACCGTCCCGCGGGGGGCACCGTGTCGTCCTCTGCCCCGCCGCCTCGCCTCACGCATCCCTGCCGGGCCGCGGGCACCGGGCCCTCGCGGCGGGGGGCGGGGCGCTGGTCTGCCCTCTGGGTCGACGCCGTCCGGTCCGGGGCCGGGCGCACTGACCTGCTTCTGGATGCGCAGCTGGTAGTTGAAGTCCCAGGCGGACGAGGGGTGTCGCGTCCTGGGCGGGTCCCAGAGGATCTGGCAGTGCGACGGGTTGCAGTCGACGCTGACGTTGTTGGGCGGGCTGTATATTTCTGCGAGGGGGACCGAGGTCACGGCCCTGAGCCCCGGGGGCTCCGGCCCAGGTCCGCCCGCCGGGTGTCAAGGGGCAGCCGGTAGGGGTCCCCCGGAGCACCAAAGGGGACCGCGGGCGGGCGCGTGGGCAGGGCTGGCGGTGCGCACGCGTGACCGCGTGGCCGGCTGCGGGGAGGGACCCGGGAACCCCGGGGGAGGGAAGGAGGGACGCAGCGGGGCTGAGCGGGCACGGGGCCACTATGGGGACAGCCGGGCGGAGAGGACGCACGTCCTGACCCGGCGAGCGGCGAAGGGATACCCCGCGGGGTGGGTGGCGCCAAGGCTGGGGACGTGCGGTCTGTGTCTCCTCCCGGCGGCCACATTCGGTCCTCAACCCCGGAGGTTGGAGGGGGCGCGTTCCGTTCCCGGTCCTTTCGGGACGGCACGCAGCCTTCCTTACGCAGACACGACTCCTTAAACCGTTGCCCCTTGGGGCCCCCAGTCCCTCTCCCATCCCCCCGGCCCCTCGCCGAAGTCAGAGGAGGGAACTGAGAATTCAAAGCCACGGAGCCTGCGGTTGGTAACCCTGGCAACCGGCCCCCACCCGGAGCGCTTTTAGCGGTCACCTCGTTAACATAACAAAAGACTCATTCAGGGCTCTGGACCCCGGGAAATTCAAAGGCTCTGGTCAGCCCTGGGCCACAGAGCCTGGAGGGAGACCCAGAGCGGCTGATCGGAAGTCACAGTATCACAGGGCTGAAGTTTGCAATAATCTTGGGGCCTCCTGGGTCCAATAAAAGTCTTAGAAATACGGGGAAGAAGAAAGAAAAGTGGGGATTCCCTCGGAAGGAAGGTGGCCACGTCTGGGCCAGGGGACGTCTGTCCTGCTGTGACAGTCCCAGGGGCCCCAGCGGCCACCTAGAGCTCCCCCAACAGGTGGCTCTGCAAGAGGGGGCTGGGGGAGACGTGAGCTGGCATCCGTTTGTCAACGGGGTCCCCCCAAAAGACAAGAGAAGGCTGTGCCCGCTACCACATGGGGAGGTCCACAAGCGAGCCTGAATTCCCCTCCCGCCACCTCCCGGGTCCGAATGTCCCCCTCTGTCCTGCTGGGACTTCACTGTGGGGGCCTGGGGAGGGGGGCTCTGGCTTCCTCCGGTGGGCGGTGGGGGGCAGGGGGTGCCACACCTTTTCACCACGCCGAGTTCAGAGTAGAAGGGGTGCTGGCCCCCTTACTCGGCCACCTTCCAGGAGGGAGGAACCGTATGGACGCCTCGACTCGGGGTCTCTGGCCTCCAGAGCTGCGAGAGAATACATTTCCGTACCTCCAACCCCCCCAGTTTGTGGCCAGGTGCTAACAGCAGCCCCAAGAAACGCGGGCTGGTGTCCCAGCAAATCCCCTTCCAAGCTCGCCTGCCAAGCATTGGGTTCACCCCACAGGACGCCCTTCTCACCTATTTTTTTCAAGGACAAAATCGTATCAAAAAACTGGACCGCTGTCTCTCGGCTGGTACCGTTCACCAGGAAGTAATTGCGGAACGTTAATCCCGACAGATCGTGCAGGTGACATCCGACGTGGGTTCCTGAGTCCGTCACGTAATGAGGACACTCTCTTTCCCGTTTTTCCCTACAAGATTGCAAGGTGTTCGGAGACCGGTCAGGGCGTCCCCCTCTCCCGCCCTGTGCTTTTCAAGGCCACCTACACAAGGTCGACACTTACTTAAAGTCTTGTATGTACAAGAAATATTGGACGTCATCAGGCGCAGCCCGACCTTTCGCCCAAGTGCAATTCATGAAGTTCACGTTGTAGATAAAACAGGAGAAGTTTTGGGCAGCGGTGCCCTCGCCTCCTGAGAAGACACAAGAAGGAAACGATCTGGGCAAGTGGACCCCATGCTTGGAGCCTCTACCGAGCATTCAAACAATAGTTCGTTCCAGTCCTTCTTAAACACGTCCAAAAAATGGAAGAAGAGGAAACACTTCCAAATTCATTTTGTTTTATTTACTTTTTATTTCGAGAGAGAGAGAGAGAGAGAGAGAGAGAGGTGGGAAGGGGCAGAGAGAGAGAGAGGAAGAGAGATAATCCCAAGCAGGCTCAGTGCTGTCAGCGGGAAGCCTGATTGATGCAAGGCTCAAACTCATTACCTGAGCCGAAATCGAGAATTGCACGCTTAACAGACTGAGCCACCCAGGTGTCCCCCAAATTCATTTCATGAGGACAGGATCAGCCTGAAGCCAAAGTCTCATACACACACAGAAGGAAAGAAAATCACATCCCGATATCCAAAAATTCAGTATCCATTCATGATTGAAAAAAAAAAAAAAAAAAAAACCTTTCAATAAAATACGTAAAGAAAGAATTTGCCTCAACACAATAAAGGACAGATGTAAAAAGCCCATAGCTGACAGCAATGGAAAAAAACAGAAAGCTTACCTTGTAAGGTAAGAAATGAGTCTACTGTAGGTACTCTCACCAGCTCGATTTAAATTTTTTTAATGTTTATTTATTTTTCAGAGAGAGATAGAGCGTGAGCAGGGGAGGGGCAGACAGAGAGAGGGAGACACAGAATCGGAAGCAGGATCCAGGTTCTGAACTGTCAGCCCAGAGCCCGACGTGGGGCTGGAACTCATGAACCGTGAGATCATGACCTGAGCCGAAGTCTGCCGCTCAACCGACTGAGCCACCCAGGTGCCCCAAAAAACACTTTTATTATAGCTAATAAATAAATGTAATAAAGTTGCAGGATACAAAATCAGCATACAAAAATCAGCAGTATTTGTATACTCTAATGGCAACCCATTTAGGAAGAGAATTAAGAAAATAATTCCAGGGTGCCTGACTGGCTCAGCTGGTAGAGCATGTGACTCTTGATGTTGGGACTGTGGGTTTGAGCCCCACATTGGGTGTAGAGATTACTTAAAAATAAGAAAAATTAAAAAAAGGAAATAATCCCTTTGTTCTGATAGCAACAAAAGGAATACAATACTTAGGAATAAACTGGCTCCAGGCTCTGAGCCATCAGCCCAGAGCCCGACGCGGGGCTCGAACTCCCGGACCGCGAGATCGTGACCTGGCTGAAGTCAGATGCTTAACCGACTGCGCCACCCAGGCACCCCGAGGAATAAACTGAACCAAGAAGGTGAAAGATGTGTATACTGAATATTATCCGACATTGATGAAGAAAATTTAAGAACACACAGATAAGGGGCGCCTGGGTGGCTCAGTCCATTAAGCATTTGACTCTGGGTTTGGGAGGAGAAGGAGAAGAAGGAGGAGGAGGAGAAGTGAGAGGAGGAGAAGAAGGAGAAAACAACAAAAGAAAACAAACAAACAAACAAACACAACAAAAGACCCCCCAAAACCGAAACAACCTGAATAGGGCAAAGGACCTGAATAGACATTTTTCAGAAGAAGATACACAGATGGCCAACGGCTACGTGGGAAGATACTCCACATCACTCATCATCAAAGAAATGCGAATCAAAGCCGCAAGGAGCTGTCGTCTCACACCCGCTAAATGGCTATTATGAAAAAGAGGAGAGATAAATACCAGCGAGGGTGTGGATAAACAGGGAACCCTGTGCACTGCTGGTGGGAATGTGAGTGAGTGCAGCCACTGTGGAAAAATTAGGAAGTTTCTCTAAATATTCACTGCAGAACTCTCATATGGCCCAGCAATCCCTACTTTTGGGTCTATACCCAAAGGAAACGAAATCTGGATCCCCAAAAGGTATACACACCCCCATGTTCGTTACGGCACACATTCACAATAATGTGAATCATCCTTCATTATGATTCGCGATAGCCAACGTGTGGACACAGCCTAAACGGTGTTGCTGAATGGATGGGTACAGAAGATGTGACGTATACACACGATGGAGTAGTATTCAGTTACAAAAAGAAGGTGTTATGTATGCTAAGTGAGCAAAGTCAGACAAGAAAGACAAAATTGGGCATGCCTTGAGGGTAATGATGTCCAGAAGGATCACTGTGATGTTTTCCCTACCTGGGTTAGCGTAGACCAGTTTTTCTGGAATCGGTCCTTGGGTGCTATTTACTTTAACCACGAACGTGACTCCTCCATGGAGAGAATCATGGGAAAAGTTGCAGTGACAGTCTTTGTTCTTGGGCTAAAAAGATGCAACCAGTCAGGGCATTAGGAAATTTTTTCTTCTCCTCTGGATGTTGTCTGTTCATCCACTGACCCCGTGAAGTCACCACCACCCATGCACACTCTCTGGGTGGGTGTTGGCGTGCCAACGCATAGGTGGGACCTCAACCCTGCAGTGTATAGTGTTGTTTAGAAGGCGGGAACCGAGGCCTTCTTTCACTGGGGCCCTCAGTCACCAGAGATCCGGTTAAAATGCAGATTCTGGCTCAGTGGGGTCCAGGCGGGGGAGTTTTCTTGTCCTGTCTCAAACCCCTCATACAGTCACAGGCTTCATGTTACCATTGTATCTGGTGAGCCTTCTGACCTTGTTTTCATCGAACACTCGGGACTACTGCTATGTCTTTCTTGGGATTAAGTCCACCGTGTGGATGAGTTTGGATGGATGCACCGGGCAAAAGGCTGCAGTTTCCGCTAGGAGGACAGCGGTTCCCCTAAGCAACACCCTCTGACGGGACACCAAAGCCTCAAAATCACAGAATAAGCCATATGTCTTCCCCCTGATCACTGTTGTTGGACATTCCATCTCCTGGAAAGTGCCCCCTGGAAATTCTGGGCACATTCGGGTTCCCGATCGGAATCTGCCCTTGTGGCCCTGGGTCCCGCATCCCACCAGATTGTCTCATTTTGCCCTCTTTCGGTGGGTGATCATCCCCAAAGGTCCCACCCTACAGCCTGTGACAGGTCTAACCTCATAGGAGCTTTGAGCTGGGCATCCTTTCCGGGGAGCCCCGCCCTCCCTTTCCTTTTGGGGTAAGACATTTTCCAAGGAGTTGCTAAGTCCCCCAGGGAATTGGGCCCCCAGGCACCTTTTGGACACGGGGCAGCCCTTATCTCCCTGGTACATCTAGAACCATGATGTGTCCCAACGTCATACCCATGCTGTTCATTCCCACCTGTTGTAGCCTTATTGCTAACGTGAAGAGAGCCTCGTGAAGGATACCAGATGACTTTATCAAATCATCTTACCTTTTTTCTGATCTCTCCTTTCTCCTTGTGGATCATGACACATTCGAGGTAGGTAGTGTTTTCTTTGCAGTCCCAACTCAGTTCCATTGTCCTTCGGTCGAACTTCATATTTAGACTGGGGACCCATTCCGTGGTTGGAACATCTGAAAGACGTAGCCACCAGATTCAGAAGTTGACCTTTTCCCATCATCACTCCCCACCCGCTGACCCATCCCGTATCTTGCGAGCAAAGATCAAGGCTGGGAGATGCTGTGCCCTTCCCCTGTCCCACCCCAGGTGGCCCCAGGGCATTGGCACATCCTCAGAATCTGCCCCATTCCCATCTCCCCTTCCTGCCTGGATCTCCGTGCCTTTTCTCCATGTGAGGATGCCTACTGTGTACGTGAGCCAAGACCAACCAAGTGAGAACCAGCAGAGACTATTTTTACTGCGAGCTCGTCACGGTGAGGGAGTCGGCCACCATCGACGGCACTTGTCAGAGACTCAAGGGCGGACAGAGGGGAGGGCAGGTGGACGAGCGGGGCCATTCGGTTGTGCCCCGAGCAGAGGCTGTGGGTGTGGGGGAGATCACGTGACTCCCCAGCAGCGGGGCGCCCCTGTGATACGTTAGGACAGCGCATCGGGCTTCCTCCGGTTGGTCCTGAGGCAGAAGTGGTATCAGAAAGCAGGGAAGCTGTCAGTGAGTGACCAAATCCCGGACATAACCCAGCCGAGAAAGTCTTCGACGGTCAACAGAACTCTGACAACACGGACGCATTTAGAGAACACGTCCAGCCAGCTCGTGCACAGCCCTGGACCCAGGGCACTCCGGAGTGAGCAGACCTCATCAGCATCACGTGCAACGCACACGGCAGGGGCCAGGCTGGACAGCACAGACTTTGTGCAGGCGCGTAAGGTGCGGGAGGACCCAGAGACCTCACGTGCCAGGACGTGTCCCCAGGGACACAGGACGCGGAATGAGGCAGGCAGAAAAGGGTCAGACAGCTTCAGGCCCTTACCCTGGTGCTCCTGAGTCAGGGGTAACGCTGGGTCCAGCAGCATACAGAACAGGATGGTCGTGGCCAAGGGTCCCAGGGGGCGGCTGGGAGGACGAGGAAGCCCTGGAAGGAGGGACAGTCACACTGTGAGGAGATCAGCTCTCACTAGGGGTCTCGTCAGGAGGACCCAGACAGGATTCCCCACAGGACCATCCCCAGGCTGATGGCCAGCCCGCTGGTCTGCCTGGGGTCACTGCAAGTTACAACCGGTCTCAGGGGGTCCCCAGAACCGAGGGCCTGGCCTGCAGTCTGGACACGGGCTCCAGCCCACCCTGTGTCCTCTGTGTCCCTGTGGTGAGTTGACCACAGGCTCTGGCATCATTCCCATCTGTAATCTAGTGGAGGAGATGGACGTCCGCGGGGCCCTTATTACGACGTCCACCATGCTGACATCGGGATGGACACGTCTCTGGGCATGTTATTGTGCCCACCACAGGTACCAAGATCCACTCACTCCCTAGGGCTCAGGGCTGAGTCCAGGATGGGCACCAACTTGATGGCCATGTTGCGCACAAAACAACAGTGGAGACAGAGAGTCAGGGTCGTTCCCAGGCTGCTGGACTGTGAGTGAGGTCCTGGCTTCACATACTCTGCCTCCCGGACACGTCTGGACCATCTCTGACCGGGGTCCGGGTGGAACGCAGGCTCCCCAAGCCCTTCCCCAGGCTACGCCTTCATTTGTCAAAGAAATGGATTCCGGTTCCACCTGCAGAGAATGGCCTGGGCTGTCCACCTACTCGAGAGCCCGCATGACCAAGAAACCAGGAACCCACTCACCGACTTCTGTCTTCTCCAGAATGAGCTTCCTGTGAGAGGCAGGTTACAAAATGATCTCCCCACACAGCGTGGATGGAGATTGACCAGTGCCCCGCAAATCTACCCTGCAAATTCACACGTCCGCCATGCTGATAAGGCTTGACTCATGGTCCAGATGAGTCTTGAAGCCACACCCGATATGTCACAGTACTTGGGAGAAAATGACACACACTCCTATTACTTTCTCATTGTGCCGACTCTTGTTTGGTTCATACAATTTTAATTTTCTAATTTGTATTAAAAATTTTTTAACTAAAAAAATTTTTTTGCTGTTTATTTTTGAGAGGCAGAGAGACACAGACACAGAGCACGAGCAGGGGAGGGACAGAGAGAGAGGGAGACACAGAATCCAAAGCAGGCTCTAGGCTCTGAGCTGTCAACACAGAGCCCGACGTGGGGCTCGAACTCACAGACTGTGAGATCATGACCTGAGCTAAAGTCGGACGCTTAACCGACTGAGCCACCAGGTGCCTCCAAAATGTTTTTTTTTTTTAATGCTTATTTATTTTTGAGACAGAGAGAGACAGAGCATGAACGGGGGAGGGTCAGAGAGAGGGAGACACAGAATCCGAAACAGGCTCCAGGCTCCGAGCTGTCAGCACAGAGCCCGATGCGGGGCTCGAACTCACAGAGTGCAAGATAGTGACCTGAGCCAAAGTCGGCTGCTCAACCGACTGAGCCACCCAGGCGCCCCTCCAAAATGTTTTTAATAGGAGTATAGTTGACACACGCTCTGATTGTGTCTTAATAATTAGAATGGATTTGGGGGGAGTAGAAGAAGAAATGATAGGTCAGGTTTCCATTGAGGTAATAACAATATTTTGAGGTTTCTCTTTTTTTTAACTTCTTTTTTTAAAAGCTTGAGTTTTGCAACTATCGAAAGGGGTGTGTAAGAATAAAAGAGGAAAATAAAAAGGGGTAAGTGCACAGAGAGATATGGAGGAGCTTAAATAATTTTCTAAGTGAAAGAAGGCAGCTTGAAAGTGATATGTCCTGTATGATTCCAACTCTATGACATTCTGGAAAAGGAAAAAGTATGGAGACAGAAAAAAGTGAGCAGTCTTCAGGGTTGGGGGAGGGACAGATGGGCAGGTGGGGCAGAGAGGATTTTTAGGGCAGTGAAACTACTCTGTTATCATCCTATAACGGTGGATCCATGTTGTTACACATCTGTCCAAACTCAAAGAATGTCCAACACCAAGAGTTACTCTAATTTAAACCGTGGGCTTTAATCAATAATCACGTATCAATATTGGTCCATCAATTATAACAGCTGTGCCGCACTGATGCCAAATATTAATAATGGGGGAGACTAGGTCCAAGGGGAAGCACATATATAGCAATCCCTTAATTTTGACTTAAGTGTTTCTGTAAACCTAAAACTGCTCTTAAACACAAAAACAAAATCTATTAAAAACTTTTTCAACACGTAAGGACAAAAGCAAAGGGATCTGGTCACATAAAGCTGCACTCAACAGAGAACACCTGATGCTACGCTTGGGTTTGGGGCGGGGTCTTGTGGTCTGCCCACCATCTCCCCGGTGGTATTTTTGCTGGGGTTCGTTCCTTGGTGATTGTTGTTGTCACTTGTCAGTTGTAACGAGGGTCTTAGGTCTCTAAGTATTTCTCTCCCTCTCAGCCACTAACTGCCTCTGCTGTTTCCTCCTGCCTTTGTGTTCCCTATGACCTCGTCCTTTTAACTCCTTATCTTTCCTTGGAGGTTCCTCTCTCTCTCTCGTACCACACATGATGGGGTTTTCTGTAATTTCCTTGTGTTAATGGTCTGTTTTCTATCTTTTCTAAACACTCCCTCTTTACTCTTGGTGTATTAGCTCCCCGGGTGCTGACAGAACAGATAGCCACAAATTTCCTTTCTTCCTTCCCATTTCTCTTCCCTCCCTCCTTGCATCCTTTCTACTTTCTTTCCTTCCTTCCTTCTTTCCCTTCTTCCTCCTGCTTCCTTCCTTCCTTCCTTCCTTCCTTCCTTCCTTCCTTCCTTCCCTCTCTCCCTCCCTTCTTTCCTTCCTTCCTCCCTTCCTCCCTCCTTGCCTTTCTCCCTCCCTCCCTCCTTCTGTCCTTCCTTCCTTCCTTCCTTCCTTCCTTCCTTCCCTCCCTCACTTCTTTCCTTCCTTCCTTCCCTTCCTCCCTTCCTTCCTTCCTTCCTACCTACCTTCTTCCTTCCTTCCTTCCTTCCTTCCTTCCTTCCTTCCTTCCTTCTTTCTTCTTTCCTTCCTTCCTCCCTTCCTCCCTCCTTGCCTTCCTCCCTCCCTCCTTCTGTCCTTCATTCCTTCCTTCCTTCATTTTGTCCTTTCTTTCTTCCCTCCTTTTTCCTGCCTCCCTCCCTCTCTCTCACTAAGTCCTTTCCCATTTCGTCCAGTGTCTGCTTTCTGGCTGCCTCCATCCAGCCGGTCCCTCTCTTCATGGGCTCTCTTCCTCTCCCCCTGGGCCCCCCTTAAGCTCCCTCTCCTGTCTCCCTCCCACGCATGGCCAGTTCAGCACATCTGGGCTCCTCTCTCCCCCACGTCCAGCCCCACCCAGGGGCTCCTCCCTCTGTAGGAGCTACAGGCCCCCGCCTCGCTGCTCCCTGCCCCACAGACCTCGAGCTGTGGGGGATCATTCCTCACCGCCTGCCTCCTTTCCCACTCACTCTGTGCAGTGACAGGCGGCCTGCCTACTGAGGACTCTTCTAGATGCCCCAGCCCCTTCTCCCCTGCTGTGCACCACTTTCTCCGGCTGGAGCCCAACGGTGCACAATCCAGCCAGCTCCCCACACGCCAGGGGTGCACACCTGAGCCACCGTGCACCTGGGGAGCCGCCCCCGGCCTCAAATTCCTGCCTCCCAACCTCCCAGAGCCCACCCTGCCCGCAGGGCACCACACTTGCTATAAAAGAGGAAATGAAAGCGGGGACCAGACCTGTCCCAACTTCCCGGCCTCCCCCGCACCTAGCAGTCCAGAGCTATGGCGACCTTCCGGCTTCCTCAGTCTGCAGGCTGAACCCTGCCCCACCCAGGCCTTCCCAGGCTTGTTTTCCATTCACCCCCGTAAACGTCTCGAATCCGTGTTTCTCCTCCTTTTTCCAGCCTCCCGTACCACCTGCTTGGGGGCTGCACACGTAGCAGGTGCCTGTGGATGGACGCCCGCCCCACCGCCCCAGTTCACCCGCCGCCCTGAATTACTGCACCGAAATTTGCCCCCGCCTGGACCTGTTCCCCATTCTGCTTCCTCTGCACTGACCCCTGCCTGTTTCTTCTTGCTCATGGTGATGGAGCAAAACCATCAACTTCTGTAAACTGGATGAAGGAAAAAAAAAGAAAAACCCAAAAGCAAACAACTGGGGTGTTTCATACCCAAGGGTGGCGGGCAGGGGACCCACGGGAGGGCTGCTCTTTTGACTGGATGGTTAGTCACGTTGTGCGGCTCTTGGCCGAGGATGCCGACAGTCCCCGAGGAGGACATTGCGGTGAAGCGTGAAGTCATTGGTGCCGTGATGTCTCAGGCACCTGGTGTGGTGAGCGTAGGCACCTCCCACGGGGTTCTTGGTTTCCCTGCTCACGCCTGTCCTGGGGGGCAGCTCCTACCGGCCTCACTCCACCGGATGGGAAAATGCCATCCGGCGGGGCAGGGGGTAGGATCTCGTGCTTCCTTGAGTTTATCTTTGCCTTGATTTTTAAAAACAGGCAAAACGCACACGGTATAAAATCCACCCTTTCAACGCCTACGGTTCCGCAGCATTTCGCGCATCGGCAACGTTCAGGCATCCTCCCCACCTGAGCCGGGGCGTCCTCGACCCCCCAAAAGGGGGACCCCGTGCCCACTGCTCCACACTACTCACGTCCCTCCTGCCAACCTGGACCCGCCCGGGCTGCGTGTCTCCAATGAATGGTGACCACATAGCACTGCCCTCCTTTGCGTCCACTGCCTACCCAACTTTCCCGTCTTCTCTCGGTTGTCACCAGACGTGGACGCGCTCCATCACCACGTCACCGTCCCCAGAGACACCTGCTACCCAGGCCGGCAGGCAGATCTGCACTTGCTTGCCGGGGGCTTTGACGTGAGCGACCGTCAGGAACGTGTATCCCCAGGGTCTGGGAAGCACCGTTGCCCGTATGGAAGACCGTGTGTACGTGGTACTTCTGAGCGCATCCAAGCCTCCGGAGTAAGTCCCGACTGGTTTCCGGGATCCCCACGCACAGCCTTGCAGGGGGGCTCAGCCTGGTCCTGGTGCAAGCGGGCTCATCCATCCCTGAGGCTAATTCAGACCCTCCGACACCACGCCCACGTGCTGTTGCAATTCCCCCCCAGCTCTGCGCGGGGGGGCCCCCCATCCGAATTTTCCCATTCCTCCCCCTCAGGTGCTCCCTGACGGCCAGTGTCAGCGCCAGGAACAGGTACCACGGTGACAAGCGCATCGGAGACTCAGACAGGGAAGGAACCCGCCTTACCCCAGGGCTCCAGCCTCCGCGCTGGCCACCTGCTTTCTCTCTCTGTTTCCCGGCGCGCTGCCATCTGGCCGCTGTGTCAGGCGGCTCTGGGCCGTGTCAGAAAGTGAGGACCGTGATTGCACTGCAGGGGCATTTCAGCCGACACTTCCCTTTTCTGCTCAGCGCCCGCCCCCTTCCTGTGATGCGGGCTCATTCCATACAGTCGGGACCCCTGTCCGCGGTCAATGGAAGCCTCGGCTTGTCCGTGCTCCTGGAGAGCTGACCTGGGGCGTGACCCCCTCCCGTCCAGCATCCGTGTGCACAAGCACGTGTCCCCGAGTGCAGGCTGACGGCTCAGGGCGCACTTTGTTATCCTTCGCGTGCGTGGCCGCAGGAGGCTGTTGGGACACCTGCCCACCCTCCGCACGTCCATGGAGACAGGACAACTGTAAGCCCACGCGTCCCCTGTCTCGGGCTCTGCCAAGCCCCTCTACGTGGGCCCGATTTTCCCCTCTGGCTTCTGTTGTATGAAGTCAGGGCCACGGGCACACTTCTTTGCAGACTTCTGCGAGTCCTGCTGAATCTCCGAACCCAAGGGCGGCAACGGGACTTTCTCTAAGAATAACCACATGCACTCCGTGTTCCCTTTTCTTCTTTCTCTCTTTGGGCCTCGGGGTTTTACCTGACACAATAGGTTTTCAGCTTTGCTGAAGGTGACGTGTAACCTTGGCTATAAGGTCACCTTCTGAGAATCGAATGTGGTAGCCATCGGAGGCCACGATCTTCCAGAAACTTACAGCGAGGAAACGGTCAACTCGTCCCTACAACTCCAGCCCTTGTCCCCACTGTCGCTCCAGCCACATGGATGTGCTGGGCTGGGCGTCCCGCGGGGCCCAGGGGCATCGCGGGAAAGCTGGTGCCTCTCGCTCACTCTGGGGAGTTCAGTCGTGCCCGCGTGAGCAGGTGGAGACCTGGAGGCTGTCTTCCTCTCCGATGCACGCCAAGGACTGGTTTCTGGACCACCTCCCTTGAAAACAAGACAGTTCATCAAGCAGAGTTGCTGATGATGATGGTGGTGGTGGTGGTGATGCTCACCCTGCCCCACATGGATCTCAGGGGTCCTGCTTCGCCTGGATCTCAGGGGCCCTGCCCCTCCTGGATCTCAGGGGTCCTGCCCATCCTGGATCTCAGGGGTCCTGCTCATCCTGGATCTCAGCAGTCCTGCCCTGCCTGGATCTCAGCAGCCCCACCCTGCCTGGATCTCAACAGCCCTGCCCTGCCTGGATCTCAGTGGTCGTCCCCTGCCTGGATCTCAGTGGTCCTGCCCTGCCTGGATCTCAGGGGTCCTGCTCCTCCTGGATCTCAGTGGCCCTCCCCTGCCTGGTTCTCAGTGGTACTGCCCTGCCTGGATCTCAGTGGCCCTGCCCTGCCTGGATCTCAGGGGTCCTGCTCCTCCTGGATCTCAGTGGTCCTGCCCATCGTGGATCTCAGGGGTCCTGCTCATCCTGGATCTCAGTGGTCCTGCCCTGCCTGGATCTCAGGGGTCCTGCCCTGCCTGGATCTCAGCGGCCTTGCCCTGCCTCGATCTCAGTGGCTGCCCCCCCTGGATCTCAGTGGCCCTCCCCTGCCTGGTTCTCAGTGGTACTGCCCTGCCTGGATCTCAGCGGCCCTGTCCTGCCTGGATCTCAGTGGTCCTGCCCTGCCTGGATCTCAGGGGTCCTGCTCCTCCTGGATCTCAGGGGTCCTGCCCATCCTGGATCTCAGGGGTCCTTCCCTGCCTGGATCTCAGGGGTCCTGCCCTGCCTGGATCTCAGTGGCCCTGCCCTGCCTCGATCTCAGTGGTCCTGCCCCCCTGGATCTCAGTGGCCCTGCCCTGCCTGGATCTCAGTGGCCCTGCCCTGCCTGGATCTCAGTGGTCCTGCCCCTCCTGGATCTCAGCGGCCCTGTCCTGCCTGGATCTCAGTGGCCCTGCCCTGCCTCGATCTCAGTGGTCCTGCCCTGCCTGGATCTCAGTGGTCCTTCCCTGCCTGGATCTCAGTGCTCCTGCCCTGCCTGGATCTCATCGGCCCTGCCCTGCCTGGATCTGAGTGGCCCTGCCCTGCCTGGATCTCAGCAGCCCTGTCCTGCCTGGATCTCAGCGGCCCTGCCCTGCCTGGATCTCAGTGGTCGTCCCCTGCCTGGATCTCAGTGGTCCTGCCCTGCCTGGATCTCAGTGGCTCTGCCCTGCCTGGATCTCAGGGGTCCTGCCCCTCCTGGATCTCACACTGGCCTGCATTGCTGGGGAAGGATCAATTCCTACTGTTTCAAGCCTCCCGGATGGAATCCTTTGTCCCTACATCCCGAGGAAACTGACACATGCCCTTTCTTGTTTTCCTTGTTTCTGTCAGATGAGGGGCTCAGGTGGGTTCCCCATGACCGGGTCCTGACAGGCAGCAGAGGTTTCTGGTTACGTCTTCCTCACCGTCCTCTGGAAGTGGGTCTCAGGTCCCCACACCGGGGGGCCCTGCCTCTCATCCTTTCTTCCCCTCACTCCCCAGCGCCCCCAGATGTGGAGTATTTACTCGGTTATTCTTCTCTCTGCCTTTCCGGAAACAAGGTCGTGTGTTCCTGAGCCTCCAGAACAGGCCCAGAATGGCAGACGGAGTGACTTGCTCCAAGAACTCGGCTCTACGATGAATCCCCAAACCTGTGGTCTGCTCCCAATCCCGGAGGTGTGCGCACTGGCCTGTGGACGTGGGGAGAGTGACACGTTTTCTTGGGTTCCCACGTGGTCGGGGAGTCAGCAACGCTGTGAAGGGTACGAGCCCTCCCTGCCTCGTCTCCCGACGCTGGCCGGGACGCCCAGCCTCCTCCTCCGTGATGAGGGATGTCCGTGTACAAGGGGCTTTCCGTCGTCCCGACCTATAGTTCCCTCTGAGCTGACGGCAGCTGTGGTCCCCGAGTCCCTTCTGTTCCTTTTCTTAGAGGCGGGAACAGCCGTCAGCAGTTGGGCGAGAAGGGACCCAAAGCTCGGTGACAGAAGTGAGAAAGACAGGCCCGCACCCATAGCCCATCTTGAGGAGAAGCCATGGGATGCCCTACGTGACCCCGGGAGGCACAAGACCACCGAGGGAGAGGCTCCGAGAGGGGGAATCGGGAGAATCGCTTCGAACATAGGAGGTCTCGCATGGCACACGGAGCCCCCGACGCTGTGCCTTTGGATCCACCGCGAACAAGAAACATGGCTGGAAAACATGGCGGACCTGGGACCCAGCCTTGAGCAGACAGGACACTTCAGCACCTTACGCCATTCCTACGACTTGCGGATGGTCTGAGGGGAGAGTGTTTTACCAACACCGTCGGTATGAATTACCTTGGGGTGCACTTGTTCCAGAAGCTGTAGGATGGACGAGGCTTTAGGAAATAATAAAAAAGGGGTGCCCGGGTGGCTCAGTCGGTTGAGTGCCCGACTTCGGCTCAGGTCATGATCTCAGAGTTCCGTGAGTTCAACCCCTGCATCAGGCTCTGTGCTGACAGCTCGGAGCCTGGAGCCTGCTTCGGATTCTGTGTCTCCTCTCTGACTCTCCCCTGTCCATGCTCTGTGTTTCTCTGTCTCAAAAATAAATAAAAATGTAAAAAAATAAAAATAAAAACAAAAAGTCTGAATACTCAAGATTTTTTTAGAGTTCCATGGGATAGATTATTTTTCCTTAGAAAGTCAACAGATTGCAAAGGGGAAATAAAGAGGGGCACCTGGGTAGGACAGTTGGTTAAGCATCTGAATGTTGATATTGGCTCAGGTCATGGTCTCACAATTTGTGAGATCGAGGTCCATGTCAGGCTCTGTGCTGAGTGACCAACCTGCTTGGGATTCTCTCTCTGTGTCTCTCTATCTGTCTCTCTCTCTCTCTGTCTCTGCCCCTCTCCTACTTGTGTCCTCTGTCTCCAAAACAAAATTAATTTATTAAATACAATTTTTAAAAAGCTGAAATAAATAACAGGTATGGTATAGAGAAAGCAGGATTTTGAATAAAAACCAATAGCCATAGAAATCATGACGTGGGGCGCCTGGGTGGCGCAGTCGGTTAGGCGTCCGACTTCAGCCAGGTCACGATCTCGCAGACCGGGAGTTCGAGCCCCGCGTCGGGCTCTGGGCTGATGGCTCAGAGCCTGGAGCCTGTTTCCGATTCTGTGTCTCCCTCTCTCTCTGCCCCTCCCCCGTTCATGCTCTGTCTCTCTCTGTCCCAAAAATAAATAAACGTTGAAAAAAAATTTTTTTAAACAAAACAAAACAAAAAAAGAAATCATGACGTGGACGAAAGGGCTGGCATGCTATCACTCAGACGTGCTATTCAGCATTGTGTCTGAGGTCTTGGCCAGCACAGAAAATAAGATAATTAACAAAGAAAAGGATGGAAACTCCTTTGATCCACCGGCGGTATGATTCGTGGCTTCTGTAGAAAAATCCCAGACAGGGGACGCCCTCTGGCTCTGTCGGTAGAGCATGAGTCTGTTGATCTCAGGGTAGTGAGTTCAAGTCCCACGTTGGGTACGGAGCCGGCTGGAAATAAAATATTTTAAAATAATTTTTTTAACATTTATTTATTTTTGAGGGCGGGGGAAGGGAGGTGCAGAGAGAGAGGGAGACACAGAATCGGAAGCAGGCTCCAGGCTCCGAGCCATCAGCACAGAGCCCCACGCGGGGCTCGAACCCACGAACGGTGAGATCATAACCTGAGCTGAAGTCGGAAGGTTAACTGACTGAGCCACCCAGGTGCCCTGAGCATGTTTTACTTTTAATTAAATTTTTATTTAAATTCCGGTGTGGTTAGCGTACAGTGTACTATTCGTTTCAGCTGTACAACATAGTGATGCAACCCTTCCCTACGTCACCCTGTGCTCATCACGACAGGGGCATCGTCAATCCCCGTCACGTAGTTAACCCGTGGCCACCGACCTCCACTGACTTTTCGCTTCTGTTTCCCCGGACACAGAAAGTGTGTGTGCCTCTGTGCGTGTCCCATATGGGCGGGCCGGGCGTCCCAACATACGCCAGATGGAAGGACGTCGAAGAAACCAGCAGGAACGTTTAGGAAACACCGGGACCCGTAGGGGAAACGTGAACACGCTTCAGCGCGCCTTGAATGCTTTTGCAAAAGCATCTCCCTGTCCTTACGCGGGTCCTGGGCAGCCACCGTGAAAGGTGGGGCGTTCGTGCAAATAGGCGAGAGGCGGGTCTGGCGGGGAGGCACCGAGCTATCTGGAGAGGCATGACGCACGGTGCGTTCTCGTGAGCAGACTCCGCTGCGCGGGGGTTCGCGTGCGAAATGTGCACACACACCCTTTCCGCCCATCGCAATGGGGATGCAGCTGCCTGTGTTCGTCTCCACCTTGG
The DNA here is from genome assembly GCA_028564725.2 of Otocolobus manul. Taxonomy (NCBI): domain Eukaryota; kingdom Metazoa; phylum Chordata; class Mammalia; order Carnivora; family Felidae; genus Otocolobus; species Otocolobus manul. The sequence continues at coordinate 918,200 of CM066692.1, read as the reverse complement.
ACCCGCCTTCCCGCGGGATTCATGTCTGCTTTGTGCGGTTTCACACCGGACCCTCACAGAGCCTCCCTGTGGCCCCCAGTCCCCATGGAACGCTCTTAGACAGTTTGTCAACAGGCCCGAGTTCAGACGGTCTCTACTGGGGGAGATTTCGCTCTCATTGTCTCCATCCTCCCCCTGCCCGGGGGACACCTGACAGTGTCTGGGGACGGTTGGTGTCATGCTAGTGTGGGGACTGCTACCGGGATCCACGGGGTAGTGACCAGAGGCACTACACAGGAGTCTACACTGCACAGGATGTACCGGGTTATGGTCTTCCAGCCCTGGACGTCAGTGGTGGTGAGGCCATGAGAGTCTGTCTGTCCACCTACCTGTCCATCATCTATCCATCCATCCCCCATCCCCCATCCATCCATCCATCCATCCCTCATATCTTGTTATCTATCTATCTATCTTGTCCATCCATCCATCATATCTATCTATCTATCTATCCATCACCCAACATATATTCTATCTATCCATCCATCCATCCATCCATCTTTCCATCCAGCTATCCACCCACCCATACATCTTATCTATCTATCTATCTATCTATCTATCTATCTATCCATCTATCCATCCATCCATCCATCCACCCATACATCATATGTATCTATCCATCATCCATCCATCCATCCCCTATCTATCCATTCTTGTATTATCTATCTATCTATCTATCTGTCTGTCTTCTTGTCTGTCCATCCATCCACCCATCATATCTATCTATCTATCTATCTATCTATCTATCTATCTATCCATCACCCAACATATATTCTATCTATCCATCCATCCATCCACCCACCCATACATCATATCTATCTATCCATCATCCATCCATCCATCCCCTATCTATCCATTCTTTTATTATCTATCTATCCATCACCCAACATATATTCTGTCTATCTATCCATCCATCCATCCATCCCTTATCTATCCATTTTTTTATTATCTATCTATCTATCTATCTATCCATCCATCCATCCAACCATCCACCCATACATCATATCTATCTATCCATCCGTCCATCCATCCATCCATCCCCTATCTATCCATTCTTTTATTATCTATCTATCTATCTATCTATCTATCATCCATCCATTCACCAATCCATCCATCCATCAACTATCAGTGCATCAAGCCATCTTTCTATCTGTGTGTCTATGGCAATGCTTTAAAAGTAGGGGTGATTTTGCCCCTTAGGGGACGTTGGACAATGTCTGGGACATTTCAGTGGGAACAGGATCCCACTGGCATCTGGGTGTGGAGACCAAGGATACCTCTGAAAGCCCAGGACACCCGCATCAGAGAACTGTCCAGCCCCAGATGCCCCTGGTGTGGAGTTGGACACCTGCACTGGGGGCTTGGGGATACCTGTTTGCCCTTTCTGTCCCTGCAGGCTCCCTTCCCCTCCCTCACGGCCCCGGGGACCCTCCCGCCCACTGTGTCCTTCCAGAGAAGAAGGAAGGGGGCTGTCCTCGTCACTCTTCCAGAGTAGGGCAGGGGTGAGGTGGGCAACTACTCAGAAGCAGGACGTCAGCAAGCTTTCTGGGGTGGGTGCAGTTCTGGCCACTTGTCACATCTCTTCCCAGAAATAGAAGCAGATACAGTGAGGCGCGTTTCCGAACAGCCTCAGGCAGGATTTCTCAACTTCCTGCCTGCCAGTGAGCAAGACCGAGCACTTCCTGGGGAGATGTGCTGTGGCCCCATCTCCTCGGGGTCGGGAGGCCCTGGTTCACAGTTATGTTCAGGGGCACAGGGTTGGTGGCTGGGTTGCTGACCGCTGCTCCTGTGCCCGGTGGGTGCCTCATCCCTCACGTCAACATGGTGCTCCCCACCCGGGGGACCTGGATGTGGGGACAGTCTTTCAGTCCCTGAGAAAGCGTACAGGGCAGAGCCTGAACCCCGCCGGCCGGCTCGGTATTTCCAGGGTGGACCAAGGGTGTTGCAGACTGAATGTGTCCCCCAGAGTCACCTGGCCCCCAAGGGGGTCAGTAGGGGGGAGATTAGGTTTAGATGAAGTCAGGGTGGGTTTGTGTCCTGGTGAGTGGGGGTGTCAGTTAATATCAGAACCACACTGTGTAGTGACCTCATCACACACACACACACACACACACACACACACACAGCCAGATACACTTGTATGTCTTATAGACTGGCATAGGATAATTCATGCACTATATATAACATAGGCTGTATTGCAGTGCATATTACATATTTTATGTTTCACTATGTGTTTCATTTTATGATTCAATATATATATCCCATATATTTTGTCATACATAACATATACTTTTAGGTAATGCATATATTACATTTCACATACACTGGGTACATTGATATTACATAATGTATACTTTAATGCAATAGATGTGTTCACTTTATATATTACATACATCTCTATATATCTATAGAATTTAGTGTATATTTTATGTAACAGATGTGTTCACATTACATATAACATATACTTGTATATATTTATAGTACATAGCGTATACTTTTATGTAATAGATGTGTTCACTTTAAATTTTTTTTTAAGTTTATTCATTTTTTTTTAATAGACAGACAAAGCATGAGTGGGGGAGGGGCAGAGAGAGAGGGAGACACAGAATGTGAAACAGGCTCCAGGCTCTGAGCCGTCAGCACAGAGCCCGACGCGGGGCTCGAACTCACGGACCGTGAGATCATGACCTGAGCCGAAGTCGGATGCTTAACTGACTGAGCCACCCAGGCGCCCCAGATGTGTTCAGTTTATATATTACATACACCTGTATATATTTATATTATGTAGTGTATATTTTATGTAATAGATGTGTTCACGTTACATATAACATATACTTGTATATATTTATATTATATAGTGTATACTTTTTTGTAACACATGTGTTCATTTTATATATTACATATGCTTGTATATATTTGTATTATATAGTGTATACTTTTTTGTAATACATGTGTTCACTTCATATATTACATACACCTGTATGTATTTATATTATGCAGTGTATATTTTATGTAATAGATGTGTTTACTTTATGTATTATATACACTTCTATATATTATGTAGTGTATATTTTATGTAATAGATGTGTTCATGTTACATATAACATATACTTGTATATATTTATATTACATAGTGTATACTTTTATGTAATAGATGTATTCACTTTATATATTACATATATTTATATTACATAACGTATACTTTTATTTAATAGACAATTATACTTTATATATTGCATGTATTTATATATGATGTAATACCTGTAGTATATTATTTTATGTATACTACATATATTTATATATCTATATTACATAATATATACTTAAAAATGTTTATTTATTTATTTTGAGAGAGAGAGAGAGAGAGAGAGTGCACTTGCAAGCAGGACAGGGGCAGAGAGAGAGGGAGAGGAGAATCCCAAGCAGGCTCCATATGGTCAGCACAGTGCCCGATGTGGAGCTCGATCCCACAAACCTGAAATCAAGAGTCGGATGCTTAGCTGACTGAGCTACCAAGGTGCCCCTACATAATGTATACTTTTATGAGGCAGATATATCACACGTTATGTACTACATATGTTTATATGTACAATATATACTTTTGTGTAATATATATTACATTTTATACATTACATACACATATATGTTTAGATATAATGTGCATATTAGAAAATATAGATTTTTATGTTATATCTACTATATAATATGTATTATATATATTTTTTTAATTTTTTTTTCAACGTTTATTTATTTTTTTTGGGACAGAGAGAGACAGAGCATGAACGGGGGAGGGGCAGAGAGAGAGGGAGACACAGAATCGGAAACAGGCTCCAGGCTCCGAGCCATCAGCCCAGAGCCCGATGCGGGGCTCGAACTCACGGACCGCGAGATTGTGACCTGGCTGAAGTCGGACGCTTAACCGACTGCGCCACCCAGGCGCCCCTGTATTATATTTTATATGTAATATAATATGTATTATATTTTATATGTAACGTATATTATGTATTATTATTTTTTTAAAAGTGTTTTATGTATTTTTGAGAGAACGCAGATGGGGAAGGGGTGGAGACAGGATCTAAAGTGGGCTCTGTGCTGACAACAGTGAGCCCAATGTGGGGCTTGAATTCATGAACTCTGAGATCATGACCTGAGCTAAAGTCAGATGCTCAACCAACTAAGCCACCCAGGTGCCCCTATATTATGTGTTATATATTATATATAATGTATATGCCTGTATGCAATATATAATCTAATCTATATTTATATACTTCTTTAACATTTTTTTTAACATTTATTTATTTTTTGACAGAGAGAGACAGAGAATGAGCAGGGGAGGGCCAGAGAGAGAGGGAAACACAGAATCCGAAACAGGCTCCAGGCTCTGAGCCGTCAGCCCAGAGCCCGATGCGGGGCTTGAACTCATGGACCGTGAGATCATGACCTGAGCCGAAGTTGGACGTTCAACCGACTGAGCCACCCAGGTGCCCCTATATATTTATTTTAAATGTCATACATACTTTTGTATATGTCTTATTTATTACATATATGTATGTATTTATATTATATATGTAATATACATATGCATATATTCATATGTATGTTTATATAATGGAAACTAGATATTTAGTAATATTCATTATGAATAACATATATCTTACATGTCACATATACTATGCATTATATATTATGTAAATATTATAGAAATATATGCTTTAATGCAACATATAAACAATTATGTATTTATATATTTATTTAATTGATTGTATATACTTTTATTTACTATATTTTATATCGATTACCTACATTATATGTATATACTTTATGCAATATATATTATCTGTATATTATATTGTTTATTTATTTATTTATTATTTTTATTATTATTTTAATGTTTATTTATTTATTTATTTTTTAATTTTTTTTTTCCAACGTTTTTTATTTTTATTTTTGGGACAGAGAGAGACAGAGCATGAACGGGGGAGGGGCAGAGAGAGAGGGAGACACAGAATCGGAAACAGGCTCCGGGCTCCGAGCCATCAGCCCAGAGCCTGACGCGGGGCTCGAACTCACAGACCGCGAGATCTGACCTGGCTGAAGTCGGACGCTTAACCGTCTGCGCCAACCAGGCGCCCCAATGTTTATTTTTGAGAGAGAGAGAGAGAGAGAGAGAGAGAGAGAGAGAGAGAGCGCACAGTGGGGGAGGGGCAGAGAGAGAGAGGGAGACACAGAATCCGAAGCAGGCTCCAGGCTCTGAACTCAGGAACCGTGAGATCATGACCTGAGCCGAAGTCGGGCGCTCAACTGACTCGGCCACCCACCTGTCCCCATTATATTGTATATTTAACAACCCCAACTGGAGTTTAATTAGACTCAGGTCTTACTGACTGTGGTCACTCTGCTCCTGTAAGGAATCCCTCACACAGAAAACCTCTGTTCTAGACCCTCGTAGGTACACGGAGGTCAGTCCCATGACCACGGAGTCCGTTGAATCTACGTGGCTGACATGCTTCCACATGGCCATTGCTGTGTCTTGGGGTTATTTTTGTCACTCATCTACTCCTTTGCCGTGAACCTTGTGCTAACTCCAAGCAGGGCAAGGTTCGAGTGTTTCCCAAGAGTTTATGTCGGACGGCGGCCCCTCAGTTCCTCTGTGGATGCAATTCTGACCCGCCTGTGACTCAGAAGAAGATGCTCCTGCTTGGACGTGGCTGTCACTGGCTCACGGGGCTTCTTGTGAAGCCGGAGGAGGACGTCGCCTTCCGGGGAAGATGGCCCTCTGACGTCTTGGTGCGTGTCCTTCGGCTGAGTCGGGTCTGGGACACAGACGGGTCTCCCAGGAAGTTCTTGTGGGAAGAGTCCCAAGGCAGTGAGGAACCATCTGGAACCCTTCCTCGTCCTGTACTTTCTAGCCAGCCGTGGACAGTGTGCAAGACGTTCGTCCTCCGCCCTGGGGACCCACATGCTCAGGCTGTCCTAAGACCCCTGTCTGTCCCGTCGTCCTGCAACTCCCAGGCTGGACACGTGGATCCCTGACCTCATGCACCTGCTGTGATGCTTCAGGCCGTTTTATGTCCTGTGCCTGTGCCCTCAAACCCTCTCCACACACTGCCCCCTCCCTCCCCAGCTGACCTGGGATGGACAGACTTGGTCCCTGGTGCATTTACCACCCAGAGAACCTCACATCTTCCTTTGGAGTCCCTTCCTGCACTAGCCTGGGGGGCTCCTGGGTCTCCATTGCCTCCCCCTGCACACAGCCCAGCAAATGGACCATGGTGATGTTTCTAGATGGGGGTGGGGGGGAGCGAGGGAGCAGACAGAACACCATAAAGGGTGCAGGGTGGGGGGCCACACCATCAGTCCCTGTGAGTGAGTCGTTAGTAACAACCCACCTGGCCGTGTGAGAGTCCAGAACGTGCTGAACCCCCGCAGGAGAAAGAGCCCATGCTCCGGGGTACCTTGAAACTGACAATGTAGGGACATGCTTTCTCTCTGTCGGGAAACCACCAGGTAACAAGGATGTCCTGGATGCAGGGGCCCAGCCTGTGGGCTGGTTGGGTACCAGCTGCTGAGTCAGTGGAAGGTTTTCGCTGGGGTGTCCTGGAGAAAGACACTGGATGTTGAACACCGTCCGCTCCCAATTCATGCCCACCTGGGACCTCAGAAGGCGGAGTTACGTGGAAATGGGACATTTGCAGATGGAATTAAGTGAAGGATCTGAGAGGAGCTCATCCTGGATCAGGGGGCCCTAAATCCTGACAAGGCAGGACACAGAAACAGAAGACAAGCCATGTGAAGACAGAGGCAGAGACGGGGGAATGTGGCCACAAGTCCAGGGGCGCCTGGAGCCCCAGAAGCTGGGAAAGGCAGGAAGGACCCTGCCCTGGAGCCTCTGGAGGGAGCACAGCCCTGACTGGATCTCAGGGGCCCTTCCCTGCCTGGATCTCAGTGGCCCTGCCCTGCCTGGATCTCAGTGGTCCTGCCCCTCCTGGATCTCAGGGGCCATGCCCTGCCTGGATGTCAGTGGTCCTGCCCTGCCTGGATCTCAGGGGTCCTGACCCTCCTGGATCTCAACGGCCCTGCCCTGCCCTGCCTGGATCTCAGTGGCCCTGCCCCTCCTGGATCTCAACGGCCCTGCCTTGCCCTGCCTGGATCTCAGTGGCCCTGCCCTGCCTGGATCTCAGCGGCCCTGCCCTGCCTGGATCTCAGAGGCCCTTCCCTACCTGGATCTCAGTGGCCCTGCCCTGCCTGGGTCTCAGTGGTCCTGCCCCTCCTGGATCTCAGGGGCCCTGCCCCTCCTGGATCTCAGCGGCCCTGCCCTGCCTGGATCTCAATGGCCCTGCCCCTCCTGGATCTCAGTGGTCCTGCCCTGCCCTGCCTGGATCTCAGTGGCCCTGCCCCTCCTGGATCTCAGCGGCCCTGCCTTGCCCTGCCTGGATCTCAGCGGCCCTGCCCTGCCTGGATCTCAGTGGCCCTGCCCTGCCTGGATCTCAGAGGCCCTTCCCTACCTGGATCTCAGTGGCCCTGCCCTGCCTGGGTCTCAGTGGTCCTGCCCCTCCTGGATCTCAGTGGCCCTGCCCTGCCTGGATCTCAATGGCCCTGCCCCTCCTGGATCTCAGTGGCCCTGCCCTGCCTGGATCTCAGCAGCCCTGCCCGTCCTGGATCTCAGTGGCCCTGCCCTGCCTGGATCTCAATGGCCCTGACCCTCCTGGATCTCAATGGTCCTGCCCTGCCTGGATCTCAGTGGTCCTCCACTGCATGGATCTCAGTGGTCCTCCATTGCATGGATCTCAGCAGCCCTCCCCTGCCTGGATCTCAGTGGCCCTGCCCCTCCTGGATCTCAGGGGTCCTGCCCTGCCTGGGTCTCAGTGATCCTGCCCCTCTTGGATTCTCAGTGGCCCTGCCCTGCCTGGGTCTCAGGGGCCCTCCTGCCCTGCCTGGATCTCAGGGGTCCTGCTGCTCCCTGGATTTCAGTGGCCCTGCCCTACCTGGATCTCAGGGGCCCTGCCCCTCCTGGATCTCAGCGGCCCTGCCCTGCCTGGATCTCAATGGCCCTGCCCCTCCTGGATCTCAGTGGTCCTGCCCTGACCCTGCCTGGATCTCAGTGGCCCTGCCCCTCCTGGATCTCAGTGGCCCTGCCTTGCCCTGCCTGGATCTCAGTGGCCCTGCCCTGCCTGGATCTCAGTGGCCCTGCCCTGCCTGGATCTCAGTGGCCCTGCCCTGCCTGGATCTCAGAGGCCCTTCCCTGCCTGGATCTCAGTGGCCCTGCCCTGCCTGGGTCTCAGTGGTCCTGCCCCTCCTGGATCTCAGCGGCCCTGCCCTGCCTGGATCTCAATGGCCCTGCCCCTCCTGGATCTCAGTGGCCCTGCCCTGCCTGGATCTCAGCAGCCCTGCCCGTCCTGGATCTCAGTGGCCCTGCCCTGCCTGGATCTCAATGGCCCTGACCCTCCTGGATCTCAATGGTCCTGCCCTGCCTGGATCTCAGTGGTCCTCCACTGCATGGATCTCAGCAGCCCTCCCCTGCCTGGATCTCAGTGGCCCTGCCCCTCCTGGATCTCAGGGGTCCTGCCCTGCCTGGGTCTCAGTGATCCTGCCCCTCTTGGATTTCAGTGGCCCTGCCCTGCCTGGGTCTCAGGGGCCCTCCTGCCCTGCCTGGATCTCAGGGGTCCTGCTGCTCCTGGATTTCAGTGGCCCTGCCCCACCTGTGTCTCAGGGGCCCTGCCCTGCCTGGATCTCAGTGGCCCTGCCCCGCCTGGATCAGACTCCCTTCTCCAGGGCTGGGAGGGGAGGGGTTCTGGGAGGAACCCGCCTGGACCATCAGCGCATCTGGGGAGAGACAGACGCAGGGTCCTGGGCAGGAGTGGGAGGTGGTCTGAATCCTCGTCGCGTCTGTATGCAGAGTCCGCAGCCAAGGGGACCGTGGACACCCCGCTCTCCGTGCTACGTGCATATCCTGCCCCTGAATTTCCGCTCCTGAAAAGTGTCTCCTTCCTGTGGGCGTGAGGTTGTGCGGGAGACGTCACAGTTCACAGGCACCGAAAACGTCCTGGTGAGCGACGCGCAGACAGCAGGGAGGTCGGGGCACGTTCTGTGTGTATGTCCTGGGGAATTTAAGATTTTGGTTTTTTTTTTTTTTTTAAATTTTTAAAATGTTTTTAAATTTATTTTTGAGACAGAGAGAGACAGAGCACGAGCAGGGCAGGGGCAGAGAGAGAGGGAGACACAGAATGGGAAGCAGCCTCCAGGCTCTGAGCCATCAGCACAGAGCCTGACGCGGGGCTCGAACTCACGCGAGATCATGCGAGATCTCGCGAGATCATGACCTGAGCCGAAGTCGGAGGCTCAACCCACGGAGCCACCCAGGCGCCCCTAAGATTTTGTTTTAATGTGTATTTGTTTTTGAGGGAAACAGAGACCAAGCACGAGCAGGGGAGGGGCAGAGAGAGAGGGAGAGGGAGACACAGAATCGGAAACAGGCTCCAGGCTCCGAGCCATCAGCCCAGAGCCCAACGCGGGGCTCGAACTCACGCGAGATCACGCGAGATCTCGCGAGATCATGACCTGAGCCGAAGTCGGAGGCTCAACCCACCGAGCCACCCAGGCGCCCCTAAGATTTTGTTTTAATGTGTATTTGTTTTTGAGGGAAACAGAGACCCAGCACGAGCAGGGGAGGGGCAGAGAGAGAGGGAGAGGGAGACACAGAATCGGAAACAGGCTCCAGGCTCCGAGCCATCAGCCCAGAGCCCGACGCGGGGCTCGAACTCATGGGCCGCGAGATCGTGACCTGAGCCGAAGTCGGAGGCTCAACACACTGAGCCACCCAGGCGCCCCTAAGATTTTGTTTTAATGTGTATTTGTTTTTGAGGGACACAGAGACAAAGCACGAGCAGGGGAGGGGCAGAGAGAGAGGGAGAGGGAGACACAGAATCGGAAACAGGCTCCAGGCTCTGAGCCGTCAGCCCAGAGCCCGACGCGGGGCTCGAACTCATGGACCGCGAGATCGTGACCTGAGCCGAAGTCGGAGGCTCAACCCACTGAGCCACCCAGGCGCCCCTAAGATCTTGTTTTAATGTGTATTTGTTTTTGAGGGAAACAGAGACCCAGCACGAGCAGGGGAGGGGCAGAGAGAGAGGGAGAGGGAGACACAGAATCGGAAACAGGCTCCAGGCTCTGAGCCATCAGCACAGAGCCTGACGCGGGGCTCGAACTCACGCGAGATCACGCGAGATCCTGACCTGAGCCGAAGTGAGACTGAGCCCACCGAACCCCCCAGCCGCCCCAGACCTGCGTGGAAGGTCTGATCGTTCTGCCATCATGATAGTAACAAAAAAGCGTTACAAAAACGTTCCGGTCAGCGGATCTTTCTGCGGAAATCACTCCCTTGTGTCGCGGGTTCGGCCCTGTTTTAGAGAAGGACTGAGCGTTCAGCACCAAGGAGGACAGCAAGGAAGGGAATCCGGAAACACGGGAACCGGCGTGAAGACGATGCTGGACGGGGATGGGGAAGAAGGGTGGGGGCCACGGCAGACCCTCCCCCCGCCCCCGCGGCCTCGGAAATCTGACACAAAACCAGAATCTGTCACTGGCTGTCCTCGGCCCTGGCAAGAAGGCATAGGTCACTCCCAGCAGCAGGTCAAGTGTCCGAGTCCTGGGACATGGAAAAGCTATCTCAGCCCGTCCGTTCCCCGGACCCTCGTGCGGCCCTCCAGGGGGGACGGTCCCGGGACCCAGCTCAGCCTGTCCCCCGTCCCCTGGAACCTCCGTGTGGTCCTCCAAGGGGGATGGTCCCGGGACCCAGCTCAGCCTGTCTGTCCCCTAGACCCTCGTGTGGCCCTCCAGGGTGGACCGTCCCGGGGACCCTCGTGTGGCCCTCCAGGGGGACAGTCCCGGGACCCAGCTCAGCCCGTCCATCCCCTGGACCCTCCGTGTGGCCATCCAGGGGGGATGGTCCCGGGGACCCAGCTCAGCCTGTCTGTCCCCTGGACCCTCCGTGTGGCCCTCCAGGATGGACCATCCCGGGGACCCAGCTCAGCCTGTCCCCTGTCCCCTAGACCCTCCGTGTGGCCCTCGAGGGGGGATGGTCCCGGGGACCCAGCTCAGCCAGTCCCCTGTACCCTGGACCCTCCCTGTGACCTTCCTGGGGACAGCTGAGACAATGCGTCCCCCTCTGGCCTGTCACCATAGGCTCCCCTGTCCCCTCCCCTGCCTTCCGTGGGGTCCCTGGGATCAAGGGACCTGCTTCCACACTCACTCTTTCTTCCCCCCCAGTGTCCGAGTTAGGCTTTCAGGGTTTGGAGCCTGGCTGACCTGCCCCAGGTTTCCGGAGGGTGCTACTGACCCCTAGTGACCACAACTTCTCCTCGGAGGCAAACACAGGATGGCCGGCCCTGCACGTTGGCGTTTCCGGAGCTCAGGGCACAGGAGGGCTGGGGGCTCGCTCCAGGACCCTCGGGGGACAGGCACGGGGTCACAGCCGCTCCGGCCCGTCCTCTGTTGTGGGTTTAATGGTAACCCACCCCCACCCCACCCCCACATATCCATATTGGAATCCTAAGTGCCTGGGACCCTGAGGCTCTGTGGAAACAGGGTTTTTGCAGATGTGATTAGTGCAGAGGACAGGTGGACGGGCCCTGGCAAGAACACAGACGTTCGGGCACAGTCCCCATCCATCAGGCTGTGTGTTCAGAGTTCCACGGGGATCCCACACACCTCCTGACCCACCACATAAGCCCGGGGTCCCCTCTGTACCCCTCAACTCAAAAAGGCAGACAGCTCAGACCCCTGGGCCACCTCCCTGGTCTTGCCCTTCGAAGCTCTCTTCCCGCGGCCCCCCACAATCGCAAAGCTTTCCCCTCGGGTGGGGGAACGGCGGTTTCCACCTTTGGGACATTTCTGTCTCCCCGTTCAGAGCCTTACTCCCTATTCTGAGTTCCCCACCCCCACCCCCCTGCCCCGAGAGGCAGGAAACCCTGGAAAGCGAAACACAGTTGGGAACATTGCCATGTGGGGACCGCGGGTCCCTCAGTTTGTGGGGAGAAAGCAGAGACACCCCCACCCCCTCCCCAAAACTTCTCCGGGTCCCGGTTGTGGGGGATGAAAACCCTAAGATTTTAGTTAGAAAATCTTCCCGAGACTCTTAGTTTGAGGTGCAGGCAGGCGCGGGATAAGCTGGCCTGTGTCCCCTTCCTTATTTCCCCAAACAGCGGGATGTTAAGGGACCCTGTCCTCGGCTCTCCTGGGGACAATACTGCCACCTGATGGCCGTATTTTGCGTTCGCGGCCGAGGGGCTGCAGGAAGCTGACAGGTTTACTTGTCAGTTTGGGGGTTTCAGTGCTTTTCAGGTAATAATAAACGGCCACATTTGGGGGCTTAAAGAAGGAGGAGTTTGTCCATCATTTATCTGAGGTCCAAAGGGGGCAGGACCACTGAGATCCAGGGGGGACAGGGTCACTGAGACCCAGGCGGGGCAGGGCCGCTGAGATCCAGGAGGGGCAGGACCACTGAGACCCAGGAGGGGCAGGACCACTGAGACCCAGGCAGGGCAGGGCCACTGAGACCCAGGCAGGGCAGGGCCACTGAGAACCAGGCAGGGCAGGGCCACTGAGACCCAGGCAGGGCAGGGCCACTGAGATCCAGGGGGGGCAGGACCACTGAGAACCAGGCAGGGCAGGGCCACTGAGAACCAGGCAGGGCAGGGCCACTGAGACCCAGGCAGGGCAGGGCCACTGAGATCCAGGGGGGGCAGGGCCACTGAGATCCAGGCAGGGCAGGGCCACTGAGATCCAGGCAGGGCAGGACCACTGAGATCCAGGAGGGGCAGGACCACTGAGATCCAGGAGGGGCAGGGCCACTGAGATCCAGGGGGGGCAGGACCACTGAGAACCAGGCAGGGCAGGGCCACTGAGACCCAGGCAGGGCAGGGCCACTGAGATCCAGGGGGGGCAGGACCACTGAGACCCAGGCAGGGCAGGGCCACTGAGATCCAGGGGGGCAGGGCCACTGAGATCCAGGAGGGGCAGGTCCACTGAGATCCAGGAGGGGCAGGGCCACTGAGATCCAGGCAGGGCAGGGTCACTGAGATCCAGGCAGGGCAGGACCTCTGAGATCCAGGCAGGGCAGGGCCACTGAGATCCAGGCAGGGCAGGGCCACTGAGATCCAGGAGGGGCAGGTCCACTGAGATCCAGGAGGGGCAGGGCCACGGAGATCCAGGCAGGGCTGTGCTCCCTCCAGAGGCTCCAGGGGAGGGTCCTTCCTGCCTCTTCCAGCTTCTGGGGCTCCAGGCGCCCCGGGCTCGTGGCTGCGTCCCTCCCGTCTCTGCCTCCCCCCTTCATGCGGCTTCTCCTCTGCGTCTGTGTCTCTCTTCTGTCTCTGACAAGGCCACCTGCCATTGGAGTCAGGGCCACTCCAATGACCTCACACTTGATTACATCTGCATATGGGAGCCTATTCCCAGGAATCAACCCATAACTGTGGGGGACACAATTCCACCCACTGGGGGACACTGCCTAGAACAGCCATAGGCGTCAGCTTAGGCCACGAAAGCATCCAGGTGCTTTTTCCAGCGGGTGCCTGGGCGGGTCCTGAGTTCAGAGCCTTGGCCCTCAAGTCCTGTGTCCCCTGGTCTTCTGGGCCGTGGCTTGCCTTGGAACTTTCGGTCACTAGGGGTCAGCAGCTCTCTCTCTCTGCCTCCAGAACACCCGGTCGGCCCAGGCAGGTGGAGAGGGCGTCACGGGACTCGAGGACCCGTCCTTGGCTGAGGGCAGCGCACGCGTCCCTTCACGGAGGCCAGGATGGGCGCCTCCACTCTGGGCTTGGGGAAGCTGGGATGCCTCCCCGTCACCGTGCCAGAGCCGACCCTGGGACACGGGGTTGCTCCCGGAAGGTTTCTCTGCACACTCAGCCTGGTGCCTCAGATGGACGAAGCCTTTCCCCCCCCACCCCCCCACAGGGCATCCTGTGGGGCCTGGGGGAGGGAAAGGGTGTGGTCCGGCCGCCCTCGGGGTCCAAACTTCAGCCCGAGCCCTCCCGGAAGAGGCTGGTGCCCGAGCCCGGGGCAGAAAGGCACAGAAAGTCGTTCTGTAACATTTTTTACCTTTTCAACTGGAGATTAGCTTCCCCCTCCGGGTTTCGGGTTTTTTCAGCCACGGTTTCCCCAGAGGCCACCTTGCGGGGGTGGTCGCTGCACTTTGATGGGGTGCGAGCTCGTTTTCCACCTTTTATTGATTTGCAAACTTGTCCCAGGAGAACTTTAAATGTAGGATTTTTGCAAAGTCAACCTTTGCACGGAGGTTTCGTGTCCCCCTCTTTCTGGCACATTCCTGCGGAACCCCCACCTCACCTGCCCTGGTGTCTCTCCAAAGGTGCGGGTCAGTTACCAGATTTCTGAAGATTCCCAGACTCAGCCCAGATTTCCATCACTCACCCCAGAACCCCCCCACCCACCCTGCATTTGCACCATTCACCTGAGACCCCTCAGAATCACCCCAAGTTTCCATCACTATGTTGAGACCCCCAGAATCACCCCGGATTTCCATCGCTTACCCTGGAGACCCATGGATCACCCCAGATTTCCACAACCTACTCCACAGAGTTGAGACTCACCCCAAATTTCCATCACTCATCCCAGAAACCCCTTTCGCCCCAAATTTCTGCTGGGGACGAAACATGGTTCTCTATCCGAAGCTTTATTGTCTGGTCTAAGAATCAGACATGAGACGGATTAGGAGGAGAAGATCAAACCGGCCCCAGGAGCCCCGGGAAAGCAAAACGCTTCTGGGAGGCCTTGGGGGGAAGGGCAGTGGTGTGGGGGGCGGTCCTCCAGCAGATTTCAGTCCCGGCGGCCTTCCTGGAGGGGGCGGGGAGTTTCCTGGATTCTGAGCCCCTCCCCCACATCCTGGTCCCCTGAGGGAGACCCCCTCACCCCCGCAGATTTCCTGACAAATGTAAATGTCTCCTGGGTCACAGCACCTCCCACCAGGCAGGCCCCCCGTCGGCAGTCTCTTCAAAACAACCAGCTCTGGAAAATCAGTACATCAGAG
Organism: Otocolobus manul; assembly: GCA_028564725.2. Taxonomy (NCBI): domain Eukaryota; kingdom Metazoa; phylum Chordata; class Mammalia; order Carnivora; family Felidae; genus Otocolobus; species Otocolobus manul. The sequence continues at coordinate 903,127 of CM066692.1, read as the reverse complement.
GTGGCATCTTGGGCTGGAAAATTCGCCCCCCACTTGCCCTTACTCATCACCCAGACCCTCAGCTCCCTTCAGAAATCCCCAGGCTCACCCCAAACCCCCATCCCTCACCCCAGACTCACCCCAAATCTCCATCCCTCACCCCAGAGACCCCAGACTCACCCCAAATCTCTATCCCTCACCCATGACACCCCCAGACTCACTCTAAAACTCCATCCTTCACTCCAGAGACCCACAGACTCACCCCAAAATCTCCATCCCTCACCCATGACACCCCCAGACTCACTCCAAATCCCCATCCCTCACCCCAGAGACCCCAGACTCACCCCAAATGTCCATGTCGCAGCCCAGAAACCCCCAGACTCACCCCAAATCTTCATCTCTCACCCGAGACCCCAGGCTCACCCCAAACCCCCATCCCTCACCCCAGACTCACCCCAGATCTCCATCCCTCACCCCAGAGATGCCAGACTCACCCCAAATCTCTATCCCTCACCCATGACACCCCCAGACTCCAAATCTCCATCCTTCACTCCACAGACCCCCAGACTCACCCCAAAATCTCCATCCCTCACCCATGACACCCCCAGACTCACTCCAAATTCCCATCCCTCACCCCAGAGACCCCAGACTCACCCCAAATATCCATGTCGCAGCCCAGAAACCCCCAGACTCACCCCAAATCTTCATCTCTCACCCCAGAGACCCCAGACTCACCCCAAATCTTCATCCCTCACCCCAGAGACCCCCAGACTCACCTCACATCATTATCCCTCACCCATGACACCCCCAGACTCATCTGAAATCTCCATCCCTCACCCCAGAGACCCCAGACTCACCCCAATCTCCATCCCTCATCCCAGAGACCCCAGACTCACCCAAAATCTCCATCCCTCACCCCAGAGATGCCAGACTCACTCCAAATCTCCATCCCTCACCCCAGAGACCCCAGACTCACCCCAAATCTCCATCCCTCACCCCAGAGACCCCAGACTCACCCAAAATCTCCATCCCTCACCCCAGAGACCCCAGACTCACTCCAAATCTCTAGCCTTCACTCCAGAGACCCCCAGACTCACCCCAAATCCCCATCCCTCACCCCAGAGACCCCAGACTCACCCCAATCTCCATCCCTCATCCCAGAGACCCCCACTCACCCTCAATTCCGCCACTGACCCCAGAGACCCTCAGTTTAAGCCCCGAATTTCCATCCCTCATGCACAGTCCCGTTATATGCAAAGTTCTCATAAAGACGCCTTGTATCCGGGAAGAAGGGGGCTTGGGCTCGTGGCCGTCCAGTCCCTCCCAGAACTCTGTAGGCCACGACTTTTCAAAGTTGGGGGGGAGTTGTTCTTTGCACCAGGAACATCAGCATCGCCAGGGGGCGGGCGAAATGCTGAGTCCCAGGTCCCACCCGGATGCCTGTCCTGGAACCTGCATTTTGCCCAGACCCTCCCGGCCTCAGCGACTCACCTGCACCCCAGAGTCTGGTGGATGCTTGTGCCGGGTCCGCCCAAGTCGGGTCCCACGTCCAAATTCCCTTCTGTCCACGTCCTGCTCGAATCCCCTCGGAGCGTATGTTCCTGGACTGGTGTCTTTGCCACTGGAACACAGAGCACACTCCCGGGGCACAGATAGGGGTTTGGTGCCCCGTTACAAAAGTTTGCGATGCGGATGCCTTGGGGGTTCAGGCCAGTAGGGGTCCCAGTCTTGGTTTCGGCTCAGGTTGTGATCTTGAGGTTTGTGAGTTCGAGTCGCGTTGGGCTCTGTCCGCGCCCGGGGGACTGGGGCTTAAATTGAGGGTCTCTGGGGTCAGTGGCGGAATTGAGGGTGAGTGGGGGTCTCTGGGATGAGGGATGGAGATTGGGGTGAGTCTGGGGTCTCTGGGGTGAGGGATGGGGATTTGGGGTGAGTCTGGGGGTCTCTGGAGTGAAGGATGGAGATTTGGAGTGACAGCAGGGAGCCTGCTTGGGATGCTCTGTCTCTGTCCGTGTGTGTGTCTCTCTCTCTCTGTCTGCCCCTCCCCTGCTCAGGCTCTCTCTGTCTCTCAGACATGAATAAACATAAAAATAAATAACAGCAGACAAACCCAAGAAAATCCGCGAGTCCCTTTCCCAGACGCGCTCCTATAGGGTCCCCTGCTGCACACACCTCAACGGCCTCCAGAAATGTAATGCTGTTTCCCACCCGGAGTCAGGACCCTGAGCAGCGGGGACGTTCCTACAGGACAGTCATGCCGTCCACATGGCCAGCGACCGCCGGCCTCCACGGGGGTGGACGTGTCCCACAAACACCCTACCCAACGCATCCCCAGCCCAGAGCCCCCGCAGCCCATCCCACAGGGCTTTGGCCGCACCCAATGCATCCATCCATCCATCCATCCATCCAACATATCTATGTATCTATGTATCTGTGTATCTATCACCTACCTATCTATCTATCCATCCATCCATCCATCCATCCATCATATGTATGTATCTATGTATCTATGTATCTATCCTACGAAAAGCAGGACTGCGAGGTCACTGCCGGGAGCCCTCCCCAGCGGCCAGGATACATGCACCCCGGAGCTTGGGTGACTTTTCCAAGCCGTGCCTTCCCTGCTTCCAGTATGTGGCCGAAAGCGAATTCTCTTCCTATTTCAGGGGGAGCAAATATTCTTTGCAAATTCCTTCGTGCGTCGTGGTGAGAAAAGACGCAACGTGAAATTTACCCTGTTCGCCGCGTCTTAAGCGCACGGCTCGGGGGCATGTGAACATACACACTGTTGGGCAGCTATCCCCACCATCATGTCCAGAACGTGCCATCGTCCCGAACTGAAGCTCGGTCCCCGTGAAACGCTGACTCCCCGTCCCCCTGTCCCCAGCCCCTGTCTCCACCATCTCCTGTCTGTCTCTGTGCATGTGACTTGTTTAGAGACGCCATATACGTGGGATCACACAGGATCTGCCCTTCTGTGTGGTTTATGTCGCTGAGCATCATGTCCCCAAGGTCCGTCCACGTACTGGCAGGTGCAGAACGTCCCTGCTTTTCAAGGCTGTGTCACATCCCACCGTGTGCACGGACCAGAGTTTGGTCCTTCCTCCATCCATGGGTGAACATTTAACTTGTTTCTACCGCTTGGCCATTGTCAACAGTGCTTTTAAAAACGTGCTTTTATTTTTTTTTTATTTTTATTTTTATTTTTAAAAATTTTTTTTCAACATTTATTTATTTTTGGGACAGAGAGAGACAGAGCATGAACGGGCGAGGGGCAGAGAGAGAGGGAGACACAGAATCGGAAACAGGCTCCAAGCTCTGAGCCATCAGCCCAGAGCCCGACGCGGGGCTCGAACTCACGGACCGCGAGATCGTGACCTGGCTGAAGTCGGACGCTCAACCGACTGCGCCACCCAGGCGCCCCTTAAAAACGTGCTTTTAACTCAATGGGCTATTTTACACCTCAACGGACGTCAATTCAATCAGCTGTGTGTGTGTATATACATTTATACACACGTATATATTTATTTTAAGGAATTGGCTCATGCAGTTGTGGTTCTGGGAACTTGGACACCTGTAGGGGAAGCCAGCAGGCTGGAAACTCAGGCAGGGTTTCTATTTTGCAGCCTTGAGGCAGAATTAATGTCTTTATCTGGAAGCTTTTAGTCTCAAAGTGAAGAACTTCAGGTGATTGGGTGAGGCCCACCCAATATGGAGGGTGGTCCACTTTACTCAAACTCAACTGCCAGTAGATGGCAACCATACCTATGATCAATAGGCTTCTGCAGGCAAGTCTGATGCCACTGTGTCTGCCTGCCCTGTGCCCACGTACGCCAGTGCTCTGGGGACACTCTTGGTTGCCACAACTGTGTGGGGCTATTGGCACGTGGTGGGTGGAGACCAAGGATGCTTCTCAACATCCCACAGTGCACAGGGTGCCCCACAGCTGAGTCATGCACCCCAATGTCAGCTGTGTTGAATTGAGAAGTCTACTTATCTATCCACATACCGATCATCAATCATCTATGAATTATCTATCATCTATCTATCTATCTATCTATCTATCATCTATCCATCCACCATTTATATCTATTATCTTTATACCTCTATATCTATCTATCTATCATCTATCCATCCATCCATCCACCCACCCATGATACCATGATATCTATCTATCTATCTATCTATCTATCTATCTATCATCTATCCATCCATCATTTATATCTATTATGTCTATATCTATCTATCGATCGATCTATCTATCATCTATCCATCCATTATTTATATCTATCTATTATCTCTGTATCTATCTGTCTATAAATCACCTATGAGTCCATCTATGTATCTATCTACCTACCTATCAATCGTCTATGAGTCTATCTCTCTATATCTATCTTTCTATCTCTATCTCTATCTATCCATCGATCCATCCATCCATCATTCATATGTATCTATTATATCTATGTATCTATGTGTCTACATATCTATGTATGTATGTATGTATGTATGTATGTATGTATCTATCTATCTATGAATCATCTATGAATCTTCTGTGAGTGCATCTGTCTACCTACCTATCTCTCTATTATCTATCTACCTACCTATTTACAGACGTTTACAGCAGCTTTCCTCATAATTGCCCACACTTGGAAGCAACCGAGGTGTCCTTCAGCAGACGGATGGATAAACTGTGGTCCATGCAGACAATGGAATATTACTCAGCACTAAAGACGAATGGGCTTTCAAGCATGAAAAGGCGTCAAGAAACATTAAACGCACACATTACCAAGTGAAAGAAACCAGTCTGAAAAGACTCCATAGAGTCTGATCCCACCTCTGGGACATTCCGGAAAAGGGAAAACCATGGAGACAGAAACAAGATTGGTCACCTCTGGGACATTCTGGAGAAGGGAAAACCACGCAGACAGAGACAGATTGGTGATGGCCAGGGATCTGAAAGGGAGGGATGAGCAGGTGAGGCACAGAGGGTTTTTAGGGCAGTGAAGACACCCTGTATGATCATGAAAAGATGGGTTCGTGTCATTGTATGTTTCCCCAAACCCACAGAATGGGCAGCACCAAGAAAGAACCTTAACATAGACTCTTATTAACTAGTTATTAAGAATGTCTCCATGTAATAATAACATCACATTTAAAATACATCGATGAACGTCGATGCACTAATGATAATGTATCAGTATTGGCTCATCCGTTATATCAAATGTACCGGATAGATACAAGACTGTGACAACAGGGAAACTATCTGTGTGAGCATACGGAAACTCCTGGTACTTTCCGCTCACTTTTGCCATAAACGTAAAACCGCTCTAGAAATAATCTCATGGAAAGACATTGAGCAGGTTCCCTCCCCTCCCCTTCCTCTTGTGTTCACGCACCTTCTGGAGTGGTGGCCGTGGGGTCTAGCAGTTACCCATAATAGTCTGTCTTGGGACTTGCAACATCAGGAGAGGATTCTATCTGAAGAGCACGAGAGCATGGGAGCAGAGGCCACGGAGCAACATCGAGGCAAGTATTTCCTTAGTATGATTCTGAACCATGCTTATGGGCAGCTGGGTCTTTGTCTGGGTCTCAGCTTTTGAAAAAGATCATGAGGTCACCAGCCGGCCAGTTGGGTGTTGGGATAAAATACTGGAGGGGGCTGAGCACGGGGGGAACTGGCCAGAGTGTGGTTCTTGACCTGGATTCTTGACCGACCATATTCGCTCTGCAAAAGTCCATCCAGAAGTTCCCTTTGGATATGGGCACTTTTCTGTAGGCACGGGATGCTTGAGTACAATGTTGTCTTTTTTTTTTTTTTAATGATGGACGTGAATCTCTCATCACAACAAACGTGCCCTTTCATTTTGTTTGTGTATCTAATTTTTTTTAATATTTATTTAAAAACATTTTTAGATGTTTTTATTTATTTTTGAGAGGCACAGCACAAACAGGGGAAGGGCAGAGAGAGAGAGAGAGAGAGAGAGACAGAATCTGAAGCAGGCTCCAGGCTTTGAGCTGTCAGCACAGAGCCCGACATGGGGCTCAACTCACGAACCATGAGATCATGACCTGAACTGAAGTCGGACGCTTAACTGACTAAGCCATCCAGGTGCACCAAGAACACACCATTGTAAGGTGCATGACCCAATGGACATGACTGCATTCATGATGTCCAGCCATCAACTGCCCCCAAACATTTTCATCTTCCCAAGAGGCGACCCTGTCCACATCAGCTGTCACTTCCCATCCCCATTGGTAACCTCTGGTTACCAACTCCCCCCCCCCCCCACCAACTCATCCACTTTCTATCTCTGTGATTTTCCTGTTTTGGACATCACGCACATGTGGCCTTTTGTGACTGGTTTCTCTTACTGAGCACCATGCTTTTAAGATCCATCCATGGGGTACCTGGCATGAGTGTTTCTTTTCTTTCTATGACAGAGTTATCATTTTTCAAAGAATGCCGTGCTTGAGAAATTAGGGATCTCTTTCCAAGAACCCAACCTGGGTCAATGTCTCCTCAGACCATCTCATTCATCCTGTATCCCACAATAAGCAACCCATTCCTTTGGGAATACACAGAGTCCTACAAAGACAGAGTGTGGGACTGCTGATGCCTGGGATGTTAGACAATGGTTTTGATCTGCTGTTGGCATGGTTCCATCCACACAGGAGTATTTGGTACCCTGAGAAGAGCCCCGACCAATTGGGTACCCTCAAGGCCTCTTGAGACCAGGCATGGACCTGATGACCCCCTTTCTTTTAAATTTTTTTTTCAACGTTTTTTATTTATTTTTGGGACAGAGAGAGACAGAGCATGAACGGGGGAGGGGCAGAGAGAGGGAGACACAGAATCGGAAACAGGCTCCAGGCTCTGAGCCATCAGCCCAGAGCCTGACGCGGGGCTCAAACTCACGGACCGCGAGATCGTGACCTGGCTGAAGTCGGACGCTTAACCGACTGCGCCACCCAGGCGCCCTAACCCCCTTTCTTATATGACTGTTCAGCCATGTGAATGAAGTCTGCAGAGGAAGGGCCGCCATCTTGAATCAGGGCACATTGTTAAGAGGGAGACCAGGCTGCTGGGGGATCTGAGAATTCATGAAGGAATGCGCCTCATTTAACCTGGAAACCAGCATTGTATCTCCACGTCTGAAAAGGGGGTGGGGGGACAGGTGGATTTTCTGTTCATTGCAGCCATTCAGAAGTGGAAGGAGCCACTCTGTCCATAACAAGCTTGTTGACCCATTGAAGGTTAGGATGACGCCTTTGTGAGTTTCTCAAGGATGCGTTAACAAAGTACGTGCACGGGTAGCTTCACGAGTACAGAAATTTACCGCCTCACCATTCTGGAGGCCAGAAGTCTGATGTCAAAGTGTTGGCAGAGTGGGTTCTTTCTGAGGATTGTGAGGACAAATCCCTTTCCCTCTTAGTTCTAGGACCCCCAGGTGTTCCTCAGCTTGCAGACGACCGTCTTCTCCCTCTGTCTTCATATGGTCTTCCGTCTGTACATGTCTGTCTGCATATCCAAGTTCTCCTTTTTATGAGGACACAAGTCATATTGGATTAGAGCCCACTCAAAGTCTCTCACCTAATGCAATCATCTGAAAAGACCTTATTTCCAATTAAGGGATAGTCATAAGTTCTTGTAGGTAGGACTTCAACATCTTTTTTGAGGGACAAAGTCAACCCATTTTAACATCTATAAGGGATCTTTCAAACCAAGAGTGGATGATTCTTTCATGTTTTCACCCACCCACCCAACCATGCACCCATCAATTCATTCATTCATTCATTCATTCATTCATTCATTCACCTGTCTATCATCTATCTATCTATCTATCTATCTATCTATCTATCCATCCTCCCTTCCATCCATCCATCCATCCATCCAGCCAGCCATCCATCCATCCACCCATGCATCTATCCATCCATCCATCTATCTGTCCTTGTGTCTGTCCATCCGTCCATCCATCCATCCATCCATCCATCCATCCATCCATCTGTCCTTGTGTCTGTCTATCCATCCATCCATCCATCCATCCATCCATCCATCCATGCGTCCATTAATCCTTCCATCAATGCATGATGCACACATCCATCCATCCATCTATATATTTATTCATGCATGCATTTATTCACTCCATCAGCTTTCAGAATTATACTCTTTCTGTGTGTTGGACACAGGGTGGACCCCACGCTCCCGGGGAGCTGTATACCCAGACTGACAGAGCCCTATCATATCAACAATCGACACCCATTGTTTATGTATGTATTTATTTAGGCCTCCACTTAGCTAGTGTTTCACGTAATTTTGTTTATGAGACTTTATCACATCACGAATGAAAAAGTTTTGCTTATTCCTGTCGCACTTCCTTTGTTGAGGAAAAGTCTGGAGAACTGGTTTACTTCTCCCGCATTTGCCCAGGACATTGGTCAGCAGTGACTGCTTCCTGGTTTCTTCTGTGAGAAGCAAGGCCGGGTTGGGGGAGGGGGAGGCAGAGCAAGGGAAGGCAGGATACTGGGATAGTGATGAACAGGGACTCCTGTTCATGTGTCGCTGCTAGGACTCAGTTGTTTCCTTAGGGACTGTTATTCAGCTGACTCAGCCCTGCGTGCTAGACGTTGTAATTATGTGGCCCAGAAAAAACCATGCAGTTGAGGAGTCTGGTTGTCTTTGGCCTGTGATGTCCACGGATCTGTGCTCCACGCTGCTTGTCTCTGTCGGCTCAGAGAAGTGACGGGAACAGACACAAACGTAACATAAGTGCACGCAGACCAGGCTCTCTTCTCTCCGGTCCGGACATGTGCAGCCCTGTGTCCATTCGTGCACCCTCTGAAGCCAACCCCCCTCCACTCTAGAAGGTTCTGGATCAGACCCTGTGTATCTTCCCATCTTCCCATCTCTACCGAAACAAATGGAATAACATCTTTTCACGTGGTCCTGTAGCATACAAGCCCCACTGTCCTGTGTCCCTCCCTTCTAGTGCAGTCTTCTCCGCTGGGGTGGGGAATCGCTTCTGTTATATAATGGTCCCTACAACAGAGTAAACTGGGACCCATTTTCGCTCAGAGATTAATCTGATAGCAAACCGCGTCGCTCACGACTTTCAGCTGCACCAACGCCTTTTTTCACGATTACATCTAGCGTGATGGGCAGATTCAGAAATAAAGCCGGCGAGACTCAAGATAAGAGATCATCTCTCCATGCACATTCTGACACAATTAATTACAGAAGGAGCTTGACATGAAAGGCTGGTGGAGGTTTAGCCATTTCTAGAGGCAACTGTCATTGGGATGAACACATCTTACCTTGAGTCGATGTGAGAATTAACTGTCTCTTCTGGAAATGACATAAATCTCATTCAAAAGAGATCGCTACTAGAGAGCCATCAAAATGAGTGTGAATTCTTTACAGCAACCCCCGAGGAGAGGCGGACCCCTGTTTCTGTCCTCTTGAGTCTGGGGTGGCCCCTCACTTGGCTTTGGGCAATTGAAGGTGGGGGAAACGAGGGTGTGCCAACTGGAGCATTCTATCGTGTCGAGTCTTCCAGTTGGTGAAGGTCCTACCCAAACTCTTGGATGATAGTCAGCTCAGCTGCCAGGAGTATGAAGGGGCCATCTAGAACATTCTATCCTTTGAAGTCTTGCAATTGCCTACGGCACAAGCCAAGGCCACGTAGAGCCGCTGAGTCCTGTCCACTCGCAGAATCAGGAGACGTAACAGCACGACATTGTGGGGTGATTTGTTCCATACAGATAACCAAAATAGATAACCAAGTAACCCCTACATGCCAGACGTGTAGAAACTAACGTATGAAAGACACAAGGAAAGCATTCTTCCTAGAGAAGCGCTGACATTTTTAGTGACATTCGAACTCGTTCTACAACCCCGTCCTTTTTTTTTCTTGGTTGGTGATTCATCGCGCATGTCTGGCATTGTGAAATACGAACAACACAATACCGGTTTGTGGTTTTGAGTGGAGATGATGAAGAAAGGAGGTAGGAGGCGTGCTTATGTCTCATCTCCCTGAGAGATGATGATAGCCTTCAGAGCTATGTCCAAAAGGGACGGAAGCGTTGGCTGCTCATTTTCTCCTGATTTCCCCCAATTATTTTCTTCCCCCGTGAAAGGAGGGAGGGCCAGAGAATATCAGAAAGATGGCCTGGGTCTACTGAAATGCTTTTCCCACCGGTCAGCCTTCTTGGAGCCATGAGTTTTAGTGTGTCTACCAGTAGAACATATGGGACCCTCTCTAGTGGCTTACAAGGAGGTGCTGGAGAACATCGCGTATTCCAAATTTCTCCTCGGGCTTCTTCGGCCCTCCCAAGGGACAGACACTCTTTTTCATGTGGTTGACCTGATTAGCTGTGATAGTCCATTTTGGGGGGAAACTACACATCTGTCTCTTTCCGTAAAATTCGAATCTCTCCAAATCACCATTCCTAAGTCACAGGAGAGCCAGAGCAACACTTGACCATCTTCTCACGTTGGCCTCTCCTGCCATTTCTTTCTGGGTTGTCCACCGGCATTTCTCCCTTTTGTATGTAAACATCCTGAGGTGAAGTTTCCGCAGGACAAGCCCCCCACCCCCCGGAAAAGAGCTAGAAACTCCAGGTTCTCTAGGACAGCAGGGAGGATGGTGGGGTGGAGGAGAGTTAAGGGGATGACAGCTCCCCCATGGGGACATTTGGTGATGTCTGGAGACGTTTGGGTGTCATGACTTGGTGAGGCTGCTGTTAGCACCTGGTGGGTAGAGATCAGGGGCACTACTCAACACCCTACTGTACAAAGGATGCCCCACAACATAGAGTGGTCCAGCCCCACATGTCCTCAGTGACAAGGTGGAGAAGCCTGTCCTTAGCATGAGATTGTCCATCTATTTATGTCTATCCATCCACCCATCCATGCATCCATCCAATCCATCCATTCTATCTATCTATCTATCTATCTATCTATCTATCATCCATCCATCCATCTTTCCATCCATCCATCCATGCATCCATCCATCCATCCATCCATCCACCTGCCCATACATCATATCTATGCATCTATCTATCTATCATCCATCCATCCATCTTTCCATCCATCCATCCATCCATCCAGCCAGCCAGCCAGCCAGCCACCTGCCCATACATCATATCTATGCATCTATCTATCTATCTATCTATCCACCCATCCATCCTATCTATCTATCTATCTATCTATCTATCTATCTATCTATCAGCTATGACACTATGATACCTACCTCCTAATCCCTGGAATCTATGAATATGTTACCTTACATGACAAAAGTGCTTTTGCAGATGTGATTTTGCAGATATGCAGATGGGGACAATTAATCTGGATTATCCACTTGGGCACGGGGTCCTTATTTATACGAGGGAGGCAGAAAGGTGAGAGTCAGAGAAGGAGATGTGCCCTTGGCAGCAGAGGTTGGAGGGAGGTAGGAGTGACTAAGAGTCAAGGAATCCAGGGAGCTTCTAGCAGGTGGGAGGGCAAGAAATCAGCCTCTCCCCTAGAAATTCCAGTGGGAATGCCAGCCTGCCAACATCTTGATGTTAGCCCAGGGTGACCAGTGTTGGACTTAGGATGTGCAGAATGTTCTGGGTAGACAGATCCCTGGTCTCAGGCCAGGAGGACTTGAGTCACCCTGCACTTAACACGTGATTGGAAGACAGCTCACTGTTAGCTTCTCAGAAACACAGGTTTTTTCAAAAGTTTATTTTTGAGAGAGAGAGAGAGAGAGAGCAGGGGAGGGGCAGAGAGAGAGAGAGAGAGAGAGAGAGAGAGAGAGAGAGAGAATCCCAAGCAGGTTCCAGGCTGTCAGTACAGAGACTGATGCAAGGCTCAAACTCACAAACTGTGAAATTGTGACCTGAGCTGAAACCAAGAGTCAGATGCTCAACCGACTGAGCCACCCGGGTGCCCCTAAACACACAGTTTTTAACTCTAGAATAAACTTATTCCTGCTTTATTTTGTTTAGTTTTGTTTTTGCCTATGTCGTTCTGGTCATGAATTCTCTGAGTGTCTGTGAAAATGCTTGGTAACTGGGGCTGTTTTTGCAAATACAGAAATCACTGTTATTAGTAGTAGAATTGAAGAAAAACATTTTTGAAGGTCATCTCGATCCCCAGTGGGGGGCTTGAACTCATAACCCTGATACCAAAAAAAAAAAAAAAAAAAAGATTCGTCATTCGAATTTTGAAAGTCCCCAGAGTGTGACCGTAGGGATGCCAGGCTCTTGCCCACGCGGCTGGAGACAGACGGGGAGGGGGCACCAAATGTCTGTGCCTCTGAGTGACCTTGAAGCCTGCTGTCCAGCACCCCTGAGCACAAAGTGGTTGCAGGAGCCCAATCCGCTCAGGATGGTCCTGACCAGCCGGGAAGGCTTGGAGCCCAGCTCGTCAGCCTGGATGCAAGACTGATGTCGCTTTTTGGTCGTAATGTTGGTTTGTTTGTTTTTTTTTCTCAAGAGTCATCTTTTTAAGATCCACCCTGCTTCCCGTTGTCATTTCCTTGTTTCTGTTCCACTCTTTAAAAACAGCGTGACCTCTGTGCCTTAGGTGTCAGGGCACAGATCCTGCTCATTGCCTCCTCTCTGTCCCAGCATGAGGACAGTCTTCCTGCCCTGTGCAGCGGCCGCCCTGTTTCTGCTGGGACGTGCGATGGCTTCGGGGGACGCGGGACAGGGTGAGCCGCCGTGCAGATGCGGTGACATGTGCACACAGAGTGTCCTTGAGTTGAACGTACCCTTCCCTGCCCTTTCCTTTCCTTCCTTCTTTTCTTTCTTTCCTTCTCTTTCTTTCCTTCTTTCTCTTTCTTTCTTTCTTTCTTTCTTTCTTTCTTTCTTTCTTTCCTTACTTCACTCCTTCCTTCCTTTTCTTGTTTCTTGTTTCTTTCTTTTCTTTCTTTCTTTTTCCTTCCATCTTTCTCTCTCCCTCTTTCTTTCCTTCCTTTTCTTTCTTTCTTTCTTTCTTTCTTTCTTTCTTTCTTTCCCTCTCCATCTTTCTTTCTTTCTTCCTTTCTTTCCTTCCTTACTTCACTCCTTCCTTCCTTTTCTTGTTTCTTTCTTCTTTCTCTTTCTTTGCTTCTTTCTCTTTCTTTCTTTCTCTTTTCCCTCTTTCCTTCCTTCTCTCTCTCTTTCTCTTTTTTCTTTCCTTCTTTCTATTTCTTTCTTTCTTTCTCTCCTTTCCTTACTTTTTTATCTTTCTTTCTTTCCTTCTTTCTTTCTCCATCTTTCCTTCTTTCTTTCTCTCCTTTCCTTGCTTTTTTCTCTTTCTTTCTTTCTTTCTTTCTTTCTTTCTTTCTTTCTCTTACCTTCCTTCACTCCTTCCTTCCTTTTCTTCATCTTTCTTTCTTTCTTTCTTTCTTTCTCTTCCTTCTTTCCTTCTCTCTCTTTTTCTTTGTTTGTTTGTTTGTTTGTTTCTTTCTTTCTCTTACCTTCCTTCACTCTTTCCTTCCTTTTCTTCTTCTTTCTTTCTTTCTTTCTTTCTTTCTTTCTCTTCCTTCCTTCCTTCTCTCTCTTTGTCTTTCTTTCTTATCTTTTTTTTTTCTCTTTTGCAACTACAGTGTCTTTTTGTTTGTTTTTTGTTTGTAAAAGTAACAAGGAGCTTGGACAGTTCTCTGAGTCTCTGAAAACCTGAGTTTCTCTGATGTGAAGGGACACTGTTGTTTTTCCATGTTTATTTATTTATTTTGAGAGAGAGAGAGCAAGAGAGCAGGAGAGGGGCAGAAAGAGGGATAGAGAGAGAGAGAGAAAATGAGCAGGGGAGGGGCACAGTCAGAGAGAGAGAATCCCAAGCAGGCTCCGCACTGTCAGCACAGAGCCCAAGTCAGGGCTCAAACTCACAAACCCCGAGATCATGACCTGAGCTGAAATCCAGAACTGATGCATAAGCCCCCCGGGCGCCCCACAGAGGGCTCATTATTGATAGCGCTTGAATGGATCAGGCGTGAATGGAAAAATAAATAAATAAATGAGCCCCTGGGTGCCCCACCGAGATTCTGGTGGTTTCATGTTCTTGCTGCCTTCCTTGCAAGAGCTCCAAGGGTTTGCTTTCAATTAACGTGTATCTGCTGGTGACAAGAGCAAGTCACCAGAGATCCTCGGACGGACATGAGGGTGTCCCCACCGTGTCAGGCCGTCACAGGTGTGTGTTGTCTGAACCCTTGCCTGCTAGTTTCCAGAACCTTCTTTCCCTGTCCCTGTTCATATGTTACAAGCTTTGATAGAAGGGGCCAGGGAGAGAGGGCGGAGAGCATGGGGGCAGGTGTCCTTCCTTCCTGAACAGGTTGGACTTGATTTTCTAGCCTGGTGGGTGGTGGAGATGGGAGCCCCCGAGGGCACATCAGGGACTTTTCGGTTCTGAACTGTCATACTGCCTGCTTAGGCGCCTGGTTTGCAAGGGTCCGTGGGCACCTGTTTGCTATGGTCTGCTGATGACACACGGGGTTTCCAGCCGGCCCAGGAAGGGGTCCGAGGGAGCCTGGATGGGGGGGTCCCCGGGCTGGCGCTGGTGATTCCCAGACTGTGTGCAGTCAGAGTGCAAGTGGGGGAGGGGCAGAGAGAGAGGGAGACGCGGAATCCGAAGCGGGTTCCAGGCTCTGAGCCATCAGCACAGACCCTGATGCGGGGCTCGAACCCACGAACCGTGAGATCAGGACCCGAGCCCAAATCAAGAGTCAGATGCTTAACCGACGGAGCCCCCCAGACACCCTGGGTTTAGACCAGTTGTGGATTCTGACCCGCTTGAAGCACATTCATCAGCAGGTGCCTCTAAGCGTCTTTACTGGACAGAGGTGGACAGACAGACCCAGTGATGGCTCAGGGTCAAGCTGAACGCACTGAAAGCCTTTCTAGTAACTTCTCAGAACACACTGACACTGGTTTCTTGCTGAAAGGCATCTGTGGTTTGCTCGCCCTTCTTACAAGGGACTGGCCTTCCCCCCCGAGTCACTGCAGCTGGGAAAGCCTTCGGAACTAAGTACCGGGAACCCAGGGTGTCCCGTCGTGAATCTATGGGGACTCAGAAAGCCACGGGGCAGAGAGAGAGAGAGGGGGACAGAGAGGCGGATGCCCACTGACAGCAGGGAGCCGGACGTGGGGCTCAAACCCATGAACCCTGAAGTCATGATCTGAGCCAAAGTCAGACACTTAGTCCACTGAACCCCCCCAGGCACCCCCCAGCTTAAAAAAAATCTTGGTTCTTTTTGTCACTTAAACTCAAGGTAGTCAACGAATAGTGTCGTATTCGTTTCAGGAGTAGATTCAGACACTTTCCTACTCGACTGACGCTGTGGGTGTTGGGTTGGCAGTGGTCTCGTTACTGGAAACCAGAGGGCCCCCGGGAATGGGAAGTGAGCAAGCATTCTAAGTGACATTGTCTACCTTGTGACGCCGTGGTCCCCCCCCCACCCGCCGCCCACTGGCCCCATGACCCACTGCTCTGATGGGACCTTGTGTACTCACCCCAGAAATACCCAGGGCTCTTTGGGGGCAGAGTCCCTCGTTGCAGCAAATTCTCGTGATCCATTAATCACCTTTCTGTCTGTATAGAAAACATGATCAGAATCAGAAGAATTCATTGCAACCATTTCTGTCTTTTTTTTCCTTTTTGATAGAATAGGCTTTTAAAAATGTTTATTTATTTTGAGAGAGAGAGAGAGAGAGAGAGAGAGAGAGAGAGTATGGGAAGGAGGAGACTGAGAGGAAGAGAGAGAATCCCCAGCAGGCCCCAGGCCGTCAGCACAGAGCCTGACCTGGGCGAGGGGGCGGAACTCCGTGTCATGAACCATCAGGTCAACCGATGACCTGCCCTGCAAATCAAGAGTTGGACGCTTCACCGACTGAGCCACCCAGGCGCCCCCTTTTCAGCCCTTTCTTGGGTTGCTCCCAAGACCAGGTCATGAGGTATCATAGAATTATGTGGTCAGATACAATTTTTACAAAATTAAGTTGCTCATTCTGTTTTAAACAGTTATGGTAAACCGAGGCTCCTGGGGGGCTCATGGGTTGAGCGTCCAACTTCAGCTCAGGTCATGATCTCATGGTGCGTGAGTTCGAGCCCCGTGTCGGGTTCTGTGCTGACAGCTCGGAGCCTGGAGCCTGCTTCCGATTCTGTGTCTCCCTCTGACCCTGCCCCTCCCCCACTCATGGTCTCTCTCTCTCTCTCTCTCTCTCGCTCTCGCTCTCGCTCTCTCTCGCTCTCACTCTCTGAGGAATAAACATTAAAAAAATTAAACAATTATGGTAGACTATACGTAACAATTTCCATGTTAAGCACTCTATTAAGTACATTCACATTTTTGTGCAATCATCCATAACATCCATTTCTAGAATGTTCTCAGCTTCCCAAACTAAAACTCAGTGCCCATGAAACATGGCCTTGCGCCCCCCACCCCATCTCCTGGCCCCACCATCTTGTGCATGAGGGGGTCTCCACCGAAGTGTGGATTCTCAGGAACTATTGATGAAGTCTGGAAATCAGTGCCCCAGAGACCTTTGTCTCTCTCTCCCTCACCCCCACCCTCTGGACACGTTCTAGGGTTTTACACCTTTGCCTCTCGACAGAACCCAATAAATTCATCACATCTAGTAAAATTCGCACGTTTTGTGACCAACAGCTGTGGGGTAAAGCACCTGTTCCAAAAAGTTCCTTGTTGCTGAGCCACTGATGTCCAAAGACGGCGCCCCTCAGACCACAAGACTCAGATGCCATCGCTTCATGGAAATAACAGACGGACCCGTGGCTCAGGAGGGTGGGTAATTCCTACAGACGTGTGGGTTCTCCTCACCCTGTCTGGAAAATTTAATCGGAGGCAAAATGGCTGCTCCTCCACAAAGGAGAAGAACCATCATATGTTAAAATAAACATTCAGCCTCAACGCCGTCTGACTCCCGTGCAATCCGTTAAAGAGATTTGCGAAGTTGGAAACCCTTTTATAGAGCTGGTGGGCAGAACCCATTACACACGTATTCCGGGGACAAGCGATCACTAGTTCTCCAGTAGGAGCCTCATCAGTACTGTTTGTCATACAAGTTCTCCCTAAATTCATGGATGTGACCATCTGTGTTGAGCTAACTGGCTTCATCCAATGGAGAAAAGATAGCTTATTTTATTTTATTTTATTTATTTTATTTTATGGACAAAAGATAGTTTATTTTATTTTATTTCAGATTTTAAATTATGTTTTAATAATTGGAAGACGCCTTTAAAGTACTCTCAAGAGCCAACGTGAATCACAACCCCAAGATCGAGAATCTCACGCTCCACTGCCTGAGCCAGCCAGACGCCCCGTTTATTTTTAACAGGAACAATGAGGTCTTTTATTTTTAAATTTAGATTTGCCCTTACAAGGCACAGGGCAGGGGTGAGGACCACATGCACAAGCAAAGGTTTCCTTTGTACTTTGCAAACCGCACCCGAGCCCTTACAAATGGCTTGCTAATCTCAGGTCCCACTGCCTTAACAGCAGCACTGTGCTGCACGAGAACGTTTTGTATGGTCAGCAGGGAGTCTCCCATGGATTCCGTCTCCTTCTCAGAGATGTCTTGCCCACACCCCCGTGTTGAGGACCCCAGACATGTCCCTCACGTACGCTTGACAGGAATGCCTCAGTCCATCCTTGGAAGGAAGCAACAGGGACACAGGGACTATCTTTTCTTTCTCCTTTATTTTTTTTTTTTTTTTACTTTTTAAAATTTTTTAATGTTTATTTATTTTTGAGAGAGATGGGGAGGAGAGGCTCAGAGAGAGAGGGGGAAGCACGTTGCAGGCTCCGAGCTGCCAGCACAGAGTCCGACGTGGGGCTCAAACCTGTGAACTGTGAGATCATGACCTGAGCCAAAGTCAGATGCCCAACTGACGTCCCTGTTTCTCCTCCTCGAATCGAGGAAGCTGCCTCCTGTCCCTGCAGCCAACTCATCAGATGGAACCACAAGATCACTTCTGCTTTCCTGCTGGTGGATTGAGCTGTCTGGCTTTATCAATCAGACATTTCCCACAGACGGAGGTCAAAAAATCTAATGTAATGTTTGCTGAGGACTGAGCAGTCAAGTTCCCTCCCTTTCAGAACCTGAAGGTGTTCACCATAAGAAATGGACACTCATTCCCCTTTGGAAGATCAGGGGTTTCCAGAAGCTAGAACCTCCTTCTCGACCTCTCTCTCTCTCTATTTCTGGGACCGATGCATGAAGGTCAAGATCACCTATAGAGTGATCAGTTACATCAGGAACAATGGCCATCACAGAACAGAAGTATTCTGCACACTCTGAGCATTAGAAAGGCTTCCTTAAAAACTCAAGGAAAATTCATACCCCTCATTCTGCCTTTGATTTTCAGAGGCTGTGATAGACCCAGAGTCCCATGACGGGAGTTTTCACAGAGAGTCCAACGTGTTTACATGCCTTTGTTTATCAGTTCAGCATGTCTTTCCTGAAGCTTTTTCCACGTGTTGAGCACAGGGCTGGGCACAGTGGGTGATGTGATGTCATCAACCAGATTGGAAAAAGAAAACTAGAATAAGTAGAATAGCTGTGTTGATTGATGGAAGCCAGATTGCCAACATGCAGGACATTGAAAGACAGACTACGCAGATGGCCAATGGCCAAATGATCTACGAAAACAGAGCTCTGATACGCAACCTGGACAACCTGTCCAGGAAACCAGCCCCTCGAGTCAATATCTGACGACTTCCCTAAATTGCATCCACGCTTCCAACTCAGAACCAATCAGAGAAAGCCACATACACTCCTCCAGCCAATCACATGGTACAGCAAGCTTTCAACAAACCTCTTCTGCTTGTTCTCATTCAGGTGGTCTTTGTTCATTTCCACAGTATAGATAGTCATTGGGCCATTGTGTGAGAATATTGGTAGGAGCTCCTGAGGGACACATTAGTGAAACACAAGATTGGATTTGGGTTGCTGTGGGGCCACAGTGAGAGAGAATGGTTAATTCTGGACCATGAGGTGGGATGTGACCCCATGAGTGTTCATCAGGCCAAACTATCCAGCCCAGAGATGTCAGAGCTGAGCACACAGCGACACCACCAGGACATGTAGTTGCCTCCTGCTTGAGGGGTGGGGATGGGGGCTGAACCCAGAACTGAATGTGGAGTGGGAGTCCCTGACCTGGGGACTTCCAGACTCTCTTTCTCAGCATTTGTGGACATGTTTCTGTTCATCTTCCTCTCAGTCACAACCTGCTGGGTGCTAGAAATGTGTCCTTTGATCCATCCATCCATCCATCCATCTATCCATCCATCTTTATATCTATCTATGTATCTATCCACCCATCAATCATCTTTCCATCCATCCATCCAACCGTCAGTTATCTATCTACCTACATATCCATCCCCTATCCATTTATCTATCTATCTATCTAACCATCCATCCATCATGTCTGTCTATCTATCTATCTATCTATCTATCCATCCATCTACCCATCCATCCATCATGTCTGTCTATCTATGTATCTATCTATCCATCCATCCATTTTTCCATCCATCCATCCATCCATCCATCCATGCATCCGTTCACCCATCATATCTATCTATCATCTATCTATCTATCTATCTATCCTCTATCCACTTTAACCCAACCCAACACCACTGAGTTCATGCTAGTCTTCCTTATTCCCCAAATTGTTACTCCCTTCTCTGACATTTGGAAACTTGCCCGTTGTAACACGCAGGATCAGTGCATATTTTCCCGATGCTAGAACACACCCACTAACCACTTTCACAATGACTAACCCAGACATCTGTGAGCATCAAAACTGCACAAGCTTAAGTAACTTTAAAAGCCAAGACCAAAGGACTCACTTGTCTGTAAACTTTTTCTCAACTTGTCATGTGTGCTGTTCCAAGAGAGACAGTGAGTTTGCTGGTGTCTAATGCCCTTCATGTGACTACAAAAGATGATGTCATCAGACACATGGTTGACACTCCATAGGTGCTGTTCACTCTAATAATGGCCATTATCTCTTGTGAACATCACAAGAAAGGTAGCTATAATCTTTTTTTTTTTTAATGTTTATTTTTGAGAGAGAGAGAGAGGGGAGGGGGAGAGGGAGAGGGAGATGGAAAGGAAGAGAGAGAGGGGGAGACACAGAATCTGAAGCAGGCTCCAGGCTCTGAGCTGTCAGCACAGAGCCTGATGAAGGGCTCGAACCCATGAACTGTGAGATCATGACCTGAACCAAAGTTGGAGGCTCAACCGACTGAGCCACCCAGGCGTCCCTGGGTAGTTGTAGCCTTGCTGCTGACATTTCCTTCTATCTTGAGCAACCTTTATCTATCCTGCCACTCTTACCGATATAATTAGTGCTTGGCTTGTTTCAGACAATCGTGATTCTATCTGTCCCTTTAAAGCACTCAACTATCCTTACGACAGATGTGCTGCTGTCCTTTTACAAACCTCCAACCGTTTTCAGCATTGCCTCAAAAGACACCCTATTTGTCTCTTTTCACCCAGAACCAGTCCTGCAGGTTCGGATTATCAACTTTAACTTTGAGACTGTGCGGGTCACATGGAGCCCGAGACGATACTCGGGGACAAATCTGACTTTCGTCTACAAGTAAGTGCTCTCGGGACGGGGAAACCGTGCTCTGAGCTCAAATACGTCTCCCTCTGAGACGCCAACAGTTGGGAGGCAGAGATAGCGAACGTGGGAAGAGTCAGAACTTGCACGTGTGAACGTCTGTGGCCGGTCTAGCCTTGAGCCCTCACCGGGACTAGAACCAAAGATCCCCGAGACGTGGAACCGAGTGATGACTGAGTCACACTCAAAACCACCTAGATTCTGACTGACACAGACACAACTTTCCTTGAGTTGCAGCCATGGCAAAGGTGAACCTTGTGGGATTTTTCACACGAGCTTAGTGACAGCCACCTTCTGAAAATGTGTGTCCCTATCACGGGCTTATGTGTGTCACTCACTCCAACACAGGAGCATAGATGAGGGAGCAAAGGATTCTCCAATTAGTTGAGTCTCAATGCTGTGAAGGGGAGGTGTCTGGTGTGTGATTGATTGTTCACAGTTTGGAACAATAAGAGATCAATGGGAAAGTGTAGGCAGGAGCTGTGTTTTTAGGTGAATTGGGGTGATGAATGAGACTCAAGAAGAAAAAGGCGCTGGGATTCCTAGGCACTCACACAGCTAAGTCACTTGAGTCTCAGTTTGTTATCAAGGGCGTCGTTGATCTGGCCACTGCCTGGGCCTAACATTGCAGGATACCTCAGACACATCTTCAGTCTTGCTACGTCCCTCCCCAAGTGCCTCCTCAAGTCAGGGGCATGGTTACCATGCAAGTTAAACTGTACTTTTATTAGTTTTCTGGGGGCAGTTGTGACGAAGTGTTGGAAATTGGGCAGCTTAGAACAGCAGAAATTCATGCTTTCCCAGATCTGGAGACCAGAAGTCTGAGATCCAGCGTGGGCAGGGCTGCTGAGGTCCAGGAGTGACAGGGCCGCAGAGAATGGGGTGGGGGGGGCAGGACCACTGAGATCCAAGAGGGTCATGGTCATAGTCCTTCCATAGGCTCCAGGGGAGCATCCTTCCTGACTCTTCCAGCTTCTGAGTCCTCACGTGTCTCTTGGTTAATGTCCCTCCCATGTCTGCCTATGTCTTCATGTGGCTTCTGCTCCCTGTCTGTGTCCGTTCCCTTGTGTTTCTTACACGGATTCCTCCATTGACTCTAGGACCCACTCTCATGCCTGATGATCTTACGTCCAGACCTTTTAATCACGTCGACACTGACTGTATTTCCCAATCCGATGCCATTCACAGATTCCAGGGATTGGTCCACGGACATGTTTTTGCAAAGCCCGCGTTCAGCCCAGTCCAGGAGACATTCAAGGGGCCTCACCTTTTGAGAGAAGGGACGCTTTTCTGTTCCCATCGTTCTTGCTGTGCTTGTAGGAAAGAGTCCTTGTCCTTGTAAAGAATAAACACCACTTGCCGTCGACGTGCCAAGGTGCTGTTTTCACAGGCTGTCTACGGCTGAAGCGTTCTGCTTTGTAATTGCAGGTTGAGTAGTGATGAGGCCAGTCGCCCATGCTGCAACTACATCGTTCACGAAGGCCACGCTGCCGGCTGCCTCCTGGAGGCAGGAAAGGACGAAATTCTGTGCTTTTCCCTTGGGAATGGAACGGATGTCCTTTTCCGAAAGTGCGAGTGGATAAGCGCGTACCGTAAGTACCCAAAAAGAAGTCAGTGCCACGTGCTGCTTTCCTCTTCCAATGGAGAAGAGACTGGCCGTCTACAAAGTCTGTCTTGTCACACACACCAGGCAGGGATGCGTCCACACTGAGCAGGGGACCCCGGGGGACCCCGTGGAGGCTGTGAGGTGAGACACCAAAGCCCAAGATGTGGCATGGACCCCTGGCCCCCAGCAGAGACACAGAGAAACACCCTCTCACCCTCGATAGCACCCCATGGGTTTTAATCAGCTGCTTCCAGGGTTGGCCGTCGATCTCGGGTTACAAAAGAGTACAAATAGGATGAAACCCTCTTTCCAAAATGTTTATCCTTTACTCTAGATTTCTGTAAGGTAGCGGTGGGTTTTTTTTTTCTTTTTTTTCTGTTTTTTGACGGATGGAGTGTCACAGTCTATCTCAGCCCGTGACAAGGGCTATGGACCCCTTACGCATAAAGTCAGTCATGGGCTCCGTAGCAGCTTCCAAGGGCGGCCATAACAAATTACCAGAAACTGGGCAGCTTAATACAACGCCACTGGCCATTGAATTCAGGGCCACCCTCATGCACGATGACCTCATCCTACCTTGGTGAAATCGTCAAAGACCTTATTTACTAATAAAGCCACATTCTCAGGTGCCAGAGATTAGGACTTGGACGTTCTTGTGGGGGGACGCTGTTTAACCCACCCCAGTGTCCCTTTGGTACAGGACAAGCTGACTGGGAAGGAGTCTCATGTGACGTTTCCCATGTTCAGTCTTCATTTCGGTTTGCTGGACTGACGGTAACCAAGGACCACAAAACGAGTGGCTCAAAACCAGAGCAATGTACCCTCCCACACTTACAAAGACCCCGGCGTGTGAAACAAGACTACCTCCTTCTGGAGGCTGTGGGGGAGAATCTGTTCCATGCTTGTCTCTTGGCTTCTGGTGGCTTTCTGGTAACCCTTGGTGTCCCTTCGTTTGTAGAGACATCAGCCCCATCTATCCTTCTACCTTCACAGGCCCAGAGGTATATCATCTATATGTGTTCACACGCCCTTCTCCCTCTGTGTGTCTGTGTCCTCCTATGAGGACACCAATGATATAGGATCAGAACCCACCCTACTCCACTAACCCCCATCTTATCTTTAATAATTACACCTCTAATGATTCCATTTTGAAACACAGTCGTATTGTGAGATATTGGAGGGGGTTAGGACTTTAACACATCCTTTTTTTAGGGGCACACTCTGGATCCCATAACAGATACTTAAGAACTTTTCACACAATTTCAAAGAGTTCCTTCCGTGACCCACACACAGGTCCTTGACGCTCTGGTTAAAACCTCTGCGATAGATAACCCCTCAATCCCATAAGGTATTTACGGAAGGATTCATGCAGGCAGAAAAACGTGAATCTAAGCAAACTTACCCCTATAATGTTAGCGATGTGGAATCTTTGTCTTCCTAGAGGTGGCGGTCATTCTGTTGTCTCTCCTTCTCAGTGAAACCCAGCTCCCCAGAAGATTTGAATTTCCGCTGGCATGAAGACGCTGTGACGGTCACCTGTTCTGACCTGCCCTACAAGCGTCTTCTCTACGAAATCCAATACAAGAGCGTATTCGACACGGAGTGGCAGGTGAGTGGGGGTGGCGTCTTCTCAGGGCGAGCGTGAGCGAGAATCCCCAAGTGGTAACTGAGAGAGACGTGGAGAGACTCAGAGATGTGTGTTGACATTTATTTTAAGGAAGTGCTTCTGGGATTATAGGGTCAGGCAAGTCTCAGGCCAGCAGGCTGGAAACCCAGACAGGTTTCCATTATGGTCTTGAGACCGAATTTCCTCTTCTCTGGGAAACTCCAGTCTGTCCTCTCAAGGCTTTCAACTGATTGAGTGAGGCTCACCCACCTTATGGAGTGATCTAAAGTCGGCTGACTAAAAACACAGTAACACCTAGGCTGACATATGACTAAAAACGTGGATGCCAAATGTGGCCAGATTCGCAAATAAAATTCATCACCATCACACCCTCCCAGTCACACCCTGGGTGCCACCCACCCCTGTTTGTATGCCTTGTAAACATATGGGAACCCCTCCTGGTTCTGAGTATATGAGCACAGTCTATGGAATAAATTAAAATTACGTGACTATGAATGACCCAGTGGCTCACAGCTATCTTCCAATAATCAGATGGCTACCGTGTAGACAAGGGATCAAGTTCTTCGCAAAAGGGGAACGGGAGCCAATGGGAGAAATCTGCAGACAGCAAATGGAATCACCTGCAAGCAGGTGCAGGGAGGTGCCCGTCAGTGAAGGCCCCCAAGTCTGAAGTTGGATTGGAGGGGCTCTCCTACAGGACAGCACATGTGGTTAAGCAACGTGGACTCTGAGTTACCTGCCACTCTCAGGAGTCAATGATTCCATACTTCTTCAAGTACACCTGTGTTCACCGATCTCTGCAGACTTGGATAGTGAGGTCGACCAAAAGCACCATATCCCATGGCCCCATCCAGGGAGTAGGGGGAGAGAAGGCAGGGTGAGGATTACTGAACATCTCAGCCCTGGACACTCGATGTCTGCCATCCCTAGGGGGGATGGGAAGGGCTGCCTTCAACATTCATTTAAGATATACTTACTGAGTGTCTACTAAATCCCATGCAATGAGGGCACAGAAGGAGCACGTAGCTAGGGCAACTTGGGAAGAGAAATGCAACAGTAAGGATAAAAGTGAGAATACACTGTGTTGAGAGGATCATCGTAAGGCAGTTGTGTGTACTAGAAGCTGCAGGGAGCCTATCAAAAAAGAGGAAAACTGACCTACTGCTGGTCTGGTAGAACGGAACCACTGAAGTGAAATTTGAGGAAACTCATCAAAGAAACACATGTCTCAGTAACAGGTGGGTATTGGAGTTTATCTGAAGAACATGCTAGTAACACACAATGTGTCCTGATCAACGATATTGAGCGTTAACAGACTTGAAGGGTGTATGTGTTGCCCAATTCTCATCTATTGAGCCCCTTTTTAGAGACTGATTATAAGGAAAGAATTGAAAATGGGGATGAGGTTTTATTCACAAAGACATCTATTGAAACGTCTGAAATAAATACAAAGCATTGGAGGCCACCTATATGACACACAATAGAAAGATAGCCAAATAAATTATGGCACATCTATATGATCAAATATGTAAGAACCACCAAAGGCTTTTTAGTGACAAGAAGTGATATTTAGTGATAAAAAGTGACATTTAGTGGTACAAGCGATGTGTAATGACTGTTAAGTGATTATATCATGGAGATAGAATGACAGGTTTTTACGGTTTTTTGGTTGAGTGTTTGTGTGTGTGTATGTTTTCTAAAGTCTCCAAAGTAAGTATGAGTCACTTTTGGATTCTTACGAAAAATTAGTTTTGTTTTTACAAAGAATAAGTTTTCACTGAGTAATCTTTTTTTTTAATTTTTTTTTCAACGTTTTTTTTTTTTATTTATTTTTGGGACAGAGAGAGAGACAGAGCATGAACGGGGGAGGGGCAGAGAGAGAGGGAGACACAGAATCGGAAACAGGCTCCAGGCTCTGAGCCATCAGCCCAGAGCCCGACGCGGGGCTCGAACTCACGGAGCACGAGATCGTGACCTGGCTGAAGTCGGACGCTCAACCGACGGCGCCACCCAGGCGCCCCTCACTGAGTAATCTTTAAAAGCATCTGTGGGAGTATGTCTTCCAAAGGATTGTTTCTTCTTGGAGAGGAGTGGGGAGATGGTTGCTGCATTTGTCTCTGCCGTTGCTTGTAGCTAGGCAGGCAGAGGAATTGCAACAACAACATGAATGCTGAAAAGCAGGCGTCTTATGTGAGTCTCTCACACGAGGGTAAAGAGTTGGGCTAAGGCAGTGATCACTGTCTTTGCTTTCTTTCTCCAGTCGAAGGAAGGTGAAACCTGCAATGTTACGATGCAAGGCTTGGATTCCGAGAAATGTTATTTCTTCCGGGCCAGAGTCAAAACACTGGAGTCCAGCTACGGCTCTGACACTTACCCAAGTGACTGGTCCAAGGTGACACACCAGCAGAGGGGCGAGCTGAGAGGTGAGGCTTGCTACACAGCAGTGCACGGGCCAGCAGCCTGTCTTTTGGGGAGAGTGGAATGGGGGCACCTGAAAACACGAATGACCTCACTGCCTACTTCAGAGTTCAGTTTGAAAGTGAGGGCCCTTCTCGTTTCTCTCTCTAGGCTCCCTACCTCATTGGGTAATTTCATTTTTATTTGTATTAACAGCAACAATAATAACACGTACTACTTATGAATGTTACATTGATCTAGGCATAGATTATAGCTATATACATAAATAGATGATAGATAAATTGACATTGATAGGTAAATAAAAGACAGTTGATAGATAAGTAGATACATACATACATACATACATACATAAATATGATGGTTGGAAGGATGGATGGGTGGATGGGTAGATAGATAGATAGATACATAGATTCATAGATACATAGATATGATGGATGGATGGATGGATGGATGGATGAATGGATAGATACATGGATAGATAGATAGATAGATAGATAGATAGATAGATAGATATGATGTATGGGTGGGTGGATGGATGGATGGATGGATAGATGGATAGATAGATAGATAGATAGAAGATACATAATACATGGATAGATAGTGGATGGATGGATAGATGGATGGATGGATGGATAGATAGACAGACAGATGATAGATAGATACATAGATACATAGATATGATGGATGGATGGATGGATGGACGAATGGATAGATGGATGGATGGATAGATAGATAGATAGAATGGATGGATAGATGGATAGATGATAGATAGATGATAGATAGGTACATACATACATAGATACGTAGATATGATGGATGGATGGATGGATGGATGGATGGATAGATACATAGATACATAGATACATACATATGATGGATGGATGGATGGATGGATAGATAGATAGGTAGATAATAGATAGATACACAGATACATAGATACATAGATATGATGGATGGATGGATGGATGGATGGTTGAATGGATAGACAGACAAATGATAGCCAAAAGTACGCCTCAGTATCCTCAGTGCCCCCCGCCCCCCTTTGGCAATGCAGGTACTTGAGGGCAGTGTGTTGACTCCTACAGTGGCTGTCCAGAGACACCATCTCCCTTTCCAGAATATTTCCCACTGAAATCAAGATTTTCTGACCCTGCCATTTATAAGGGCAGAAAAGTAGAGGGTGGGGGTTGGAGCCTGACCAATCGTGTTGAACACTCACAGTGTTCGTTCTGTTTTGCTTCAGATTCATGCCAGGAGAAAAAACTTTTCCCCAAATTTATTTTAATTTGTGGTATGATTGCCTTGCTGACGGTGTCCCTTCTCCTTCTGTCTTTATGGAAAGTACGGAGGTAAGAATGACCCTTTGTTTTTTTTTTTTTTTTTTAAGTTTGTTTATTTAATTTGAGGGAGAGCAAGCACGGGTGGGAGAGAGACAGAGAGAGGAGAGAGAGAGAAAGAGAGAGAGAGAAAGAATGCAAAGCAGGCTCTGAACTCCTCACTGAGCCCGATATGGGGCTCAATCCCAGGACCAAGAGATCATGACCAGAGCCGAAATCAAGAGCTGAGCCCAGACGTTGCACTGTGACATTTACAGGTGTAGGTGCCCTGGGGGGGGGGCGGGTGCCTGCCTTGCTTCTTAGGATGAGGTTTCCATAGCAACAGCTGGGGGTCATGCGTAGAGGAAGATATAGAACAGCCCCGGAGCACTGAGGCCGGGTCTGTGCCGGGGGGTGGGTGGCACAACTCTGGAGGGTCCCCTCGGAACGTGCTACGGGGCAGAGACGCTGTGTCTAATTCTTGTGGGTGGCACATGACCTTTCCACCCAATCGCTTCTGTTTTCCCAGCTTGAGTCGCTGATGTCCAAACACTTCTCTACCAGTGATGTGCTTGGGGTTTTATTGACTTGTTAATATTTTTTTTAACATTTATTTATTGCTGAGACACAAAGAGAGACAGAGCATGAGCAGGGGAGGGGCAGAGAGAGAGGGAGACACAGAATCTGAAGCAGGCTCCAGGCTCCGAGCTGTCAGTGCAGAGCCTGATGCAGGGGTTGAACTCATGAACCGTGAGATCGTGACACGAGCCAAAGTCGGACGCTTAACTGACGGAGCCACCCAGGCGCCCCTGTTTGGTGTTTAAAAAATTTTTTTTTTCAACGTTTATTTATTTTTGGGACAGAGAGAGACAGAGCATGAACGGGGGAGGGGCAGAGAGAGAGGGAGACACAGACTCGGAAACAGGCTCCAGGCTCTGAGCCATCAGCCCAGAGCCTGACGCGGGGCTCGAACTCACGGACCGCGAGATCGTGACCTGGCTGAAGTCGGCCGCTTAACCGACTGCGCCACCCAGGCGCCCCTGTTTGGTGTTTTAAATACAGACCTGGAATCACCTCCGAGGGAAAGTTAGGGTCTCACTTCCTGGAGCACATTAACACTTGGCAGTATTTTCAAGGGGAGCCCCTACTTGCAGTGAGGAGTAAAAAATCAACTGTACTGGTATCTTAGGGTTCCTGTAACAAAGGATCAAACAAGGAGAGGCTCCCACCACAGACATCTATCCCGTCTCAGTTCTGGAGGCTGGGAGGCTGAGATCCAGGCAGGGCTGAGGCTGGGGGTGTGAGATCCAGGCAGGTCTGAGTCTGGGGGTCTGAGTTCCAGGCAGGGTTGAGGCCAGGAGTATGAGATCCAGGCAGGGCCGAGGTTGGGAGTCTGAGATCCAGGAGGGGCTGAGCCTGGGAGTCTGAGATCGAGGAAGGGCTGAGGCTGGATGGGTCTGAGATCCAGGGTGGGGGGGCTGCGGTTGGGAGTGTGCAGTCCAGGCAGGGCTGGAGGCCTAGAATCTAAGATCCAGGCAGGGCTGAAGCTTGGAGGTTGAGGTCCAGGCAGGTCTGAGCCTAGGAGGCTCGATCCAAGCAGGGCTGGAGGCTGGGGGTCTGAGATCCAGGTGGGGCCGAGGCTGGGAGTCTGAGATCCAGGTGTGGGCACAGTTGGTTTCTCCCATGGTCTGTCTCCTTAGAATGTCAATCCCATCTTCTCCTTGTGTCCCTTCTGTCTGTGAGCACACCCATCCTTGTAATTGGTCTCTCTTTTTATAAAGCCACCAGTCATGTTAGATTAGGATCATATCACATTACAACCTCTTAATTTCAGTGTCTGAGGGCCTGTGAATTAAAGTGACCAAAGGCAGGTTAACAGGAGAAAAGGCATATGTTTCTGTACTGATGGTATGATTTTCCGTGCACGCGGGATTCCCTGGGAGGAAATGAACACGCGGAGCAGCAGTTTGTCTGGGGAGCGCAGACACGACTTTAACAACAGGCTTGTGCACTAGCGGGTAGGCAGAGGACAAGGCGTCCCGGAGCTCTAGGGCGGAAATTGTGGGAAGGAGACTAGAACATGAACAGAGCAAATTCATGGCGAGAAAGGTCGTGTGTGTGGAAATTTGTTGCTGATAAAATTGGTCCTCTTCCTGGTGAAAAGTGGGGGTGGGGGGCGCTTTTACAAATTAAAATTTCCGTTGCAACCTGGGAAAGTGCTGCCGTCAGACTTCAGGCAGGTGGGGAAGGGCAGGCGGCTCCCCCAGTGTCTCCTGGGTCTTAACTACCACCAAGCCCCCCTCTTAGGACTGTTTCCACCAGTCAGTGCGTTCGTGGCCTTGAGGGAAACCGTGGTCCTGGGGTCACACGCCACCCGCCTGACCAGATCTCCTTGTGCATTTCAGACTTCACAAATGCCTCATGCCCAGCGTGCCCGATCCCAAGCTCACCTTCCCTGGGCTCTTTGAACTGCACCGGGGTAACTTCCAGGTAACTCCCCTCCCCCCTCCCCCCCCCCCCCCCCCCCCGTTTGTCTCCAAGCTCCTGCCCTGTTTCCAAGCCCTGCTGCAAACGAGCGACCTCCCCAGACGCCCTCGAGCCTTTCCTGAACTCAGAGCCCGCAGCGTGCTTTTCTCTTGCTCACGCACACGAGGTGCAGGCAGGCTCTCAGAGGGCGGCCTCTGCTCCAATCGGCCCCGGAGATCTGTGCCCTCTCGGGATTTTCCAGCCCAATCGACCCTCTGATCTCCCCAGGAAGTTGTGCTGTGAATATGTTACCTCTGAAAACAAACCATAGACTTCCGCTTTTAAAACGGTTTACGGCCGTTACTTCATTCACTTGAGAGAGGTTGGTGGGGCTATGAGTGGGAGCTGCTGGGAATTGGGGGGAAGGGAGCAGCCCCCACCCTGGGGAGCTCAACACCAGTGGCTTGCCTTGTGCAGCACAATGAGTCAGCACTTTCCCGGCCACGGCCCCCAAGCAAGAGGCTTCAAACAACACAAACAAATCACCTCCTGTCTCCCAGTTCTGCAGACCAGAGGCTGAGACCCAGACAGGGTGGGGCTGCTGAGATCCAGGCAGGGCAGGACCACTGAGTTTCAGGGGAGGCAGGACCCCTGAGATCCAGAGGGGACAGGGCCGCTGAGGTCCAGGAGGGGCAGGGCCACTGAGATCCAGGCAGGGCTGTGCTGCCTCCAGAGTCTCCAGTGGAGGGTCCCTCCTCCTCTTCCAGCTTCTGGGGCTCCAGGCGTCCTTGGGCTCGTGGCCGCGTCCCTCCCGTCTCTGCCTCCGGCTTCACGGGGCCTCTCCTCTGTGTCTGTGTGTCCCCTTGTGTCTCTTACAAGGACACCTGTCATTGGATTCAGGGCCACCCTGATCCCGGATGGGCTCTTGTCAGATCCCTGCCTTCATCCCATCTGCAAAGACCCTGTTTCCCAAACAAGCTTCTGTATGGAGGCTGTGGGACTTCCACCTCCTCGAGGAGGAAGCTGAATTTCCAAACCCCTTAGATACAAGGGAGGAAGAACACAACAGGGGAAACCTCGTCCTCCACCCCTTAGTTTCTGTGTCCAGAACCTGCCAGTGAAACGCACAAAAGACAGATGAGCAGCAGACAAAGTTTGTTTCGTGTGCACATGACTCTGGGGCGTCCCAGAAAAGAAGCGTAAGCCCCAAAGAGTTGCTGAGACCCGCGGGCTCCCGCGGTGTTTTGGCCAAGCGTGATCAATTGTGCAGAGGTGACAGGGCAGAGGAGAAGGGCGGGCGGGCCTGTGGCTGGCAGGCGAGGGAAGGGGAGTAGAAGATGTGTTGGCGAATAGGGCGGGTTGAGTAAGCTGTACCATTTGGACTTGAGCTTCGGGGGTGAGCAGGGCTGTGCTGCAGTTGTAAGGTCACCGTTCACTGGTTTTCGAGAGAGAGTCACAGCGTGCGTGGGGGAGGGGCAGAGAGAGAGGGAGACACAGAATCCGAAGCGGGTTCCGGGCTCCGAGCCGTCAGCGCAGAGCCTGATGCAGGGGTTGAACCCACAGGGATCCGTGTGGCACATTCTGCCGACTGAGCCAGCCAGGCCCCCCTCCTTGTTGGGCTCTGTGCTGACACAGGGGACGGACCTGGGACAGAGGTTGATACAACTGTTTAGAATCACAACATCCGGGCCCCACCTGGACCCGCTCGCTGAGCAATCGTCCTGACGACAAGACCCCGCAAGACCCGCAAACAGAATCAAGTTCCAGAAGCGCCACCACGAAAGTCCTGTTTCTTGTCCCAACACGTGAAAAGAGCCGCACAGGGTTTAGAAACAGCCTCTGAGGCTGATGATGAGAGGCGGGTCTAAAAGCACCGTGGGCAGAGCTCAAAGATGCCAAACACGAACGAGAGGGTTTTGTGTTCCCCTGGGCTCCGCGTGTGCGCCCCAGGGAGGCTGCCCGGGGCCCTGGGATGCTCGGCCACAGGACCCTTGCACCAGCCCCGAGGCATTTCCTCGCGCTCAAGATGCACTGTTTTATTATTCCCGCAGGAGTGGATCAAGGATACACAGAACGTGTCCCACGTGGCCAAGACGGAGGCCACGGAGCAGGAGTGTGTCCCCGAAGAGACCCTCGTTGTCCAGCTACAGAAGGCCGAGGCCGAGATGCCCATCGTGACGACCGGCCCATTGTGCCCTCCAACGGAGGGGGAAGAGGCCTCCGGGGACGCCAGCCCGGTCGCGTGCCAGCCCCCACAAGGGGGCGAGGTGGTCTCTCTGGGGGGCTTCACGTTTGTGATGACTGACAACTCATACATGCTGTTATGAGGGGGTGCAAACTCAAAACCCAACATTGGGGCCTACATTGACATTGTAGGATCTGAGGGACTCAGTACGACCACCAAGGGAACACCAACTATGCCAGTGTGTGTGGCGGGGGTGGGGGGCTCACTGAGGACCCTAACCGCCCAGCCAGGGCACTCCGTGTGTCAGCTTTCCCCCCACGCATGGTGGACGGGACTCCGTCTGTCGAGTGCTTCTTGTTTCCAGCTCACATGTGCCTGAGGCTGATGGTTTCCCATCCATCGCGAAGGACGCTGGCCAGGGCTCCCTGACGTCGTCTCCCTCCGTGCACGTCGCCCGTGTGCTGTTCTGACAACATTTACTGTCGTGAGCCCTTTTGTTACACAGCACACATGCCCCGCGAGCAAGCCACTCTGTTCCCGGGTAGGAAAGGAAGCCTGCTTTACGGATGCGAATGAGCCACGCGGTGCCTGCCCTCACACGCGAAAACACCACTTGGCAACGACGGGACCGCGTTCTCCAGCAGAGTCCGTTTCTGTGGGCGTCCACACGCGTGGCGTTGAGTCTGGATGCAGGTGGACCTTCGACCGGATCCATCCTGCCCTTGAGGACATAACGTGTTTTTCTTTTGTAATGGAAATAAAGGAAGGTTTATCGCCCGGGCTTCAACTGCATAGATTATCGAGATTGTGGTTCTTTGGGTTGGCAGTGAGTCTAGCTTGTCTGTCTGGGGTCTCTGCCCGTTGCAGTAAATAAGTTTGGAGCTCGTGTGTGTGCGTGCGTGTGTGTGTTGGGGAAAACCTCTTTCCCACCCCGAAAACCCTCCACGGATGCAAAGAAAAGAGTTTTATCACAGACCCTGCAGGAAACCATCGCCCAGAGGTCACAGCGATAGAGTCTCACTGGCTCTTTTAGCTTCAACGCACAAAACCATTCCTGTTCTCAAGGGGAGTTTTGTCTAATCTTCAGCATTGACGTGGGTTTGCAGTTCGGAGCCACCACCCAGCTGGGGTCTGACGTCTAGGAGGGGCTGAGGCTGGGGTCTGAGATCCAGGCAGGGCTGAGGCTGGGAGTCTGAGATCCAGGCAGGGCCAAGGCTGGGGGTCTGAGGTCCAGGCAGGGCTGAGGCTGGAAGTCTGAGATCCAGGCAGGGCTGAAGCTGGGGGATCTTAGATCCAGGCAGAGTCAAGGGTGGAGGTCTGAGATCCAGGCAGGACTGAGCCTGGGGGTCTGAGATCTAGGCAGGGACAAGGCTGGGGGTCTGAGATTCAAGCAGGGCTGAGGCCGGGGGTCTGAAATCCAGGCAGGGCTGAGGCCTGGAATCTGAGGTCCAGGCAGGGCTGAGGCCTAGAATCTGAGATCCAGGCAGGGCTGAGGCTGTAAGCCGAGGCCACGCAGGGCCGAGGCTGATTCCTCCTGAGGCCTCTCTCCTGGGCGTCTTCTGTCCCTGTGTCCTCACATCGTTATGTGGTCGTCCCTCCCTGTTTGTCTGTGTCCTGACCTCCTGTTCTTTTTTTCTTTAATTTTTTTAATGTTTATTTAGTTTTGAGAGAGGGACAGAGCGTGTAGTGGGGAGGGGCAGAGAGAGAGGGAGACAGAATCGGAAGCAGGCTCCAGGATCCGAGCTGTCAGCACAGAGCCCGACGCGGGGCTCGAACCCACAAGCCGTGAGATCCTGACCTGAGCCGAAGTCGGTCGCTGGACCCCTTGAGCCCCCCAGGTGCCCCTCCCCCGGCCTCCTAGTCTTATGAGGACACCCATCCTATGGGATCAGGACCCACCGTATGAGCGTCATTGTGCCTTGACCCCCTCCTTAAAGACCCCACTGCGAGCACAACGGCATTCTGAGGTCCTGGGGTCAGATTCTGGGCTGATACAATGCTGCCCATAACAGAGACCAGTCAACCCAGAGAAAAGCTGGCCCTAAGAAACGTGAACCGTGCCCCACGGGTGTCCCAGGGGAGAGGAACTGGGGAGCAGGTGCCCGTGCACCCACACCCCCTCCCTCTGTCCCCCCGCCCCGTACACATCCCCCCTTCCCCCCGGAGAGAGGCTCACCAGGGCTCCCCTGCGAAGCAGAAACCCGGGGGCTGCGTCTCTGTCCCCTACGGGATCATCGCGGGGAGGAGGGAGGTTGTGCGTTCAACTATTGGGCCCCTCGTCCCCGGGACAGCTTCTGGGGAAGCCACGTGCGCACCTGTTCCCGTGCGGGGGTGGGGGGAAGCTACGAGGAAGCACTTTCTGGTGGCGGCCAGAGCAGCCTGTTTTCATCGCACAGAAAACCCGGAGGTTTCACGCCTGCTTGGAAAGCACCCCCCGTGACCGCGGGGGCCGGGCCCCTAGCGCAGGCAGCCCGGGGAGCGGGGGGCTCAGAGCCCCGCCTCTGTGTGCGTGTGTCAGCGCTGATCTCGCGACGGCTGGGGGCAAACACCACTGCAGAGCAGAACCGGACCCTGGGTCCAGTTCTCGGACCCAATGCTGTCCCGTTCACAGGTGTGCATGGGGCCGGGTGCTTCCATACGGTGAGTTCTGCGGGTTCAGCGACGCGTGTTAAACACAGAGAGAGAGAGACAGAGAGAGATGAGACAGTGGTGAGTGTAGAAAGACACCTTTCATTCCGGAACGTGGCAGTCGCGGACGGGAAACCTCGGGAGAGACCCAGCTCGGCTCTGAGCGCAGGGTGGGCCCGCGGGGTGGGTGGCGAAGCAGCAGTTGGAACCCCAGCAGAAGCAGCATCCAAACGGATGTCCCAGGACTCCTGCCGAAGGCACAGCGGGGTGATCAGACGTGACCTGGGCGGGCGGGCAGTGAGAAACCCCTTCAGGTCTCCAGGTGAGCAGATATCCAGGTGAGCAGATAGATACCCAAGTGACTAGCTCTCCAGGTGAGCAGATATCCAGGTGAGCAGATATCCAAGTGATTAGCTCTCCAGGTGAGCAGATATCTAGCTGACTAAGTATCCAGGTGAGCAGATACCCAAGTGACTAGCTCTCCAGGTGAGCAGATATCCAGGTGACTAGGTATCCAGGTGAGCAGATATCCAAGTGATTAGCTCTCCAGGTGAGCAGATATCTAGCTAAGTATCCAGGTGAGCAGATACCCAAGTGACTAGCTCTCCAGGTGAGCAGATATCCAGGTGACTAGGTATCCAGGTGAGCAGATATTCCAGTGATTAGCTCTCCAGGTGAGCAGATATCTAGCTAAGTATCCAGGTGAGCAGATACCCAAGTGACTAGCTCTCCAGGTGAGCAGATATCCAGGTGACTAGGTATCCAGGTGAGCAGATATCCAAGTGATTAGCTCTCCAGGTGAGCAGATATCTAGCTGACTAAGTATCCAGGTGAGCAGACACCCAAGTGACTAGCTCTCCAGGTGAGCAGATATCCAGGTGACTAGGTATCCAGGTGAGCAGATATCCAAGTGATTAGCTCTCCAGGTGAGCAGATATCTAGCTAAGTATCCAGGTGAGCAGATACCCAAGTGACTAGCTCTCCAGGTGAGCAGATATCCAGGTGACTAGGTATCCAGGTGAGCAGATATTCCAGTGATTAGCTCTCCAGGTGAGCAGATATCTAGCTAAGTATCCAGGTGAGCAGATACCCAAGTGACTAGCTCTCCAGGTGAGCAGATATCCAGGTGACTAGGTATCCAGGTGAGCAGATATCCAAGTGATTAGCTCTCCAGGTGAGCAGATATCTAGCTGACTAAGTATCCAGGTGAGCAGACACCCAAGTGACTAGCTCTCCAGGTGAGCAGATATCCAGGTGACTAGGTATCCAGGTGAGCAGATATCCAAGTGATTAGCTCTCCAGGTGAGCAGATATCTAGCTAAGTATCCAGGTGAGCAGATACCCAAGTGACTAGCTCTCCAGGTGAGCAGATATCCAGGTGACTAGGTATCCAGGTGAGCAGATATTCCAGTGATTAGCTCTCCAGTTGAGCAGATATCTAGCTAAGTATCCAGGTGAGCAGATACCCAAGTGACTAGCTCTCCAGGTGAGCAGATATCCAGGTGACTAGGTATCCAGGTGAGCAGATATCCAAGTGATTAGCTCTCCAGGTGAGCAGATATCTAGCTGACTAAGTATCCAGGTGAGCAGACACCCAAGTGACTAGCTCTCCAGGTGAGCAGATATCCAGGTGACTAGGTATCCAGGTGAGCAGATATTCCAGTGATTAGCTCTCTAGGTGAGCAGATATCTAGCTAAGTATCCAGGTGAGCAGATACCCAAGTGACTAGCTCTCCAGGTGAGCAGATATCCAGGTGACTAGGTATCCAGGTGAGCAGATATCCAAGTGATTAGCTCTCCAGGTGAGCAGATATCTAGCTAAGTATCCAGGTGAGCAGATACCCAAGTGACTAGCTCTCCAGGTGAGCAGATATCCAGGTGACTAGGTATCCAGGTGAGCAGATATCCAAGTGATTAGCTCTCCAGGTGAGCAGATATCTAGCTGACTAAGTATCCAGGTGAGCAGACACCCAAGTGACTAGCTCTCCAGGTGAGCAGATATCCAGGTGACTAGGTATCCAGGTGAGCAGATATTCCAGTGATTAGCTCTCTAGTTGAGCAGATATCTAGCTAAGTATCCAGGTGAGCAGATACCCAAGTGACTAGCTCTCCAGGTGAGCAGATATCCAGGTGACTAGGTATCCAGGTGAGCAGATATCCAAGTGATTAGCTCTCCAGGTGAGCAGATATCTAGCTAAGTATCCAGGTGAGCAGATACCCAAGTGACTAGCTCTCCAGGTGAGCAGATATCCAGGTGACTAGGTATCCAGGTGAGCAGATATCCAGGTGAGCAGATATCCAGGTGACTAGGTATCCAGGTGAGCAGATATTCCAGTGATTAGCTCTCCAGGTGAGCAGATATCCAGGTGACTAGGTATCCAGGTGAGCAGATATCCAGATATCCAGGTGGCCACATATTGAGAGTCAGCAGTTGTCAGTTTTTTGGTAAAACTGGGTGATGCAGGGATGAATCCGGAAGCCCGAAGGTCAGGCCTACTTGAGAGAAAGAGCGCAGGGGTGCCTGCTAGAGTCTGGTGGGGGAGACAAACTGTAGAGTCCCCGCCCCGTCCTTGTCAATGCCCTGCCTGGGTCTCGTGGGGCCACAGTAACAAATCACCCCAAACAGGTGCCTGACACAGTGACTGCAATGAGGGCGAGGGTGCTGGGGGAGGGTCCTGCCCTGGAGCCTGGGGGGTGGGGCTGTGAGGGAACCAGTTTGTGTTTTCCAAGCCCCGGTCCGTGGGCCTCCGGATGGTCTCCCCAGACACATCTGCACGCACCTGGATGGATAAAGCGGTAACGTTCAGCCCTCAGCGCCGATCCTGACCGTGGCCCGCGGTGCTGACGTCCCTCTAGCTCACCTGCCCAGCGTCAGTCGTGCACCTCAGGTACCCGCCTCCCCCGGGGGACCCTGTGTCCTGCCCTTTGCTGGGCTCTGATTTGGGGGGGACGTGGCCATTCTCCAGCAGGAGGTGTGCCCGGAGGCCACAGAGCCCAGGGACATGGGAGGTGATGGGACCTCTGCCATATGCCCCCCCCCCCCCCCCCCCCCCCCCCCCCCCCCCCCCCCCCCCCCCCCCCCCCCCCCTACCCCCCCCCCTTTTCCCTCCCCACGAGGGAAGAGAAACGCAGGACCGCAGCTGTCTCCAGCTCACAGGCGAGAAGCTGGCGAAGGTCCCCGCCATCCTCTCCCCCGACCGTGACCTCTGCTCACCCGTGGCCACTGCCAACCTCGAGGCTGTGAATCCCTACTCCCACCTTTCTATGCAGAAGGCACACACCCTCGCCAGGACGTCAGCCACTTGGTGACCCCCAAATACTTCTTAGACACCCCAGCGATGAGAGCTTCCAGGCACATCCGTCACATTTTCAGAAGGAACTGTTGTAATCAAGTCTCACAGGATTTCTCCCTTTATTCGCTGAGCCAGGACTGTTTCTAATAAAAAAATGGTTATTTATTTAAAATTTTTTTAATGTTTATTACTTTTGAGACAGAGAGAGAAAGAGAGTAAGCAGGGGAGAAACAGACAGAGAGGGAGACAGAATCGGACGCAGCTCGAGGCTCCGAGCGGTCAGCACAGAGCCCCACACGGGGCTCGAACCCACGGACCTTGAGATCGTGACCTGAGCCCAAGTCAGACGCTTAACGGACTGAGCCCCCAGGGGCCCCATGCTAGGTGGGTGTTTGTAGGGTTCTTATGCAATGTGAGGCCGTAGTGGGTTGAAAGGTGTCCCCCCAGTGGCCACCCACTTGTCCATAAAAACAGAACCTTATTTGCAAACAGGGTGTTTGCAGATGTAACTAAGTGAAAGATCTGGGATGAGCCCCTCCTGGACCAGGGGGGCCCTGACTCCAATGGCAGGTGCCTTAAGAGACAGAAGGGGACAGACAGAGACAGAGGAGAAGCCCCGTGAAGCCGGAGGCGGAGAGGGGAGGGATGTGGCCACAGTCCAGGAACGCCTGGAGACCCAGAAACTGGAGGAGGCAGGAAGGAGCCTCCCCTGCAGCCTGTGGAGGGAGCACAGCCCTGCCTGGATCTCAGGGGTCCGGCCTCCACTGAAACTCAGTGGCCCTGCCCCTCCTAGATCTCAGTGGTCCTGCCCCTCCTGGATCTCAGTGGCCTTGCCCCTCCTGGGTCTCCGTGGCTCTGCCCTGCCTGAACCTCAGAGGCCCTGCCCTGCCTGGATCTCAGTGGCCCTGCCCTGCCTGGATCTCAGCAACCCTTCCCTGCCTGGATCTCAGCGACCCTGCCCCTCCTGGATCTCAGTGGCCCTGCCCTGCCTGGATCTCAGAGGCCCTGCCCTGCCTGGATCTCAGAGGCCCTGCCCTGCCTGGATCTCAGTGGTCCTGTGCCTCCTGGGTCTCAGGGGTCCTGCCCCACCTGGATCTCAGGGTCCCTGTCCCGCCTGGATCTCAGTGGTCCTGCCCCTCCTGGATCTCAGTGGCCCTGCCCCTCCTGGATCTCAGTGGCCCTGCCCTGCCTGGATCTCAGCGGCCCTGCTCTGCCTGGGTCTCCGTGGCCCTGCCCTGCCTGAACCTCAGAGGCCCTGCCCTGCCTGGATCTCAGTGGTCCTGCCCTGTCTGGGTCTCAGCAGCCCTGCCCTGCCTGGGTCTCAGTGGCCCTGCCCCTCCTGGATCTCAGTGGCCCTGCCCCTCCTGGATCTCAGTGGCCCTGCCCTGCCTGGATCTCAGCGGCCTTGCCCCTCCCGGATCTCAGTGGTCCCTGCCTGGATCTCAGTGGTCCTGCCCTGCCTGGATCTCAGCAGCCCTTCCCTGCCTGGATCTCAGCGACCCTGCCCCTCCTGGGTCTCCGTGGCCCTGCCCTGCCTGAACCTCAGAGGCCCTGCCCTGCCTGGATCTCAGTGGCCCTGCCCCTCCTGGATCTCAGCAACCCTATCCGGCCTGGATCTCACTGGTCCTGCCCCCCCTGGATCTCAGTGGTCCTCCCCTGCCTGGATCTCAGCATCCCTGCCCTGCCTGGATCTCGCACTCTGGCCTCCAGCGCGGAGGGTGTGTGGGGAAGGTACCTTTCTGTGGTTTTGGGCCACCTGGTTTCCGTTGCTTTGCTACAGTCACACGCTGATAACACCCTCTGAGTTCATTCCCTGTCCGTGTTTCCACGTGTGCAAACCTCCCTCCGACCGCAACAAATATGGCTCCCATTATCCCCATTAAACCCGTTCATTGACTTCAGCCCAGAATTCACGGAAAACAGTTTCAGAATCGGGGGTGCTGGGATTATGCGTGTTCAGCATTTCTGTGTGTCCGGAATCTAGCCAGAAAAACACACGCTCAGAAATCCGTGCAGACAAACGAACCCCACTCTCGTTTTCACGAAAAGCTCTGTCCACATTTGGAATCAGGGATCAGCGTATCCCCCTCACCCTCGAGACTCGGACGGACAGGTGCTTTCGGTGGGTGCTTAAATTACACAGAAGAAACGATTAGGATTCAAATGGTGGGGGGAACGTCCAGACATCGGCCAGGCATGACAAGGTGTCTCTGGTTATGCTGGAAAAATACGTCGTAAAAACGTCTACGGTTCGTTCACGTCGCGGCTCAATCCATTTTCATATTTTCTTCAGTAAAAAAGATCCCCTAACACGGATATTTCAAGGCCACGCATCGCGTCTCTGTCTCCTGGCCAAGAGGACGTGAATTTAAGAGGTGCCGAGTTTCATGGCTTGGGACCCTCCGAGTCTGAAGTCAAAAATCGCTTTTTTACGAAGTTCTGAGAAACGACATCGGGCGAAACACGTGGAGACTCTCACAGATCCAGGTTCGAAGCACCCCAGGACCTTGGGTGCTCAGTGTGGCAAATGCTTAAATTTTATAACAGGTATAAAATTGGTTTTTTATACTTAAATGTTATAACAAGGGGGCCAGGGGTTTCGACTCTCGTCATGAGCCGAGCGGCTCAGATTTCCCCGATCTGAGTCTGCTGTATCCGGGCTGCTGAGACCAACAAGTCCGTAAAGAGGGGATTTTCCATGTTCCTCGGGTCTCCCCCCCGCCCGGCTGCCACCTCTGGGTGGTCACCCCCCTGTCGTGCTGCAAACAGGGGCTTCAGGAAAGCGGCCGTTCGGGACTTTAGAACGTTGCCAGCTTTTGAGTGCAGACACGCCTTTGCCTCTGAGACCCCTTGCGGGGAGAGGGTCCTACACATGCCCCAGGGAAGCGTGTGTTTCTTGAGCAGACGGCCACGTGATCGCCGAGGAACTGTGGCCGGTCACAGACTTCTCTGGAATCTTTCACCCATAAAATCCGAGCTGTGTTGATGGATTCCCGACACCGGCTTCCCCCCACTGCTGCGTGTGCACGAGGATATTTTTAATGAACTCACTCACCCTGTCTGGAGGGTTGCTCAGGACCCGCATTCCTCAAATCTGGTGGGAAAGAGACCAGGATACTGCCCGGATTCACAGACGCCTTTCCTTTACAGAATGCACTTAAAAAAATTTTTGTTTTTGAATGTTTATTTCTTTTTGGAGGAGAGAGAGACAGAGGATGAACCAGAGGGGGGTGGGGCAGGGGGCAGACAGGGAGGGAGACACAGAATCCGAAGCAGGCTCCGGGCTCCGAGCCGTCAGCACAGAGCCTGATGCAGGGGTTGAACTCATGGACCGTGAGATCATGACCTGAGCCGAAGTCGGAGGCTCAACCGACCGAGCCACCCAGGCGCCCCCACAGGCTTCTGTTTAGACCCTCCTGTGCCCGTACCCCACAGACCGCAAACCGCAGGCACATTCCATATTCCACCATTTCACCCACCTGCTGCCTCTCCGGGTTCAAAACGCCGTCGGGAGCCTTTTTCCACATTCCTGGTTTGAATGCATTTTCGAAACGGGTCCCTCCTCCCCTACGACCACAGACGGAAACCAGAGCATGAGAAAATCTCTCCTCTCCGTTGGGAATGTTGTGTGATTTTCCACCTGTTCCAAAATTCTCTCTCTTTCTCTCTCTCTCTCTTTTTTTTCCCTTTTTTGCATCTCAGTCGCTCCATTAACTACTGCTCCGATAAAGACTTCAGGTCACATATTTGGGGATTGGAACCAAGTGTCTGTTCCCTGAACTGGAGGTTTCAGCGGAAGAAAGTTACCTTCTGAGCTTAGCTTTGCTTCAGGAGATGAGAATGGGAGGTAATTCAGTGCTTGTAGTGGGTTCATGGTGTCCCCCCCCCCATTCATATCCACACAGAACCTCAGAAGGTGACTTCGTTCGGAAATCGGGTCTTTGCAGATTAATTGAAGGATATGAGATGAGCTCTTCTGGGATCAGGGTGGCCCTGAATCCAATGACAGGTGTCCTTTTAAGGGACAAAAGAGGACAGACATGGACACAAAAGAGAAGTCACGTGAAGAGGGAGGCAGAGACGGGAGGGATGCGGCCACGAGCCCAGGGACGCCTGGAGCCCCAGAAGAGGGAGAGGCAGGAGGGACCCTCCCCTGGAGCCTCTGGAGGGAGCACAGCCCGGCCCCCCTGGATCTCAGTGGTCCTGCCCCTCCCGGATGTTGGACTTCTGGTCTCCAGACCTAGGAAAGAATAAAACTCTGCTCTTACAAGCCCCCAATTTGGGGTCCTTTGTTACAGTTGCCCCAGAAATGAAGTCAGGGGCCACTCAGGATGGTCTAAATGACAACAGTGATGGTTGTATAGTGAGGTTTGAACCATACCAGAGGAACAACGTTTCCCATACACGTTTATGGTTCTGTCCATGGGGACTGTGAATTAAACCGAGGAGACCAATTTCCAGGCGGAAAAATAAAAACAATTTATGCACGCAGTGTGCGTAGGCACAGGAGAATGTAGTGAGGAGTTGTAGGGAGGGGAAAAAAAACACTTTTTCATCTTAACTTCTCCGGGGGGGGGTCCTATAATTGGGGGTGGATGTAGACAGATCCACAAGAGAAACACAAAGAGAAGTGTATTAACATAGCATCACACTTACACGAGGGAGTACCCAGAGATGAGCAACTCCAAGGGGCGGTTTGAATGGGCTTTTGTTTTTCAGGCTAAACGAAGAGAAAGGGGTTTGGGGTATGGTAAAGGAGGGTTTTAGTAGAGTTTGTTACACAGATTTAAGTCAGCACTACTCCACATATAAGGGCTGTTCAGAGGGGCCTGTCTTCCGGGTGTGGGACAGGGACGCGTCCCTACAGTGGGCATTTCACTTATCAACGTGCATTTTCTTTTTTTTCCCACTCCCATCAGGTTGCTTTGTTATGGGCAGAATTACGTCTCTTTATTTGGCGGATGGCTCAGCATAGTTTCCGGACATCTGTCCCGACTGCCTTTAAGAGAAATGAGCATCCGTGCAGCCTGACCCTTTGTCCCCGTCTGTCCCCTCCAGGCTTCAGGCTGGGGCTCACTTAAACCCCCAAGAGACCAGCGGCTGGAAGTCCTGCCTCCCCTCCCCCAGGCTCTGGAGCCA
The DNA here is from genome assembly GCA_028564725.2 of Otocolobus manul. Lineage (NCBI taxonomy): Eukaryota > Metazoa > Chordata > Mammalia > Carnivora > Felidae > Otocolobus > Otocolobus manul. The sequence goes on along the minus strand of CM066692.1, from coordinate 859,865 downwards.
AAGGTCACTGACCCTGCCTTCCTGCAAATACTCAAGACGTCCTGCCTTCTGGTTTCTGCCCGTAACAAAGCGATCTGATGGCAGTGAGACAAAAAAAAAAAAAAAAATATATATATATATATATATTTTTTTTTTTTTTGCGTACTTTCAGGTATATATATATATATACCTGAAAGTACGCAAATCATCCTCCCAATTAAAAAATAAACAATTCTGCCCTTAACAAAATGATCTGGTATCACTGTGTGTGTGCCAACTCATCTCCCAAATTAAAAAAAAAAACAAAAAAAACATCGTTCTGCCCGCAACAGAATGATCTGGTCCCGTTGATCTGTCACTTAAAGAAACGCATTTCTGCCGGTTACAAAATGCCGTATTCTCCCCCAACACTGTGTATAGAGCAACTGCTGGGGGTGGGGGGGGGCAGAACTCCGTGGGTGGGACCTTCCCCTAGGATTTAGGGTATTTTCCAGTCTTGTGGAAGATGTGTGGGGAGATGTGTGCCTTCTGGCAGAGGCAGCCTGTCTCCTGGTCACCCCTGCGCCCCCTCCTGTCAACATGTGCGCAACGCAGGCAACAGTCCAGGCCCTCCTGGTTCTGGGGCCTCACTCCTGAGCGTGACTTAATCCTCACATCTGTGTGTAGACCCTCGTTCTATTTTCCTCTTCCTCTCCCCGCATTCCCTGCCATCGGTGATTCTCGGCGCCCCCCCCCCCAACCTCCACCCCCACCCTGAGTTCTCAGCTTGCCAATGCCTCAGTGGGAATTCTCACTGGAATGTGACAGGTCTTTAACAACATCCAGGAGCTGGTTCCAGCCCCAGGTCGGGCTCTGTGCGGGTTAGGGTTAGCCCGGAGCCTGTTTCGGATTCTGTGTCTCCTTCCCTCTCTGCCCCTCCCCCACTTGTGCTCTGTCTCTGTCTCTCTCTGTCTCAAAAAATGAATAAATGTAAAAAAAAATTAAAATATCGAGGACCCGAATTCACCTGTTGAACCGCCATGGAGATGTTTGACCCTATCTTGGGATTTTCCAGTTTTCCCTAGGGAAAATATTTCTCTCCCACCGCAATTTCTTTTCCTTCTCAGCTGCTTAATTTTATGATCTACTAAATGTTACCTGTTCTTAATGTTTTCATCTCGTTTTTCTTTCTTCTTCTTCTTCATCTTTTCTTCTCCCGAAATTGGTAGAGACAAGTGATTTTTGGATATCGATTCTGGGTTTGGCGCTTGTAGGATGCACTCCCTCAGTCATCGGAGTATCTTGACATGATTTCTGGATTTTTCCTGAGAAGCGTTGACTTACCGCCTCCTAATTCCGTTTCTCCTTGTTCTGTTCTCGTGTCCTCAGCTTTCTTTCCATTTCTTCTCCTGTTGATTTTTGTCATATTGACGATTCTCTCCCCTTCTTCTCTCTTTTGTCTCCAGCGGTCTCGCCAGGGAGCTTATCGATTCTGTGAGTTTTCCGGAAGGACCCAATTTTAGTTTGGGTCGTATATTTTTGTCTTTTTTTTTTTTTTAATTTTTTTCAACGTTTTTTATTTATTTTTGAGACACACAGAGAGAGAGTATGAGCAGGGGAGGGGCAGAGAGAGAGAGAAAAAGGGAGACACAGAATCTCTAGCAGGTTCCAGGCTCCCAGCTGTCAGCACAGAGCCCCACGCGGGCCTCGAACTCATGAACCGTGAGATCGTGACCTGAGCCAAGGTCGGAGGCTTAACCGACTGAGCCACCCAGGCGTCCCATGGGACTCTGTACTTTCTGCTAGATTTTTCTCTAACCCTAAAATTACTCAAAACATCCAGTCTGTTTGTTTAAAAACAACTGGCTGTCTTAGGTTATATATGGTAACCACCTTGGAAAAGTTTTTTTTCCATTGTAATTTCTTTATCTCATGAACGTAAATGTGTATTTTCAAATGTCCCTGCATGTGGGACTTCTGGTTCTGTTTTTTTCTTCGCAATGTCTCGTGTAACCTGATTGTTTACAGAGCATATACTTTATTCGACTGTTGCCTTTTTAGGCCGATGGGCATTCATTGGATGAGTCCGTGTACGGTTTTAGGGGAGGGTAGACTTTCCTTTCTGCCCCATCGGTTTCCAAACGTGGATCCAGGAATTACACAGGCCGCGGGCAGGTTCCTTGGACAAACGGTGAACGCGTTTACTTGTGGTTCCGATTACAACGTAGGGGGAAGATACGATACCTGAAAAAGCAGTGAGATTTGGGAATTTAAATACCCTGTGAATACGGGATGGGGAAGGGCGTTTGGGGGGACACCAGGTGATTTTAGGGACGACACATTTCCCGTTGGAAGAAAAGACAGGAGGCGTGGTGGTTTGTGACAGAGTCTGTGTGGCTGTGAGGTGGACATCCGTGGCCAGATGGCCACGTTCCTGGGTGATGACGCCCTGGAAGGGTATTGATGACAATCAGTTTCCTTTTGGCGGAACAGTAGGCAGGTAAGCTCAGAGACAAAGCAAGCCTGTCCTACACCTGCTGATTGGCAACTGCCCGCAGCCTGAAGTCATCGATAGGCACTGAAGATGCACCACAGATGCACGTGGATGGAGATACAGGTGGGCAGGTACAGCGAGGGTCAGCCGAGAGCCGTGTGCAAAGAACACAGGAAACATCTTCGTAAGGGTAAACACGACGTCCTCAGGTTCTGTGCCGACCCAGGAAGATCTGGCATTTGACAGGCAGGACGCGGCTCTGGGGTCTCTAATGGGTGTGCAGATGGGAAGGCTGTTTGTGATTGACCCCAGCCTCAGGCTGCCCAGGGTGGGGGGGGGTCTCTGTGCAGAGACCCTCGTGGTCAGAACAGAGGTCCACGATGCTGTGCGTGGCACGGTTCTCATTTTAAATCGTAATTGTGGGAACGCCTCCTGGCCCCACAGCACTGGCAGTGATTGGGATGTTGAAGAAGCACGTTGAGTGAATGCTCAGTCCACACGCAGGTAGAGACAGAAAGCAGGGAGTGTGCTTTAAAAATGCCTTTTATTTTGAAATCATGTGTAACGTTCAGAAAAGTTGTAAGAATAGCATAAGAACTCATACCCATTACTCACTCAGATTTACCAATTTGTTTGCATTTTGTCATAGTGTGTGTGTGTGTGTGTGTGTGTGCACATTCTGGTGTGTGTGCATGTGTTGCTATGTGTTTGTGTGGGTAATGCATTTCAGCCCCCAGAGGGGGAAATCACTGGGCAGCAAAAAACTTTACCCTTTTTAAGTATAATGCACATTTGTACATATATTGTATAAACATATAGTATATACAAGGTAGGGGATGAGGAAAACTGTGAACGGGCCCTCTCTGAGGAAGTATAATGAAAGAAAAAACAAGTTTTTTTTGGGGGGGGGGACAGAGAGAGACAGAGCATGAACGGGGGAGGGGCAGAGAGAGAGGGAGACACAGAATTGGAAACAGGCTCCAGGCTCTGAGCCATCATCAGCACAGAGCCTGACGCGGGGCTCGAACTCCCAGACCGCGAGATTGTGACCTGGCTGAAGTCGGACGCTTAACTGACTGCGCCACCCAGGCACTCCGAAAAAACAAGTTTTGTATGGAATGTGAGAAGATATTTGCAAACGACATATCCGATAAAAAGTTAGTATCCAAACCCTATAAGGAACTTAATAAATTCAACACCCAGGAAAGAAATACCCCAGTGAAGAAATGGGCAACACACATGAACAGACACTTTTCCAAAGAACACACACCAAGTTGCCAAGAGAGTAGATCTTAAATGTGCTCATCACAAAAGTAAAAAAAAAAAAAAAAAGAAACAGGTCATTATGGGAGGTGATGGGTTTGTTCGGCAACCTCCCGGTCGTCACCATTTGGCAGGAGACCAACGCACCTGATCATCACGTCGCACACCTTACAGTCACACAAAGTCACCTGTCAATTACATGTCAATAAAACGGGAAGGATATAATATTCTAAGAACGTTCTCTATGACCTGGCGTCTCTCGTCCCCCTGCACTCCAGGATTGGAGGTTCCATTTCTCAATCTGTTTCTTTTCCTTCATTCTGTCGGAATCCTGTATTCCTCTTTGCTTTTCCTGACCCTGGGGTTTTATTTATCTACTTTAAAAGTTATTTTGCTGTGGGAAGGGCACCTCACATGAGATCTACCCTCCGAAGAAACTGGGGAGGCTGCCTGCTGCATGGCAGCTGTCTGGAACCTGCTCATCTTGCGTAATTGAAACTCTACACTCATTGATCAGTATCTCCATGTTTCCCCCTCCGCCCAGCTCCCGGCGGCCGCAACTCCACTCTGATTCTATGAATTTGGCTGTTTCAGAAACCGCCTACGAGTGGAATCACACGGGGTTTTCAGAGAAGACAGGCAGGTGGCCAAGAGGTACCCCCCCCAAAAACACTCCCCACCACTCCCCACGAGAGGAAGGGGCATCGAGCCCCCAGGGTGGGACCACCATGTGTCCAGGAGGATGCGTACCCGTTCTTATACACGTTACGGGATTTGTAATATAATACGTACTTTCCTAAATGTTTATATTTATATAAGAATAGACAACAGATGGCAAGAAGGTGGAGACAGTGGAGGCCTTGTAGGGTGTTAGTGGTAATCACGTGTGCTGCAGCCACGTGGAAAATAGTTTAGAAATTCCTCCAAAAATAACGAGTAAATAAAATAAATAAATGAAATGGAATGGAATAGAGTAGAATAAAACAAAACAAATAAAATAAAACAAAACAGAATAAATCAAAATAAAATAAAATAAAAACAAAATAAAACAAAACAAAACACAAAACAGAATAAAATAAAACAAAAAACAAAACAAAACAAAACAAAACGGAACAAAACAAGACAAAACAAAATAAAACAAAACAAAATAAAACAAAACAAAATAAATAAAATAAAACAAAACAAAACAATAAAAAAATAAAATAAAACAAAACAAAATAAAACAAGACAAAATAAAATAAAACAAAACAACACAAAATGAGACAAAACAAAATCAAACGAAATCAAACAAAACAAAACAAAATAAAGGGGCGCCTGGGTGGCGCAGTCGGTTAAGCGTCCGACTTCAGCCAGGTCACGATCTCGCGGTCCGCGAGTTCGAGCCCCGCGTCGGGCTCTGGGCTGATGGCTCAGAGCCTGGAGCCTGTTTCCGACTCTGTGTCTCTCTCTCTCTCTGCCCCTCCCCCGTTCATGCTCTGTCTCTCTCTGTCCCAAAAATAAATAAACGTTGAAAAAAAAAAATTCAAAACAAAATAAAATAAAACAGAACAAAGTAAAACAAAACAAAATAAAACAAAACTAAACTAAATAAAACAAAACAATAAAAACAAAACAAAAGAAAACAAAACAAAAAATAACATACTGCAATATTACAATATGACCAAGTAATCCCCCTCCTGGGTATTTACCTGAAAGAAAAATCGGGATCAGAGTTTCCGAGACATTTTCACACCCATGGTCCCCGCGACATTATTCATAGTCGTGACAGGATGGAACATGTGTGTGTGGCCGGGGTCCAAGACGACGTGGTACAGACCTACAGCACAATATTCCTCAGGCTTTCTTTGATGTGTATTTACAAATCTATTTTTATTTCAAAATAAAGAACCACTTAAAAATTGGGAATAAATAAAAGGATTAGAATTAAAAAAAATTATTTTTACTTTTATTTTTGAGAGACAGAAACAGAGTGTGAGTGGGGGTGGGGGTGGCAGAGAGAGAGGGAGACACAGAATGGGAAGCAGGCTCCAGGCTCCGAGCTGTCAGCACAGAGCCCGACGCGGGACTCGAATCCACGGACCGCGAGATCATGACCTGAGCTGAAGTCGGATGCTCGACCGATGGAGCCCCCCAGGTGCCCTCGTCTGTTTTCACAAAGATGGAGATCCTGGCTGGACCTAGAGGAGACAGTAAGTGACAGAGGCCAGGCGCAGAAGGACACAGTCACCACGCTGACATTTTTGTAAACAATTCACACCTCTTTTTGTATGTTGTGCCCTTTCTCTGCTGTGGTGTTTATAAGCAGGCGGTTTCCCATTTCCAATCAAGCACGCGCACTCAGCCCTGAACATACAAGAGCTGTTTTTTTCTTTTCTGTCCCTGCAGTGGAAATGAAACACACACATTTCTTCCGTTGTCACCTGAACAAAGTGCAAGTTGTGTATTGGGGAAATGGAAAGGTATAGAAAGGAAGAAAGAAAGAAAGAAAGAAAGAAAAGAGAAAGAAAGGAAGGAGGGAAGGAAGGAAGGGAGGGAGGAAAGAAAGAGAGAAAGAAAGAGAAAGAAAGAGAGAGAGAGAGAAAGAAAGAAGAAAAGAGAAAGAAAGGAAGGAGGGAAGGAAGGAAGGGAGGGAGGGGGGAGGAGGGAAGGAAGGCTTCCTTCCTTTGGGGTCAACCAGCCGTCTCCAGCTTCGCCAGCATGTTGTCTCTGTGCGGTTGGAAGGAACGTGCACCATGATTGTGCCACTAGTGGACGGCCATCCGGGGCGGGGCCTGGAGGGTGGGCTTCCATAGCTGGATTCACCCCAGTGGTGGACCTGCCCCTGTCACCTTACAGATTCAGAAACCTGACGTCACCCCAATTCCCACCGCCAAGCTATTCCTTAAGGCTCGACAGACGTTAGCCCAACTCACACACGCCTGAAGTGGACAGCTTCATGGGAATCGACTGGCTTACGGACACAGATGGGTCACCGTGGCACGGAAGGGTTTTCTCTGTCCCGACGCCAAGCGACAGAGGAACCCCAGCCACGGTCAGAGTGATCCGGCCGCTTTGGCGTCGAGGTTATCTTTCCCACGATTAATGTTGTCAAGTAGGAAAAACCTTTCCTCTATCCTTTTATGTTCTGTTCTGAGAGCAAGCAAATGAAACCGACAAAGGCCAGGTTGTCTTTCCCTCTATTAATATTGTCGGGTAGGAGAAAACTTTCGTCTACCTTCTTAAGTTCTGTCCCTGAGGCACGCAAGTTAAAATGACAAAAGACAGATTATCTTTCCCACTATTAATAATGTCAAGTAGGGAAAACTTTTCCTCTATCCTTTTATGTTCTATTCTGAGCACAAGCAAATTAAACTGACAAAAGCCAGATTGCTAAGAGGATAACATAGATTTAGTTACACACATAGGCACAAGAGTTCACAGAGAAACCTGATTTGAGGAGGCAGTTAGAATTTTGGGTTTATATACCATTTGAATGTAGAATGAGGAAGGGCAGAGGGCATCTAGGAGAAAAAAATGATTGCTCACAAGGGGGACAGGGAGGACAGTTATGGAAAAGCAAGTGGCTACTTGCAAAGATGAGTGGGCCCTTCGGGGACGGTCTCATCCTCAACGACGCGCTGGCCTCCCCAGGGACGGGCGTGCCCCAACCACCCAGCAGTCAGAGCCCAGCACCTACGGACCCCATTCCCGCCCCCACAGCCCATGATCCGGGAACCACAGCCGGGCTCGAGAGGCCCCCGCGGGTGCAGCCATGTGGGGCGTTCCTGAGCTGGGCCCTGCCTCCTCCCCTCTTCTCATTCTCCCGGCCTGGCCTGAGTCCCTGTTTCCTGATCCCACTCGAGGCCCCAGTGGGGGAGGCGAGGGGCCGTCTGGTCCCAGATGTGGGGCTCCGAGCCCACCCTCCTCCTTCAGCCCTGACCCCGAGGGCGCCTGTGAGCACGCTCATTGTTTTCTTAGCCCTCTGGCCCCGGGTTGGGGGGGGGGGCAGCGGCCACCACAGCTGCAAGACCTTTCCGGTCTGCTGCCCCGAGTTAGCAACGCTCACTTTCTGGAAATTTTAATGCACTTGTAACGCATTTAAACTTAAATTAAAAATAATTTTAGGGGCGCCTGGGTGGCGCAGTCGGTTAAGCGTCCGACTTCAGCCAGGTCACGATCTCGCGGTCCGTGAGTTCGAGCCCCGCATCAGGCTCTGGGCTGATGGCTCGGAGCCTGGAGCCTGTTTCACATTCTGTGTCTCCCTCTCTCTCTGCCCCTCCCCCGTTCATGCTCTGTCTCTCTCTGTCCCAAAAATAAATAAACATTGAAAAAAAAATTAAAAAAAAAATAATAATTTTAAAAAATTTATTCATTTTTGTCAGGCAGACAGAGAGAGAGACAGCGGGCTGAGCAGGGGAGGGGCAGAGAGAGGGAGACACGGAATCCGAAACAGGCTCCAGGCTCCGAGCTGTCGGCCCAGAGCCCGATGCGGGGCTCGAACCCATGAACCGTGAGATCATGACCGGAGCTGAAGTCGAGGGTCGGACGCCAATCTGACCGAGCCGTCCAGGTGCCCGTGTTGTGCACTTGGAGTTGGCCGTGTGCAGCTTGCACCGATGAGGCCCATTCGTGGCCCCGAAGGAAGAAGGCGTCTTCAGCCCCCAAATGTGGAACCTGACTTGCTGGCCCCGTGCTTCCAGACGGACGGGCTGCCTGGCCCAAGATCACCCCCGGGGCCGGTTACAAACGCGGGTCTGTGAAAACACCCACTCGGGCACCCCGCAGACCTTACTCTGAGCATTTAAAAATGGATCCAGGGGCGCCCAGGGTGGGGGGCTCCGTCAGTGAAGCGTCTGTCCAACTTCGGCTCAGGTCCTGATCTCACAGTTCGTGGGTTCAACCCCTGCATCAGGCTCTGTGCTGACGGCTCGGAGCCTGGAGCCCGCTTCGGATCCCGTGTCTCCCCCTCTCGGCCCCTCCCCTGCTCTCTCTCTCTCTCTCAAAAATAAACAGTAACAAAATAAAAAGTAAATAAACATGGGTCCCGTCAACGGTCCACAAATAAGACTTAACAGACCCACCGCTGGAGGGGGCAGGACACTAACAGGTGATGTGGTTTGGGCAGGGTCCCGCCTCCACTTTTCCCGCCGGACACAGTCACGCCTGTCTCCTGATGTCACATGTGACGGCCGCCGCGTGACGGGATGGGAGACGCACATCCTCTCCGGGCAGGGACGCCCTGGGCACCTTGGAGGCTTTTGTCCCCACAGACCAGCGGGTCGTGTTCAGCACCTGCCCATAAGGCAGATTCCATTTTCTATCTCCAAGCCTGTGTATCTCGGAAGGCTGCCCGGAGGGAGAGGCGTGAGCCCTTTCCTGTTTACGCGGGACTGAAACCTGCCTGTTTAATGGCCATGAGACGCACATGGCAGTCCGTCAGCAACGCCTGTGGCTTCACTGTGACTCATCCCGAGGGACACGGGTCACACCCGGTTCGGCCACCCGGGCCACGCTCCCCATGTGCCACTGGGTGGCAGTACGTGTCCAAGAATCGCCTCATTCCCGTGACAGACCCAGCAGGCCCTGAGAGCCACAGGCTGCCCCGTCCGTGGCCACGGAGCTCACACCCCGGACTCAGCGGTGTGGACAAGGACCACGGAGGCGGGGATGCCTGATGGCCCATCGATCCCACACGAACTCCCAGCTCCTTTTGAGGCAGAGCCCACGTCAGGGCGTCACGTCCTGGACAGGAACACCGCGGGGACAGCAGGCTGCAGCCCCCAGGTCCCCGGCGCCTGGCAGGCAGCCCAGTCACTTCCGTGCCATCGTAGGGGATGCAGGTTGCAGTCAGGCAGTTGCTGTGAGGACATTTGCTGCCACTGCCCGTGTCCCCAGTGACCTGTCCCCACCCCCTCCCCTGCAAGCCCTTCCTTTTGCAAACACCGTGCACTCGTGTTTGCAAAACTGTGCACGCGTGTTTGCAAAACTGCACGTGTGTTTGCAAAACTGTGCACGCGAGTTTGCAAAACTGTGCACGCGAGTTTGCAAAACTGTGCACGCGTGTTTGCAAAAACCGTGCACGCGTGTTTGCAAACCGTGTACTCTTGTTTGCAAAAACTGTCCACTCGTGTTTGCAAAGCTGTGCACTCGTGTTTGCAAAAACCGTGCACTCGTGTTTGCAAACACTGCACGCGTGGGCGATTGAGCCGCAGAGCCACAGGGGGACGTCTGAGGTCTGGCCGCCCCGGTTCGGAAACCGGAAGCCTGACATCATTCGCCCCAACGCAGGAACTTGTCCTACACGCGCCAAGGCTACAGGCGGGGTTGACGGTCATACGGCTTCGCGACACGTTTGCTCCGGCTAAGAGTCGTCACGTCCCCGTGCCTTCGCTGCAGGGTTGCGGGCAAGTTTCCCGTCTGAGCAGGTGCGGGGAGGACACACTGGGTGCTCCGCGAGGCCATGTGGGCTGCAGGTGCGGGGGCCGCGGCAGGATGGGGGGGCGCGGGGGGGGGGGCGGGAGCTCAGGTCACGGCCGTCTGGCTGCCGACGGTGACGCGGGGACCATTTTTCTCCAGATAATAGGGCTTTGTGCAAACTCGAAACAGAGCGAGCTGGACCCCGCGAGAGGGGCGACGTGAGGCCAGGTTTTCCAGGGAAACAATGCCCGACTTCAAGACTCCCGCGTAAACGCTTCGAAAGGCCTACTTCTCACAGGAAAAGGGATGGTTTGGATTATTCGTAAGTAAGATTTTATAGCATCCCGAGGGCAGCAGGACTGTTGGGGCCGTTCATTCGATCGTGAGCGATGTTCCCGGGAAACTCAATGACAAATAAAAGAACCAAGCGGGTGCATTAAAAAAAAAAAAAAACAAACCCACTTCCTTTCTTTCTTTTGTTTTTAAATTGTGGCAAAATATATACAGCGTAAAACTTGGCATCTTTTAAACGCTGGGTCCTGTGCCATCAGGTCCGTTCGCACCGTCGTGTATCCAGCCCTATCGTGCGTGAATATTTCCATCCTCCCAAACTGAACCTCCGTACTCAATCTTTGCAACTTGTAATGTTTCCACGTCTGCATTTTTAAAAGCTTCAAAAATTAAAACAAATTTTTTAAAGTGTTTTTTCCATTGAACAATTTTTTTTTTAATTTTTTTTCAACGTTTATTTATTTTTGGGACAGAGAGAGACAGAGCATGAATGGGGGAGGGGCAGAGAGAGAGGGAGACACAGAATGTGAAACAGGCTCCAGGCTCTGAGCCATCAGCCCAGAGCCTGATGCAGGGCTCGAACTCACGGACCGCGAGATCGTGACCTGGCTGAAGTCGGATGCTTAACCGACTGCGCCACCCAGGCGCCCCCAATTTTTTTTTTTTATTTACGAAAAGATTGCTTAATGTTCATTTATTTTTGAGAGAGACAGAGCACGAGCAGGGGAGGGGCAGAGAGAGGGGGAGACACAGAATCCGAAGCGGGCTCCAGGCTCTGAGCTGTCAGCACAGAGCCCAACATGGGGCTCGAACTCACAAATCTGAGCCGAAGTCAGATGCTTAACCACCTGCAACATGTCGTGGGGAGGCCTGGAGGGTCCAGGCGGAGCTGGGAGTCTACAGTGCGTTGATCACCCCGCTGTTGGGAATCAGGTTATGTCGGTGGCTTGAGGTTTCTGATCGCCCCAAACACAGGCTCCCCCTTCCTGCGTCTGGCTTGGTGGTCTGTGTGGCTGAGGTGTGTGCTGTGTTGTCTCTGGTCCTTCCTGCTCCAGGGGGTGGGGGGGGGGACAGGGCAAGGGGACAGGGGCATAGCAGGCAGACGGCACCCTCAGCTCTCAGGCCAGGCTGCAGGTGGGGGTCACCTGGGGACACTGCAAACGTGCCCGAGGGCGGCCGAGAGGGACACGCACGTGGGGCTGGGGCAGGACTGCCCATGCGTTGATTTTCAGAGTGCACGACTTAGGCAGCTGTGACGGGGATGATGTGCAGGCTACGAGCATGTCAAGAGGGCAGGACCTGGGGCCCCTGGAGTCCCAGCTCCTGCACCCAGGAAAAGGCAAGGCGGGCGTTGGTGGGGAAGGGAGTGGCTCGATTCATCGTCCGTGAGCACAACATCCACCCTGACCATTGGCCCCACCGACTTCCTCCTCCAGGGGCTTGGAAAGGGAACACTCATCCACAGCCGGCCGGCGCGGCTGTCTGTCCTCCCTCCCTGCTCCTCGAGCCACACTAGCCCTTTTAGGGGCCCCCGCCCTGCCCCCCGGAGCCAGCACAAACCCCCACTGTTGCCGCATTCTGCGCCCAGAACTTGACCAGCCAGGACCCGCCTTCGCGGCCGCACCAAGCTTCATAATTCATAACTTGACCACCGAGGTGAGAAGCCACGGAAGGTGTGCACTAAATAGATTATTGTTGGGTGGGGGGGAGGTAAGTAAAGGAAGTATTCTATGGCGAACTTAAAAAAAAAAAAAAAAAGCCAAGGTTGGAGGATATGGGTAACAAGGAAGCTTTCTTTCCCGAGGCTTTGCTCAGACTTGACTCGGACACAAATCCCGCTAGATGGGCCCGCGGTCTGTTAAGTGGGCAATCTGTCCACCCCCCACCCCGCCCCGCCCCGCCCTGGGCATGGGGATCGCACTGGAGGGACGGGAATGATTTCCCAGGTTGGGACCAGGAGGCGGACGTGGGATCCCGACACGCTCTGGTGCAGACCCCAGCCTCACGGGGCTGTTTTCTCTGTGCAGAGGCCACATCTGGGGCCCAGGACAGAGAGACACGGCTGTCTCCTGGGGCTGTGCGTGCCCCAGGACCATCCAGGGCACAGAGGGATCGCCCGCGGGCCCCAAAATTTTGCAGGAGCCGGGAGAGAGCGGGGCGGGTCTGGCCTTCTGCTCGCACGCCAGAGAATGATGTGGAAGGGCAGGACTCGGCTGGTGGACGATCGGGCTCCCAGAACACACTTGGCAAAACCTGGAGACAGTTTCGGTTGTCATGGCTGGTGACGGGAGGATCCTCCCTGTGTGTGGCGGGTGGAGACCAGAGACGCTGCTCAGGGCCCTGCAGTGCACAGGACGCCCCACGTCAGACTCATCCAGACCCCATGTCAGCCGGGCTGAGGCTGAGAAGCCCTGACGCATCATGACAGACCATCTGCCATCTGTTTATCCATCTGTCCACCCAAATGTCCGTCCATCCATCCATCCATCCATCCATCATACCTATCCATCTTCTATCCACTCATCTATCCACCCATCCATCCATCCATTCATCATGTATCTATATCTACTTATCTATCTTAGATCAATATATGTATCTATGTATCCATCCATCCATCCATCATATCTATCAATCAATCAATCAATCAATCTTCCCATCCAGTCATCTATCCATCCATCATATGTATGTATGTATGTATGTATGTATCTATCTATCCATCCATCCACCCATCCATCCATCCATCCATCCATCCATCATATCAATGAATGAATGAATCAATCCATCCATCCATCCATCCATCCATCCATCCATCCATCATATCTATCAATCAGTCAATCAATCAGTCAATCTACCCACCCACTCATCCATCCATCCATCCATCCATCCATCCATCCATCCATCATATCTATCAATCAGTCAATCAATCAATCTATCCACCCACTAATCTATCCATCCATTCATCCATCCATCCATCATATGTATCTGTCTATCTATCTATCTATCCATCCACCCATCCATCCATCCATCATATCTATCACCTCTCATCTCCATCCATCCATCCATCCATCCATGCAACCATGCATCCATAATATCAATGAATGAATGAATCAATCTATGTATCCACCCATCCATCCATCCATCCATCCATCCATCCATCCATCATATCTATCACCTCTCATCTCCATCCATCCATCCATCCATCCATCCATCCAACCATGCATCCATCATATCAATGAATGAATCAATGAATCAATGTATCCATCCATGCATCCATCCATCAATCCATTTATCCATCTATCTATCCATCCATCTCTTCTATCTATGTATCTATGTATCTATGTATCCATTATATCTATGTATCTATCATATTCATCCATCCATCCATCATCTCTCTCTCCATCCATCCATCCATCCACTCTATCTATCATCTACGTGTGATGCATTTATAATTCTATCCATGAGTCTGTATATCTATCTATGTATGTACATATGTGTTTGCACCTATCATCTATCTACCCGTCTACCTGCCTAGCTAGACAGTGGTTCAAAATTGGGGAGGACACTGCCTGCAGGGAAGGTTGGACAACGTCTGGAGATATTTTCTGTTGTCCCAGCTGGAGATGGGACCATCCTCCTGGCATCTGGAGGGTGGAGACCAGATTCCACTCAACATCCTACCATAACCAACACACCCCCAAGTGTTCGACCCCAAATGCCAACACTGGGAATGGGGAGCCATCCTGCTCCAGGCTACTTGGGTTTGATCGCGTCTGAGCGGTAACCACTCATATGCAAGGGGAGTTTGTCTCTGTGTGGCCGTGGCTGTGACAGTTAATCTTCAAGGGGTTTCTGTCTAAGACACAACCCTCCTGATTACCAGTAGGATCCAGGTTTGTTTCCCTTAACTAACCGTGATTGTCACGTCCACATGGGTTCTGCATGCCGTACGTGTCCTGGTGGCCACGTGGATCCCTGTAAAGCATCACGTCACTGGCCCTGCCCTGTCACGTAGCACTCAGGGCAGACGGAAAGGAGGATAGGTACGCGTAGGTTCAAAATGAAAGAAAATGCTCCCCTCCCCCACAGAACTTGGAAGAAAACTGGCCATTTGCATGGCAGCAGGAGAGACATAAACCCCAATGTGTAAGAAAGGAGACTTTGTGGCAGCTGGAATCAAACAGGTGAGCCTGAGCAAGGAGATGGTGGGGCCAATACTCACGTGCCTGGGGCCCCGAGGTCCAGGGGGGTGCCCCAGGTCAGCACGAGGCAGGGTTGCCCCCCTTCCTCCAGCCTGGGGAAGGAACATTTGGATGCGGAAACCCCACAAGACCTGCTGAATGGTGTCGTTCAAGGTGAGCCCTCCAGTGAATTCTCTCCTGAAACGGCTCAGGCGGTAACCACGTGGGCACAGGGACTTTCTGGGACCAGGAAGCAAAGACACAAAGGGAAACCAGTGGGGAATCCGTGGATGTTGCAGTGAGGCCGGGAAGGGTGTGGGAGCCTCGGGGAGAGGAAACTATGTGTGCTGAGTGCAAAGTGCCGCCCTGAGGACGTCCACGTCCTGACCCCTGCGTGGTGGACAGACAACAGTGTCCCCACAGGCATCCACGTCTCAATCCCTGTGTGGTAGACAGACAACAATGTCCCCCAAGGGTCCACATCTCGATCCCCCATGGCGGACAGAGAATAAAATTAGTGGAAGACTAATTTCCTGCGTCTCCAATATATTTATGATATTTAAAAATGGGGGAAGTTCCTGTGCTTTTAGTAAAAATCCCCCCTGTACCTGTTCATCTCTGTCACTCACTGGGTTCAGGGCGATGGGTCCCCAGCATCCAGCTGGTCCTGCAACGATGGGGTGTCCTGTGGGCTGGCCACCTGGTCCTGTGTGGGTCAGCGGCTCTCTGGCCCATCCAGACCAGGCACGGGATCACTTTTTCTGAAATTTTTGGGGTCAGGAGACTTGCACCGTCTGTGTGACGTGGGCCTTGGGCCCCAGATTCCAGTGGTCCCACAACAGGGTGGCCAGTTAGCACCAACACTGGCTTCACTGACACGTCCCTTTGGGTTTTCTGTGCATCGGAACCACAGGTGGGTGCTGATTCCCCAGGTGACTTGGCAAGGTTTGCTCGAGTGGCTTTTAAGGCACGTTCGTAACTCTCAAATACATAAGTGTGGATTAACTAGCCCACGGAAGAAAATGGCTCCCTGGATACGACTGCACATCCCTGAGCTCAGCCAATTTGTCGTGTTGTTTGTCGGAGGCCCAGAGCATGTATACGACTGTCCCCGATTCGGGGCACGCTCGAAACTTTGGAAAATCTGATTTACTGGTGGATGTGTTCCTCTTCTCAGGGCCCTCACAGATGTGTGATGGTGGTCCATGAAGGAGGGCCTTGGAAACTGGTGTGAAATTCCAAAATTAAACTAAAAACTAAAAAAAAAATCCCAACAACAACAAAACCCAAAAACAAAAACAAACAACAGCAAAAAACCATAAAGAAGCAAAGAAAGTGTACATATCAAATGTACAAACAGAACATATAAACATACTCAGATCCCATTTCTGAATGTTGAGATTTGAACTCTGAGGTTATTCCTCCCACCTCCTGGTGAGACTCTGGAAACCGGAAGAATGACCCGTAGCACGGACCTCAGCCACAGAGTGTGGGGTCCCCTGCTTTGCAGAACCTTCCAGAAGCACTTAGACATGTTCGCTTTCCTGAAAACGCCTGATGTCCTCCAGGAACATGCGGTTGAACTTTGTCATTTGTCGAAAGGCAGGTGCTGGGCAGTCCGGCCCCCCTCGAGTGGAGTCTGTTTCATTTCCTCCTGCACACTCACACGTGCACGCATGGAAAGTTCTGGAGCCACGGCTCCAGCAGAGGCGGACAACATCAGTTCAGCCCCACGGGGGGAGGTATCTACTGGCACTTGGGAGTTCACACGCACATTTGCACCGCTCTCACGGCAGCCGAGACGCGACTGAACTTCACGGGGAAACAGAGGCAAAATGTCCTGCTGTGCTGCTCCCAGAAGCCGCCACAACCCAACCCTACAGGGCTTGGGTTTAGGAAATGCAACCCGCCCTCAGCATGACGTCCGGCCAGCATCGCAGGGCCTCTGACCAGGCCTTCCGGGTTAGCGGGAGGCACCTGTCAGCCCTGAAGCCATGGTTTACAGCAGACACGGATGCTAATTCAATTAGAGGCATTTCCTGCAGCCCCGGGGTCACTTGTCAATGATGGATCAATAGTCTTCTCTCTTACAAACCGGATTTTCCACCAAAGGGAGTCAGGGAATTCTGGCACCTGAGGAATGTTTGAACAACTGGAAGGCACATGTTGGTGGCGAGGGACCATCTCTCCAAAATGCATGCCCACTGGGACCTGGGAATGGGGTCTTACTGGGAAACAGGGTGTTTGCACATGTGGGTAAGTGAAGGATCTGAGATGAGCTCATCCTGGATCAGGGTGGCCCTAAATCCAATGGTGGGTGTCCTTGTGACAGACAAGGGGAAACATAGACACAGAAGAAGCCACGTGAAGGTGGAGGCAGAACGGAAGGGACGTGGCCACAGTCCAGGGACGCCTGGAGCCCCAGAAGCTGGAAGAGGCAGGAAGGAGCCTCCCTTGGGCCTCAGGAGGGAGCACAGCTCTGTCCCATCTGGATCTCAGCTGCCCTCCCCCTCCTATATCTCAGTGGTCCTGCCCTGCCTGGATCTCAGCGGCCCGGCCCTGCCTGGATCTCAGTGGTCCTGTCCCCCCTGGATCTCAGTGGCCCTGCCCTGCCTGGATCTCAGCGGTCCTGCTCCTCCTGGATCTCAGCAACCCTGCCCTGCCTGATCTCAGGGGTCCTGTTGTGCCTGGATCTCAGCAGCCGTGCCCTGCTTGGATCAGGGGTCCTGCCCCCGCTGGATCTCGGAGTTCCTGTCTCCAGAGCTAGGAGAGCGTGAATTGCTGTGCGTTTAAGCCCTGAGTTGGGGTCATTTCTTACAGCCGCCCCATAGCAAAGACACACACACAAAATACCAGAAGGCAGTGGTTTGGGTTTGACATCCACACAGCCATTTCCCCATCGACAAGGCTGATATTTAATGATATTCGAGGGGCTTTGGTGATTCAGGGCAATTTTCCCAGTGGAGATGTTGCAGACCGTTGCGGGCCTCTGTCTTCTCTGCCCAGACGTGCCCCTCCTTCCCGGACACGAAGAGGAAATCCCAAACAAGCTCACGGACGCACAGGACGTGGGTGTGCCCTACGGAAAGAACAGGGAGGCGGGAATCCCGACGTTTAAGGAAAGCTGTGTTCTGCGCTGAGCTCTGGGGTAACGCGGACAAAGCAGGTGGGGCAACCACCGTGCAGAGAACGGCTTCCCCACCGCCCTCCCCGGACAGGGCCTCCGTGCGTGGACGCGTGCGGACAGTGCGCGTGCTGGGCAGGAAGCTTTCGTCGCTTCCGTTCAGAGCCAGAGCCCCGGAGGGAGGGGACGCAGCGTCGGGGAGGGGAACCCGGGGACCGGCTGAGGCCAAAGAGCCGGGCGGCCGTCCTGTCCCGGGCAGGCAGCGTGTGCCCTCACGCTACGCGGCGTGTTCAGGAAATCAGCCCCAGACGTTCCAAGGCTGCGGCCCCGGCTGGGGGCAGAGGCGGGGGGCGCAGGGCCCCCGCGCCTTCCCCCAGAGCGCCACATGAAAGTGCCGCCGATTGGGGCCGTATATCACGCGGCCGTGACACAGACATGTCCAGGGTCCGTCCGCGCGCCCCCTGTGTTCGATTAGCACCTCATCAGGGCCCCCGGCTGCGCCAACAGATGCCCGCGGGGGCCCGGGGCGGGGCTGGCCGCGCGCGGCGCACTCTGGGTCCCATTACCGGCAGATGCGGTTTGGTAGGTTGAGAGCGGCCGGGGGCCGGAACGGGGTCATCTGTCAGCCGGGCCCAGAAACAAAGCCCGTCGGGGAAACACAGCTGGGGAGGAAGGTTCCAGAAAGGCCGGCGGGTGTGGCCGGAGAGGCGCGAGGGACCCGGGCCGAGGCAGTGGCCGCCGTGTGCGCGTGGCCCATGGCTCCTGCACGGGATTGTCACCGAGTGTCTCCTCGCTCACGCCTGCTCCGGGCGTGTCTGCAGGAGTTGGGCCAAGGCGGACGGGCCTCCCCGCTGCGGGTGGGCCTTGCCTTACCCGTCGAGGGCCTGCGCAGAAGCAGATTCACTGCCAGGGACCATTACTCAGTGTCCCTGCCCGCTGGCCGTGCAGCTGGGGCGTGAGCGTCCTCGCGCTCCCGGACGGGGCCTCAGCCATCGGCGGACCTGGACGTGCGGCGGCCCCACGGCGGGGCGAGGGCTTCGCGGTGTGTGACGTCACGGGCACTCCGACTTCAGCAAACACGAGGTGAGCACACCTGCGTCTACACCGGCCCCTGCGTCCACACCTGCCTCTACACCTGCGTCTACCCCTGCGTCTACAGCTGCCCCTGCGTCTACAGCTGCCCCTGCGTCTACACCCTTGTCTACACCCGCACCTGCCTCTACACCTGCCCCTGCGTCTACACCTGCGTCTATACCCACACCTGTTTCTATACTTACCTGCCCCTGCGTCCACACCTGCGTCTACATCCTGCGTCTACACCCGCACCTGCCTCTACACCTGCCCCTGCGTCTACACCTGCGTCTATACCCACACCTGTTTCTATACTTACCTGCCCCTGCGTCTACACCGGCCCCTGCGTCCACACCTGCGTCTACAGCTGCCCCTGCGTCTACACCTGCGTCTACACCTGCGTCTACAGCTGCCCCTGCGTCTACACCTGCGTCTACACCTGCCCCTGCGTCTACACCTGCGTCTACACCGGCCCCTGCATCTACACCTGCGTCTACACCTCCCCCTGCGTCTACACCTGCACTTGCGTCTACAGCTGCCCCTGCGTCTACACCTGCCCCTGCGTCTACACCCGTGTCTACACCTGCCCCTGTGTCTACACCTGCTTTCTCCCTGTGTCTACACCTGCCCCTGCGTCTACACCTGAGTCTACACCTGCCCCTGCGTCTACACCTGCCCCTGCGTCTACACCTGCGTCTACACCTGCCCCTGCGTCTACACCTGCCCCTGCGTCTACACCTGCGTCTACACCTGCCCCTGTGTCTACACCTGCACCTGCATCTACACCTGCATCCACACCTGCGTCTACACCTGCCCCTGCATCTACACCCTTGTCTACACCCGCACCTGCATCTACACCTGCCCCTGTGTCTACACCTACATCTATACCCACACCTGTTTCTATACTTACCTGCCCCTGCGTCTACACCTGCCCCTGCGTCTACACCCGTGTCTACACCTGCCCCTGCGTCTACACCTGCCCCTGTGTCTACACCTGCCCCTGCGTCTACACCTGAGTCTACACCTGCCCCTGCGTCTACACCTGCCCCTGCGTCTACACCTGCCCCTGTGTCTACACCTGCATCTACACCTACACCTGCCTCTACACTTGCACCTGTGTCTACACCTACATCTGTACCCACACCTGTTTCTATACTTACCTGCCCCTGCATCTACACCCGTGTCTACACCTGCATCTGCACCTACACCTGCGTCTACACCTGCATCTGTGTCTATACCTACCCCTGCGTCTACACCTGTGTCTATATCAACAGCTGTGTCTACACCTATACCTGCATTTACACCTACACCTGTATCTACACCTATGCCTGTGTCCACAGCTGTGTCTACACCGGCCCCTGCATCCACACCTGCATCTACAGCTGCCCCTACGTCCACACCTGCACTTGCGTCTACACCTGCCCCTGCATCTACACCTGCCCCTGAGTCTACACCCGTGTCTACACCTGCCCCTGTGTCTACACCTGCACCTGCATCTACACCTGCATCCACACCTGCGTCTACACCTGCCCCTGCATCTACACCCTTGTCTACACCCGCACCTGCCTCTACACCTGCCCCTGCGTCCACACCTGCGTCTACCCCTACACCCTTCTACAGCTGCGTCTACACCTGCACCTGCGTCTACACCCGTGTCTACACCTGCATCTGCACCTACACCGGCCCCTGCGTCTACACCTGCGTCTACACCGGCCCCTGCGTCTACACCTGTGTCTACACCTGCGTCTACAGCTGCCCCTGCGTCTACACCTGCATCTACACCTGCGTCTACAGCTGCCCTTGCGTCTACACCTGTGTCTACACCGGCCCTGTGTCTACACCTGCGTCTACACCGGCCCCTGTGTCTACACCTGCACTTGCGTCTACACCTGCCCCTGCATCTACACCTGCCCCTGCATCTACACCCTTGTCTACACCCGCACCTGTGTCTACACCTGCACCTGTGTCTACACCTACATCTGTACCCACACCTGTTTCTATACTTACCTGCCCCTGCGTCTACACCCGTGTCTACACCTGCCCCTGCGTCTATACCTGCCCCTGCGTCTACACCTGCCCCTGCGTCTACACCTACATCTGCACCTACTTCTATATGTGCATACGGGTCGTTCACCTACTGGCTCCACGTGTCTGTAGATCCCAGGCTCACACGGGGTGTTGCTTCATGGCAAGTCGGGAGGGTGTGGACAGGCGTGTCCGTGGGTCAGCCACGGTGCTGGGAGGGCAGCGGCACGGGTCGGGGCAGACGCCCCTGGTGGGCACATGGGGGGTCTGCCTGGGACCCCCCAGATTTCCTGGACAAGAGGAAACCCGGGGCCGGAGCCCGGGGTGGGGTGGGCGACGTTGGGGGGAGTCTGACGGGAGGGTTTGGAAGCAGAGGTGCCCCTGGGGCGCCTGGGTGGCGCAGTCGGTTGAGCGTCCGACTTCAGCTCAGGTCACGATCTCGCGGTCCGGGAGTTCGAGCCCCGCGTCGGGCTCTGGGCTGATGGCTCAGAGCCTGGAGCCTGCTTCCGATTCTGGGTCTCCCTGTCTCTGACCCTCCCCCGTTCATGCTCTGTCTCTCTCTGTCTCAAAAATAAACGTTAAAAAAAATTAAAAAAAAAAAGATATTAAGAAAAAAAGCAGAGGTGCCCCACGAGAAGGCCCGTGGCCTTCCAGCCACAAGGGCCACGGAGACCCATCTTGCGGGCCGCGGGAACCTCTTCGGATGCCGCGGGCCGTACGGATGCAGGACTGCTTTGCACACAAGCGGGTTTCTGGTTTCGCCCGAGACAGAGTGGTGCCCCGAGCGAGGGGCGTGGGGGGTTTTCTCAGGAGGTCGGCATCTCCCTGGGATCTGGGTGGGGTGGGGGGTGTGAGCCCACGGCCGCCGCCGTGGCTGGAAGTTTCTAGATCAGCGTCAGTGAGACAGAGTGACAAGGGGCATCATTCGAAGCGTGTGGAAACCAACCCCGTGTTAACCTCTGCTCCCCGGAGGTTCCCTGCGAGACCCTGAAGGTTCAGACGCCGCTGTGCAGGGGTGAGGCTTTGCAGGTGGGCGGTCCCGAGACGGCATCTTTTCTGTGCTGGGTCTGCCTGGGGCATTTGCTTGTCCGTCCACCAGGAGTAAACCAGGACACGCGTGTCTTTGGGGACACTATTCTGGCTCCCACGGAAGCCGTGTCCTTCCACGTCTGCGAATAGAACCCAGGCAGCCCGTGTCCCGCCCCTGCAGCCGCGTGGCCCCCTGCACGTGTCTCATGGGGTCCCAGGATTCTCCCGTCCCGTGCACTTCGAAGGAAGGAGATCCTACCCGCCTCCCCGGTGGAGGCGGGCAGCTTCCCTGGGCTCCATCCCCGCCTCCTCCGGGAGGCTTTCCCCTCGCAGACGCGGCCCACGGAGGGAGCCCCGGAGCGAGGGGGGGGGCCACGGCCACCCCAGGCGGTCCCAGCCCCTTTGGAAGAACAAACACAAGGGGAGCCTCACCACATGTGGTTCTGCGCAGGACGCACATCAAAGCGCCGTTCCCACGTCCTACAGGCGAATTCCAATGACTAACACATTTAGAGGCCGTATCCCGGTTAATCCCCAGGAGCGTGAGCGGGTAATTCCGTATTTATGACGCACAGGTAATTTCTGGTCTTACCTTCAAAAGGAATCCCAGACTCCAAGACAGGACCGAGTCGCGGACTCCTTCCAGGTAAAACGTTCCTCCGGCGCCTCATGGCGTGGACTGTGAAGGCTCAGGAGGGCGGTGTGCGTGTGGCCAGCGTCCCTCACACACACAGGGATGGCAGGTGGGGCTCCCCGAGGAGACACGGGATCCCGGCCACGTCCCCGCCCTCCGTGCCTGACCTCCCCTCCGGCCTCGGTGCACCCGTCCTGAGCATGGTCTGTTCCGGAGACCCACGCCCTAAACCAGCCGGGACTCAGGACTCTGAACCACCTGTGTGATTTTCCTATATATCTAAGACTGACAACAGCGATTTTGTTTTTAAAGTTTGAACCTGGGGCGCCTCAGGGGGCTGGTTGCCTAAGCATCTGGCTCTTTCTGTAAAATTATGTTTTAATGTTCATTTATTTCGAGACAGACAGACACACACACACACACACAGAGCGAGCAGGGGAGGCACAGACAGACCTCTTCATCCATCCATCCATCCATCCATCCGATTCAGACGATCTGAATCAGACTCCCCACGGTCAGCGCAGAGCCCGATGTGGGGCTTGAACTCACAAACTCTGAGCGGAAATCAGCAGTCACATGCTGAGGTGCCTCAAGTGTCCAACTGTTGATTTTGGCTCAGGTCATGATCTCGCGGTTTAGGAGATTGAGCCCGCGCTGAGTTCCACACTAACAGTGCAGACCCTGCTTGGGATTCTCTCTCTCTCTCTCTCTCTCTCTCTCTCACTCTCTCTGTCCCTCCCCCTGCTCATGTTCTGTCTCTGTCTCTCTCTCTAAATAAATAAATAAACATTAAAAAATGTTTGACATCCAATGGCATGCCCATTCACATATTATGGACATGCATTTTGTATGGTATGTGTGACACATTAATCCAATGGACACACGTGTGCATATGTGGGTTGCTTAACCGATCGGGTAGCCTGAGTAAAGCAGGTGTCTAGTCTGAGGTGGGT
The DNA here is from genome assembly GCA_028564725.2 of Otocolobus manul. Taxonomy (NCBI): domain Eukaryota; kingdom Metazoa; phylum Chordata; class Mammalia; order Carnivora; family Felidae; genus Otocolobus; species Otocolobus manul. Next base: position 836,449 of record CM066692.1, on the reverse strand, counting down.
GGGCCGCGTCTAATCAGTCGAAGGTCCGCATAACTCCAACAGGTGGCAGAAAGGAGAGCTTGTTCTCTCTTGCCTGACTGCTTCACTGGGAACGTCGGCTCTCTCTGATCACAGGACACGGGATTCGCAGCCTCCTTGATCCCGTGACCCAGTTCCTTGGGAAAAACCATGCCCCGTGTATGATGTTCTGTTTGTCTGGAGAGCCGGGAATCATACCACATATACGGATGCTGTAAACTAAACTTTGTGACACGTGTACACAGGTGTCTGTGCACATACATGTGAAGCTTAGACAGAAGGCCTCGTATATCTACATATATGCATGTGCATATGTGTATGTCCTCGTGTGTCTACGTGTACACGTCACGCTTTAGAATGTGCATGAGCTACGAAGGATATGCTACGTGTGTCCATCATCTGTCATCTGCCCGTCACCCGTTATCTGTCATCTACTATCTAGGCATCCATAAGTCATATCCATTATCTATCTATGACTCTTTCTATCCATCCATCCATCCATCCATCCATCCATCATATGTATCTATCTCTCTTTCTATCTATCTACCTATCTATCATCTATCTATTCATCCATCCTCTCACTTCCCAAAGGTTTAAATAAATCCCCAAGTGACAGAACCACGGTCCACACCTGCCACCTGGACCCGTGTTAGGCGTGTGTCCAGTCTTACCCTTGAGCAAATCTGCACCCCCCTTTTGACGCCCCCATCCACAAAGGACCCTGTGTCCTCAGCCATCTGGACCACCGGCCTTTCCCACATCCGTGTGGGTTTCTGCCGAGAGTCGTTTGCCCAGCACACACACACCTTGTAGATTTCAGCGGGGCGGTGGGCAGGGGAGGGGGCCCGTGAACAGCTGGCGTGGGCAACAGTCCTGATATTTTCATTACCTTTGAAAACGCGAAGACCCGCATGTGATATATAATGTGAGACGGGAACGGTGTTTGTCCCCCCCTTTCTTCCCGGGGTCACACACTCCTCATCGACGGACGTCACCGCACAGAGGAAACACGGGGCCCCGCGTGTGGCTGGTCCGTTTCAGCCCTCCTCCGCCATGTGCTCGCCACGTGTGTGGGGCGCTGGGCAGCCCCCGCGTCTGTCTGCGGGGGAGATGGTTCCCCCGGGGCCAGCGGTCAAGTGCTCATGGCTTGAAGTCGGTCCCCGTGGACGAGAACGTCTAGCCTTCCTCCTGGCCCGTTCTAAGCAGAAGACGTATCAGCTTCCTTTCCTCTGTCCGTCTGAACTCGGGAGTTTTGACAGCAAAGGCACCAAAGAAGACGAAATTAAAGCAAAGCAAAACCCTGCCCCCTCTGTCTTCCCAAACCCAGAATACTCAGTCGCCTGCAGCTCATAAAATGATGCCGGTCAGAGACACGGTCTCTTTTGTCCATGGCCACCCCCCCCCGTCTGGGAAGGCTGACCCCAGGGGGGACCAGCTGATCCAGGGGGGACCCCAAGGATCGTGTCCTGTGCTCAGAGTGCGGTTACCTCCTCCCCCCGTCACTCAGAATGGCATTCTGGTGTGGCTTCCTGGGGCTCGGACGGTCCTGTGTCCCCACCCCGCGCACGGAGTCCCCAGCGGCCGCTGGCCTGTGCGTCCTTGAGACGCCAGCTGGTGACGTATGCAGCTCTCCTCTTGCAGGACGGGAGGGAACCCGTGGGGAAGCGTGGAGCCTTCTGGAGACTCTCTGTGGCTGTGGTTGGCCCAGGGGGACAGAGAGGGGGTTCTCAGGTCACAGTGGATGCGGTGGGTGCTGCACTGGTCCCCCCAAGTGGCCACGACCTGATCCCCACATGGCGGATGGAATGACGTCCCCAGACATGTCCTCTTGTAACAGACACAAGAATATCCCCAGAGATGCACGTCTTGATCCCTATAACTTCTGTGTGGCCTCATCCAGCACAAGGAACTGGTCACCTGTGGAACACACGTTGTCACTGTGTGTTCATTGTATCTCCAGCCTGTTTTGTAGCTGAGGCCAAAACCGCCGGGATCCCCTGTGACCTGTTATTGAGGGTTGGGACAAGCGGGGACCCAGTCGCGGGGCCCGGAGGCCGGGAGGGGTGGGTTTGCTGAGTGCTGAGCTTTGCTGTGAGCAGGGCATCTGCCCCTGCACGGAGCCTTCTGCTTTTCTGCCTTTCCTGCCAATGCACGGGACTGATGGGAACAAGCCCAATCCTGTGTTTGCATTTCCAGGAGGTCCTGCCCCAGCTGGCGGTCCACCGTGCTCCTGACTGTCCTGGGGAGTGAGCCTGGGTCCTTGGTGACCGTCCCCCAAGGGCTCCAGGACGCAGGATTCGAAGGCCACACAGAGAAGCCCGAACCCCCCAGCAGAGGGCATCACACGAACATATATGTGGCATGTGACGGACCCACAGAGCCGGAACACGCAGCCGCACCCTGCGTCCCCCTCTGGCCGCAGGGCCGGGGCCGGGCTCTTACTACTGACACAGGAAAGTGGGAACATTTCCCCGTCCCCAGCCTTCAAAGCCTGGCAGGTCACCACTTTCCTGAGGTTCCTGACATTCTGTATCCCAGACCCATCACAGCCTGTTCAATTTGTCGTCACGGGGCCATTCTGAACCATGGCCGGTGGCACTGATTTGCATGGGGAGGGGGTCAGAGCTCCTGGGGGCAGGATGTCCCGTTTTGGGGACAACAGGGTTCCCCAGATGCAGGTCTGAGAAGGCTCAGCTTTGAAACCTGGAAAGCCGCACAGACACGGAATTTGCTCAGACCTTGTGCACCTGGGCATCATATTGTTTTCACAATGATGGAGAGGATGATGCAGGGAAACTTTCTGTCTCCAAAACCAGTCCTGTTGATGTAGAACATTCTGTGCACTCCTTCTGGTCCCCCAGGCTAAGGATATAATTCCTATCAGGCACCTGATGGTTTCTTCCATCTCACGGTTCACCCATCCTACCAATTCAGAAGAAAAGGCTCCGTAGAAAATGTGGCACAGATAATACGCCCATGTGGAGAAGAAAAAAAAATAAACCCAAAAATACACCGTACTTCATCAACTCGGGGAAGTGTCTTCTTTTTCTAACAGTGTGCTGGAAATAAGGAGTAAAGAGAGACAGAAGGTGAAGAAAGAAAAAAAGAAAGAAAGAAAGAAAGAAAGAAAGAGGAAGGAAGGAGAGAGAAAGAAAGAGAAAGAAAAGAGAAAGAAAGAAAAAGAAAAAAGATGGAAAGGGAAAAAGAAAGAAAGAAAGAAAGAAATGGAGGAAGGAAGGAGAGAGAAAGAAAGAAAGAGAAAGAAAGAGAGAGAAAGAAAGAAAGAAAAAACAGGGAGGAAGGAAGGAGAGACAAAGAAAGAGAAAGAAAGAAGGAAAAGAAAGAAAGAAAGAGCAAAGAAGGAGAAAAAGAGAAAGAAAGAAAAGAGAAAGACAGAAAGAGAAGAAATAAATAAAGAGAAAGAAATAAAGAAACAGGGAGGAAGGAAGGAGAGAAAAAGAAAGAAAGAAAAGAGAAAGAAACAAAGAAAAGAAACAAAGAAAGAAAGGAGAGAGAAAGAAAGAAAGGAAGGAGAAAGAAAGAGAAAGAAAGAGAAAAGTGAAAGAAACAAAGAAAAAAAGAAAGAGGGGGGGAGGAAGGAAGGAGACAGAAAGAAAGAAAGAAAGAAAGAGAAAGAAAGAGAAAAAGAAAGAAAGAAAAGAAAGAAAAGAGAAAGAAAGAAAAGAAAGAGAGAAAGAAAGAAAGAGGGAGGGAGGAAGGAAGGAGACAGAGAAAGAAAGAAAGGGAAAAGAGAAAGGAAGAGAAGGAAAGAAAGAAAGAAAGAAAGAGAAAGAAAGAAAAGAGAAAGATAGAGAAAGAAGGAACAAATGAAAGAAAGAAAGAAAGAAAGAAAGAGAAAGAGAGAAACAAAGGAAGGAGGGAGGGACAGAGGGAGGAAGGAAGCATAGAGAGACAGAAAGAAAGGGAAAGGAAAGAAAAGAAAAAAGGAAAGGAAAGGAAAAAGAAAATAAAGAAAAGGGAGGAAAGAAAAATAAAGAAACGAAAGGAAAGAGAAGGAAAGAAAGCCAGGACGAGACTCAGCGCTCAGCGGGAACAACGGTGAAGGGAAGTCATAAAAGCCAAGTTGTAAAACAGGAGGCCTTTTATCAAGGCATCCAACGGAATCTGAGAAAATGTTATTAAGGAAATACGAAAATGAAAAATCATACCAGATGCTCCCGGGCTCATAAGCCGGAGAAGTAAATGCGAGATTGGATCCAGGAAGGGAATTGCAAAAAAAAAAAAAAAAAAAAAAAAAAGAAAGAAAGAAGAAAGAAGAAAGAAAGGTAGAAGGAAAGAAAGAAAGAAAGAAAGAAAGAAAGAGAAACAGAAAGAGAAAGAAAGAAAGAAAAAGAGAAGAGAAACAGAAAGAGAAAGAAAGAAAGGTAGAAAAAAGGAAAGAAAGAAAGAAAAAGAAAAAGAAACAGAAAGAAAGAGAAAGAGAAAGAAAGAAAAGAAAGAGAAAGACAGAAGGAAAGAAAGAAAGAAGGAAAGGAAGAAAGAAGGAAGAAAGAAAGAGAAACAGAAAGAAAAAAAAAAAAAAAGAAAGAAAGAAAGAAACAAAGAAGGAAAGAGAGAGAAAGAGAAACAGAAAGAAAGAGAAAGAAGGAAAGAAAGAAGGAAAGGAAGAAAGAAGGAAAAAAAGAAAGAACAAAGAAAGAAAAACAGAAAGAAAGAAAAGAAAGAAAGAAAGAAAGAGAAAAAGAAAGAAAGAAAGAGAAACAAAGAAAGAGAAAGAAAGAAAGAAAGAGAAGGAAAGGAGGAAAGAAAGAAAGAGAAACAGAAAGAGAGAAAGAAAGAAAAACAGAAAGAAAGAGAAAGAAAGAAGGAAAATAGAAAGAAAGAAACACAGAAAGAAAGAAAGAAGAAAGAGAAGGAAAAACGGAAACACCAACTCGCTTTCCAGCAGGCGCTTCAAGCATCAGCAGGCCCTTTTGCCGCCAAATGGCCCGGCGCGCCCCTGGCGCGCGATGCCCCTGTCCGTGAGCGCACGTGACCGGGTGGACACCTGCCATCTGTGGCCCCCGCCTCCGCGGGGCGCCCTCCCCCCACCTGCGCACCAGTCGCACCACAGTTTCCAAGGACGCTTGGTCAGCGTCGCCGCGAGAGCCGCGCAGAGCAACCTGTCGCCTGCCGTGGGACTTGGGTAAGCCTCGCGCGTGGCGGGGAGAAGCACGGGTCCCGCGTCCCTGACGCGGCCGACTTCATTCCCAGCTGGCCTGGTAGCTATTTAGGGAAGTCAAAGACCGACCGGCCCGTGTCCTTCTAATTCCGGCCCTGCCACCCTGAATTCCTCAGCCCATGGAGGCCGCCATCGTGCACACCTGTTGTGGGGAATTCTGTGTCCCGGGTGACCCGGGAAGAACGAGGTGGCATTGGCGGCCCATCGGGTGACCAGGGAGGCATGAGTACGACCACTGCCTCCCTGCGTCGGCCGAGGGACGGGTCCGGAAGGGACACGGCTCCCGTTGCCCATTGTGGGGACCCCGTTTAGCAAATTCTCTTCGCATCCAGTGGCGGCAAATCTCCACCTTCGCCAGACAGAGACCCTGGACCACCCTACGAAGACACCCATTGGGTCCTGGGGTTGGAGTTTACTCTGGGACCACACGGAGAAGCCGTGTCCATGGGGTCCACCTGACGCGGGAGAAGCCAGGAAGCTCTGCCCTCTCAGCGTAGAATAACTCACCCCGACTTCCACTCTCCCAGGGATGTTTTGTTCCCAAGGGAAGGACAGTAACCCATCGCCGTCACATCCATCCTGCCCCCATCGTGACCTGCTCGTGTCCGTCCCCTGCCGTCTTTTTCTGGGGCCTAGCACAAGCCGTCCCCGACCGCTTACCCACAGGACATCTTCATGCATCCCGGCTCAAGGTTGCTGCACAAGGTGGGTGTGAGCTCCTCTCTGCAAAGCCCCTCCCCCCGCCCTGCACAACAATGTTGCCTCAATGCATTTCTTCCCCAGCGGATGCCACAGGCAAGGAGACACGTGGAAGGAAACGCAGTCCTGGCCCCTGCCCGGTGGACGCTCCCTCTGAGTGAAGAAGGCAGAAAGCGTGACAGATGAACACCACGGGGCTTTGAATATTCATACCATGCAGGGGGCAGGGTCTCGGTCACGGGGGGAGAAGGAAAAAGCACACCACAAGTACCGATGTGCTCACGGCCTTGTGAACGGGGAAACAGACACACAGGGAATCAGGAACACCTACGCACGGATACACAAACACATGTGCATTCCACACTCGAGGCGGACATTGCATTTTGTTCTTTTTTTCCCCTGGGGTGCAAACGACTGGATTGTAGAGTGAAATCAGCTGGTTAGAACCCGTGGGTCTCACAGCTGGCAAAGTGTATACTTTGTGTCTCTTTGTAAAACCTCTAGACTAATTACTCAGCCGTTTCTCGTTCCTGGAATCCCCCGCCCTTCTCTTCCTGTTTCCCTCACGGCAAAGGATTGCCAAAGGGCTCGAACATCTTCATGCAAAGCAAACTTATGGGGGCACCTGGGTGACTCAGTCGGTTGAGCGTCTGACTTCGGCTCAGGTCATGATCTCACGGTCCGTGAGTTCAAGCCCCGCGTCGGGCTCTGTGCTGACAGCTCAGAGCCTGGAGCCTGTTTCAGATTCTGTGTCTCCCTCTCTCTCTGCCTCTCCCCTGCTCACGCTCTCTCTCTCAAAAAAAAAAAAAAAAAAAAAAATGTTTTTTAAAATAAAATAATAATAATAATAAAAAGCAAATTTACGTTCTGGATTTGTAGGATTGAGCAACCTCCAGCCACAAGTGCATGATGGGGCTCTGACCGTGCATTTGCGGGATCTCCAAGGTCACATGCACACTTTGCAATCCTTTTTTATTTATTTATTTTTATTTATTTTTTGAGAGAGAGAGAGAGAGAGAGAGAGAGAGAGAGAGAGAGAGAGAGACAAAGGGTGAGCAGGGGAGGGGAGGAGAGAGAGGGAGACACAAAATCCGAAGCAGCTTCCAGGATCTGAGCTGTCAGCATAGAGCCCGACACGGGGCTTGAACTCACAATCTGCGAGATCATGACCCGAGCTGAAGTTGGGCGCTCAACTGCCTGAGCCAACCAAGTGCCACTCATTGCAGAGAACGGAAGTCTGACATCCAGGCAGGGCAGGACCCCTGAGACCCAGGAGGGGCAGGACCAGTGAGATACAGGCAGGGCAGGGCCACTATGATCCAGGTGGGGCAGGACCCTTGAGAACCAGGCAGAGCAGGGCTGCTGATATCCAAGCAGGGCAAGGCCCCTGAGACCCAGGCAGGGGAGGGCCACTGAGATCCAGGAGGGGCAGGGCCGCTGACATCCAGGCAGGGCAGGACCACTGAGATCCAGGAGGGGCAGGGCCCCTGAGATCCAGGCAGGGCAGGGCCACTGAGACCCAGGCAGGGAAGGGCCACTGAGACCCAGGCAGAGCAGGGCCGCTGAGATCCAGGCAGGGAGGGCCCCTGAGATCCAGGAGGGGCAGGACCCTGAGATCCAGGTGGGGTAGGACCACTGAGATCCAGGAGGGGCAGGGCCACTGAAATCCAGGCAGGGAAGGGCTGCTGAGATTCCGGAGGGGCAGGTCCACTGAGATCCAGGTAGGGCAGGGCCACTGAGATCCCGGAGGGACAGGGCAGCTGAGATCCAGGCAGGGCAGGGCCACTGAGACCCAGGCAGGGCAGGCGGCTGAGATCTAGGTAGGGCAGGGCCACTGAGATCCAGGTAGGGCAGGGCCACTGAGATCCCGGAGGGACAGGGCAGCTGAGATCCAGGCAGGGCAGGGCCACTGAGACCCAGGCAGGGCAGGCGGCTGAGATCTAGGTAGGGCAGGGCCACTGAGATCCAGGCAGGGCAGGACCACTGAGATCCAGGAGGGGCAGGGCCACTGAGACCCAGGCAGGGCAGGGCCGCTGAGATCCAGGCAGGGAGGGCCCCTGAAATCCAGGAGGGGCAGGACCCTGAGATCCAGGTGGGGTAGGACCACTGAGATCCAGGTAGGGCAGGGCCACTGAGATCCCGGAGGGACAGGGCAGCTGAGATCCAGGCACGGCAGGTGGCTGAGATCCAGGAGGGGCAGGGCCGCTGAGACCCAGGCAGGGCAGGGCCACTGAGATCCAGGCAGGGCAGGGCCACTGAGATCCAGGCAGGGAAGGGCCACTGAGAACCAGGCAGGGCAGGACCACTGAGATCCAGGCAGGGCAGGGCCACTGAGATCCAGGTAGGGAAGGGCCTCTGAGATCCAGGCGGGGCAGGGCCACTGAGATCCAGGAGGGGCAGGGCCATGAGATCCAGGCAGGGCAGGGCCACTGAGATCCAGGGGGGGCAGGGCCCCTGAGATCCAGGCAGGGCAGGGCCACTGAGATCCAGGGGGGGCAGGGCCACTGAGATCCAGGCAGGGCAGGGCCACTGAGATCCAGGAGGGGCAGGACCCCTGAGATCCAGGCGGGGCAGGGCCACTGAGATCCAGGTAGGGAAGGGCCTCTGAGATCCAGGCGGGGCAGGGCCACTGAGATCCAGGAGGGGCAGGGCCCCTGAGATCCAGGCAGGGCAGGGCCACTGAGACCCAGGCAGAGCAGGGCCGCTGAGATCCAGGCAGAGCAGGGCCCCTGAGATCCAGGAGGGGCAGGACCCTGAGATCCAGGAGGGGCAGGGCCACTGAGATCCAGGAGGGGCAGGGCCCCTGAGATGCAGGCAGGGCAGGACCACTGAGACCCAGGCAGAGCAGGGCCGCTGAGATCCAGGCAGGGAGGGCCCCTGAGATCCAGGAGGGGCAGGACCCTGAGATCCAGGAGGGGCAGGGCCACTGAGATCCAGGAGGGGCAGGGCCACTGAGATCCAGGAGGGGCAGGGCCCCTGAGATGCAGGCAGGGCAGGACCACTGAGATCCAGGCAGGGCAGGACCACTGAGATCCAGGAGGGGCAGGGCCACTGAGATCCAGGCAGGGCAGGGCCACTGAGATCCAGGAGGGGCAGGACCCCTGAGATCCAGGCAGGGAGGGCCCCTAGATCCAGGAGGGGCAGGACCCTGAGATCCAGGTGGGGTAGGACCACTGAGATCCAGGAGGGGCAGGGCCACTGAGATCCAGGCAGGGCAGGGCTGCTGAGATCCAGGCAGGGCAGGGCAACTGAGATCCAGGAGGGGCAGGACCACTGAGATCCAGGCAGGCCAGGGACACTGAGATCCAGGAGAGGCAGGACCACTGAGATCCAGGCAGGGCAGGGCCACTGAGATCCAGGCAGGGCAGGACCACTGAGATCCAGGAGGGGAAGGGCCACTGAGATCCAGGCAGGCCAGGGCCACTGAGATCCAGGCAGGGCAGGGCCACTGAGATCCAGGAGGGGCAGGACCCCTGAGATCCAGGCAGGGCAGGGCCACTGAGATCCAGGTAGGGAAGGGCCTCTGAGATCCAGGCGGGGCAAGGCTGCTGAGATCCAGGCAGGGCAGGGCCGCTGAGATCCAGGCAGGGCAGGGCCCCTCAGATCCAGGAGGGGCAGGGCCACGGAGATCCAGGCAGGGCTGTGCTCCCTCCTGAGGCTCCAGGGGAGGCTCCTTCCTGCCTCTTCCAGCTTCTGGGGCTCCAGGCACCCCTGGGGTCGTGGCCGTGTCCCTCCCGTCTCCGCCTCTATGTTTAAGGGCCCGTGGCCATGGGTCGTGTTCCCTCCAGATTCCCCCATGAGGGCATCCCAGTGGGATTCTACCTAAACCTGCCCCAACGCCAGCTGACGGCCACACAGAGTCAGAGTGTGAACGTGGAGGTCGCTTCATGTTTCTCAACTCGGCAGTTCTGCTATGGAAGCAGCTAATTTTGCAAAATCCGTAGCATTTATGTTTATTAGTGAAGCAACATTGTTTCATTTGGTTTCACATTAATGCCGTTTGCCTCCCTGTATTTTAATTAACGGTCACCCTGTTGGCGGAGGGACTCTTTGGGGTTGTAACGGTCCCCAAAAGCAGGGATGGAGATTTAGAAAGCGACCCTGAACGTTTGCTACGTCTCGGGAGTTTTGCGATCAGAGTTTAGGGCTAGACTGTGCGTGGCATTCAATGTCGTTTCAGACAGTCTCTGGTGCAGCTGTCGTTCCAGTCAGCTTTTGGTTACATTTCGGTTTCTCAAACCAGCGTTTGGTTACATTTCAGTTTCTCAAAGATCCTTCAGCGGATCATTTCCCGTGTAGACGTCTCAGGACACCGGTCCCGCACACCCCTCCTCCTCCCGTCACCCACAGCACGGAAGGCAGGAACCTTCTCTCTCTGCCCAACCCCCGTGGTTTCTCATTCTAATTCAAGCTCGATTTCAAAGCCTGTGCAGACCTCGTGGCTCATCACAACCCCCCCCCCCCAACCAGCCCCAGAGGCTGCACACACACTCACACACACTCACACACACACACACACACACACACACACCGTTCAGCGACTGAAGCGGAGTCTGAGGCCAACAGGTGGAAACCCCTCGTCGACGCCCCTCTGTGTCTCCGGCCGGATGCCCGCGTTGGAATCCCAGGCACAGAGTCCGCACCAACGCGGGCGCACATTCTCCAGGAAGGACTCGAGTTTCCCTCCCGGCCGAGGGGCTGGGGCGGGGCCGGCTGGCCATCCCTGGACTTCCCTCTCTCTCCTTCTTCCTCTGTCTCTCTCCCCATCCTGTTCTTTAATCCCAGTCCCTGCTTGTTCAGTGTCAAATTGAAATATCGTGAACAGATGTAAAAACACATGTGAGTTTCTGCACACAAGCTGTGTGAGCCTTTGTTTCATCGGCTGATGATGTGCAGCCTAAAGGGGGTCTTTTTAAAATTTCATCACTATTCAAAAGGATAATTAATACGTACCCCCAGGCTTTGATTATGCTGTGCACAGTAAGTAATGCGGCTGCAGAGATAATGAGGGCTCATCAGGCGGGGGGAATGTGCCGGAGAAAGGCAGGCCCAGCCTCCGCCAGAAATGGAAGAGGCATCCAAGGTACCATGTAGGTGGCTTGATCTAATTTTAATTTGTAACACAATACAATAGATAAGATCGTTTGTTTGTAACCAGCGCGGGCATTTTGTTTACACGCAACCCCAGTCACGTTTGGCAGATGGGGTTTTTAAAGGCTTAATTGAAGTTTTCTGATCTCACCTCTAGCCTACTCTCCATCCTGGAGAAGAAAATAGCACACGCGGACCGGTGTGCACACGCACACACATATGCACGCAGCAGGGGGCACACGCACACATATGCACACAGCAGGGGGCATGCACAGACATGCACGCAGCAGGGGGCACACGCACACATATGCACACAGCAGGGGGCATGCACAGACATGCACGCAGCAGGGGGCACACGCACACATATGCACACAGCAGGGGGCACGCACAGACATATGCACGCAGCAGGGAGCATGCACAGACATATGCACGCAGCAGGGGGCACACGCACACATATGCACACAGCAGGGAGCACATGCACATGTATGCACACATCGGCGTGCACACACACACAGCAGCGCACACTCGTGTGCATATGCACACAGCAGGGGGCACGCACAGACATATGCACGCAGCAGGGAGCACATGCACACATATGCACACAGCAGGGAGCAGACGCACACATAGGCACACAGCAGGGGGCACGCACAGACATATGCATACAGCAGGGAGCACACACACATGTACGTACACATTGGCGTGCACACACACACAGCAGCGCACACTCGTGTGCATATGCACACACATGCACACTGGCACACACACCAGCATGTACGTGCACACAGCAGCTCACACACATGCACACACACTGTGCACATGCACACTTGTGCACACTCACACACACATGCCAGCATGCACACACATTTGCAGAAACCAGTGCGTATATGCACACATTAGCACACACACCCATGGGCACAGCAGCGTGCACACACATGTACACATCAGCACACACATACACACACCGTCTATATGCATACACGTACACACCAGCATGCATAGACAGTATGCACGCACCTTTGCACACACCAGTGCATATACACACGCGCATGTGCACGCACACATACGCACACACTAGTGCACACACACACACACAAGGACTCAACAGCACACACACCCATGCATCCATCCGTGCGTGTGCACGTTTCCACACACCCGTGAGCACATGCACACACCAGCATGCACACGTACACTCGTCTGCACACCCCTGTGCACGTGGATACACCCACACATGCCCCTTTCCAGGGGCCCCGTGCAGCATCTGAACTCTCCAGGCTCCTCCTTTGCCGACATCGCTGTCCTGGTATTTGTCCTGCAGCAGGTCAACGGGGGGAGCCCTTTTGGGGCTCTGGGTGCCCCGGCCTCTGCCCTCTGCTCCCCAGGACACCCTGTCAGCCTCCCAGCCAGGGCCGCGAACACAGCCCTATGGAGAGGTTTGCATAGGCAGTTCCTCTGTGTGCACCTAGAGTCGGGTTTACTTCCCACGAAGGGAATTGAGGTTTTTGCTCCCTACGCAGACGTCCCGGCACGAACCCGTGGCCCCCGGGGTGCTGGTTGCAGGACCTGACCAGGGAACGTGGTCTCCGAGGGCAAAGAGGGTGTGGGCAGAGTCCTATGTGGTGCCTCTGGGCAGGTGGACGACCCTTGACCTCCCCTCGCTGTGTGCGTGAGGCACCGTGGCTCCTGCCAGCAAGCCCGGGTGCCTGGGGACCCGACCGCGGCCCTCCTGTAGCCTGCAGGGACGCCCCCGCCGTGCCCGGAATCCGCCCACCCTGGCTGCACCCTGACAGCCTCCAGCTGCACGATACAGACGAGCTTCTCCTCAACACCCACGGGGGTGGGTGTCCTCGTTTCTGCCTCACCTACCTGCCGGGCTCAAGGTAAGGAGGATGTGGATGGCGGTTGAAAGGGATCTCAGCGCTTTTGCAGCAGAGACGGACACACCGATGTCCCCCTTACGTTGGGCTGGGTCATGTCAGCTCAGCGTGAGTCCAGGTGAGTGGCTCGGTCGGTGCACTGACTCTGATTTTAAAAGCTGAAACGCGGGGCACGCCCATGGCTCAGTGGGTTCAGCGTCTGACTTCGGCTCAGGCCATGATCTCACGGTTTGTGACTTCAACCCCTGCATCAGGCTCTGCGCTGACAGCTCGGAGCCCGGAGCCTGCTGTGGATTCTGTGTCTCCCTCTCTCTCTGCCCCTCCCCTGCTCCTGCTCTGTCTCTCTCTCAAAAAGAAACCTTAAAAAGATAAATAAAAGCCGAAATGCACCCCCCATGCAGAGGACAGCCCCTCTGGGCTGCGAAACAAAGACCTTGGGCGACGTCTCCAACTCGTGTCCTTGCCGCTGGTTGCTGTGGTCGAAATCTATGCTCAGACCTCTTATCGGAACCCCGGTGTGGGACATGCCAGGAAGCCAGGACTGGGTCCCTGGGAAGTTTCACATCTTCGTGGATCCAAAAAAAGCCTCATGTTTTCTGGAACCTTTTTGTGGGTTTTTTCCCTTGTTTTTGTTCTCGGCTCACACATTCTCAGAGTCCGGCCGCGTCTCTCACGGCTTAAGCGCTTAACACAGATGGAACCAAGAGGCCGATTCAGGCATTGTTTTGGAACCCTGTGTTGATTCATCTATGCAACGGATTCAACGCTCTTTATCCGAAGTATCATACAGACAACAGTTACCGAACCTTAATTTGGGTAGACCGGCCGTGGCCACGCTCCCCGTGTTTACTGAACGGGCAGGAGGCGTTGGGATTATGCTGGACACGCTCCAGCCGGAGATTTATGTCACAGGACGCGCTTAGAGTATCTTCGACCCCGTGGGCACTGCTCCCTGGGCCCCGAACACGTGGGTGGCCACGTGGCCGAAGTTACTTTCTCTGCAAACAAGCAAACACAGAACAGAACAGAAACGGCTTCCCAAAGGCTCTGAGACCACCCGCTTCAAACAACATCTCCAAAAAGACCCAGCCCTGGGGGCTCCAGGCAAGACGTCTGTGAAAGAGGGAATCGTGTCTCCCCCGAACTTCGTATCTTGAGCTCTGGCCCTCAGGAACACTGAATGGGACGGGAGTTGGCAATGGGGTGCTTGTAGATGTATTAGTGAGGGGAGCGCGTCGCTAAGTAGGGCGGGCCCCAACCCGATGATACTGCGTCCTTGTAACAAGGGGAAGCCTGGATGCGACCTGCAAAGGGGAAAATGTGCCACCCACAGTGACAACCAGAGGGTCAGGGGGAGGGGCCCGGAAACAACCTCCCCTGCAGCCTCTGGAGGGAGAGTGGTCCTGCCCCCCTGGATCTCAGCGACCCTGTCCCTCCTGGGTCTCAGCGGCCCTGCCCTGCCTGGATCTCAGCAGCCCTCCCCTGCCTGGATCTCAGAGGCCTTGCCCTGCCTGGATCTCAGTGGCCCTGCCCTGCCTGGATCTCAGCAGCTCTGCCCTGCCTGGATCTCAGTGGTCCTGCCCCTCCTGGATCTCAGAGGTTCTGCCCTGCCTGGATCTCAGTGGTCCTGCCCCGTCCGGATCTCAGGGGTCCTGCCCTTCCGGGATCTCAGTGGCCCTGCCCCTCTTGGATCTCAGTGGTCCTGCCCTGTCCGGATCTCAGTGGTCCTGCCCTGCCTGGATCTCAGCGGACCTGTCCCACGTGGATCTCAGCAGCCCTGCCCACCTTGGATCTCAGGGGTCCTGCCCCTCCTGGTCTCAGGGGTCCTGCCCTTCCTGGATCTCAGTGTTTCTGCCCCTCCTGGATCTCAGTGGCCCTTCCCTGCCTGGATCTCAGTGGTCCTACCTGGAACTCAAGGGTCCTGCCCCTCCTGGATCTCAGCGGCCCTGCCCTGCCTGGATCTCAGCGGCCCTGCCCTGCCTGGATCTCAGCGGCCCTGCCCTGCCTGGATCTCAGCGGCCCTGCCCTGCCTGGATCTCAGCGGCCCTGCCCTGCCTGGATCTCAGCGGCCCTGCCCTGCCTGGATCTCAGTGGCCCTGCCCTGCCTGGATCTCAGTGGCCCTGCCCTGCCTGGATCTCAGTGGCCCTGCCCTGCCTGGATCTCAGGGGTCCTGCCCTGCCTGGATCTCAGCGGCCCTGCCCTGCCTGGTTCTCATAGGTCCTGCTCTTCCTGGATCTCAGGGGCCCCTGCCCCTCCTGGATCTCAGTGGCCCTGCCCCTCCTGGATCTCAGCGACATGACCTCGGGTCCGGAGACCTGCCTCCTGGTTCCGTGACCGGAGTTGTCCTGCAAAAGTACCACAACACCAGGTCATAATAAGCTGGGACTCAAATGGGGCGTCTCTCACCTGCCAAGAGCATGCCGTGAAATTTTAGGGGGACCAGTGGGGAGAATTCACACCGCATTTGCAGGTCCGTCCTGCCTCCCCTCAGTTTCACCAACAAGGAGACAGGCCCCAACCCGCACCCCGCCTGCCAGGGTCACACGGGAGAAAAAACAGGGACGGTCACCTTCCTGCTGTGTAGGCTTAAAAACGACACATACACGTTAAACTACAAGGAGGTAATTGCTTGCAATGAATAGACCTCACTCAATTGTAAGCCAGGCCCAAGGCCGGCCAGGATGTTTCTTTCACAGTCATTTCCAGAACCTTCCCTCATATAAAACACAGAGGGACAAAGTGGATACAATCGGCCGGTAACTGTGGCAGAGAGAAAGAGGTAATTGAATTCCTATAAAGAGAAATACACTGCTGTTATTTCCGACAGCCTCCTAATTTGGGTCCAAGAAATTAGCCGTGGGGAGTTAATTGGAGGGATGCGTGTAACTTTGCTGGAATCATATTTCTGATCACATGCTTTTGTGCGGGGTTGTAGAAATTCACTGTGAATCTTTAAAGGATGCACTGTCATGTGATCCCTCCACACGAGGCCCAGAGGACCATCGGGGACCAGGGCCCCCCTCCCTCCACAGCAGGCCCAGGGGCCCATCGGGGACCAGGCCCCCCTTCCCTCCACACCAGGCCCAGGGGCCCATCGGGGACCAGGCTCCCCCTCCCTCCACACCAGGCCCAGGGGCCCATCGGGGACCAGGCTCCCCCCTCCGTCCACACCAGGCTCAGAGGAACATCGGGGACCAGGGCCCCCCTCCCTCCACAGCAGGCCCAGGGGCCCATCGGGGACCAGGCCCCCCTTCCCTCCACACCAGGCCCAGGGGCCCATCGGGGACCAGGCTCCCCCTCCCTCCACACCAGGCCCAGGGGCCCATCGGGGACCAGGCTCCCCCCTCCGTCCACACCAGGCTCAGAGGAACATCGGGGATCAGGGCCCCCCTCCCTCCACACCAGGCCCAGGGACCCATCGGGGACCAGGCTCCCCCCTCCGTCCACACCAGGCTCAGAGGAACATCGGGGACCAGGGCCCCCCTCCCTCCACACCAGGCCCAGGGGCCCATCGGGGACCAGGCTCCCCCTCCGTCCACACCAGGCTCAGAGGAACATCTGGGACCAGGGCCCCCCTCCCTCCACACCAGGCCCAGGGGCCCATCGGGGACCAGGCTCCACCCTCCGTCCACACCAGGCTCAGAGGAACATCGGGGACCAGGGCCCCCCTCCCTCCACACCAGGCCCAGGGACCCATCGGGGACCAGGGCCGCCCTGCCTCCACACCAGGCCCAGGGGCCCATCGGGGACCAGGCTCCCCCTCCCTCCACATCAGGCCCAGGGGCCCATCGGGGACCAGGGCCCCCATCCTTCCACACCAGGCCCCCCTCCCTCCACACCAGGCCCAAGGGACCATTGGGGACCTGGAACCCGCTCCACCCACAGCAGGCTCAGGGGACCTTTGGGGACCAGGCTCCCCCTCCCTGCACACCAGGCCCAGGGGCCTATCGGGGACCAGGGCCCCCCTCCTTCCACACCAGGCCCAGGGGCCCATCGGGGACCAGGCTCCCCCTCCCTCCACACCAGGCCCAGGGGCCCATCGGGGAGCAGGGCCCCCCTCCCTCCACACCAGGCCCAGGGGCCCATCGGGGACCAAGGACCCCCTCCCTGCACACCAGGCCCAGGGGCCCATCGGGACCAGGGCCCCCCTCCCTCCACACCAGGCCCAGGGGCCCATCGGGGACCAGGCTCCCCTTCCCTCTACATCAGGCCCAGGGGCCCATCGGGGACCAGGCTCCCCCCTCCGTCCACACCAGGCTCAGAGGAACATCGGGGACCAGGCTCCCCCCTCCGTCCACACCAGGCCCAGGGGCCCATCGGGGACCAGGCCCCCCTCCCTCCACACCAGGCCCAGGGGCCCATCGGGGACCAGGCTCCCCTTCCCTCCACACCAGGCCCAGGGGCCCATCGGGGAGCAGGGCCCCCCTCCCCTCCACACCAGGCCCAGGGGCCCATCGGGGACCAGGCTCCCCCCCCCTCCACACCAGGCCCAGGGGCCCATCGGGGAGCAGGGCCCCCCTCCCCTCCACACCAGGCCCAGGGGCCCATCGGGGACCAGGCTCCCCCCTCCCTCCACACCAGGCCCAGGGGCCCATCGGGGAGCAGGGCCCCCCTCCCTCCACACCAGGCCCAGGGGCCCATCGGGGACCAGGCTCCCCCTCCCTCCACACCAGGCCCAGGGGCCCATCGGGGAGCAGGGCCCCCCTCCCCTCCACACCAGGCCCAGGGGCCCATCGGGGACCAAGGACCCCCTCCCTGCACACCAGGCCCAGGGGCCCATCGGGGACCAGGCTCCCCTTCCCTCCACACCAGGCCCAGGGGCCCATCGGGGAGCAGGGCCCCCCTCCCCTCCACACCAGGCCCAGGGGCCCATCGGGGACCAGGCTCCCCCTCCCTCCACACCAGGCCCAGGGGCCCATCGGGGAGCAGGGCCCCCCTCCCCTCCACACCAGGCCCAGGGGCCCATCGGGGACCAGGCTCCCCCTCCCTCCACACCAGGCCCAGGGGCCCATCGGGACCAGGGCCCCCCTCCCTCCACACCAGGCCCAGGGGCCCATCGGGGACCAGGCTCCCCTTCCCTCTACATCAGGCCCAGGGGCCCATCGGGGACCAGGCTCCCCCCTCCGTCCACACCAGGCTCAGAGGAACATCGGGGACCAGGCTCCCCCCTCCCTCCACACCAGGCCCAGGGGCCCATCGGGGACCAGGCCCCCCTCCCTCCACACCAGGCCCAGGGGCCCATCGGGGACCAGGGCCCCCCTCCCCTCCACACCAGGCCCAGGGGCCCATCGGGGAGCAGGGCCCCCCTCCCCTCCACACCAGGCCCAGGGGCCCATCGGGGACCAGGCTCCCCCTCCCTCCACACCAGGCCCAGGGGCCCATCGGGGAGCAGGGCCCCCCTCCCCTCCACAGCAGGCCCAGGGGCCCATCGGGGACCAGGCTCCCCCTCCCTCCACACCAGGCCCAGGGGCCCATCGGGGAGCAGGGCCCCCCTCCCCTCCACACCAGGCCCAGGGGCCCATCGGGGACCAAGGACCCCCTCCCTGCACACCAGGCCCAGGGGCCCATTGGGGACCAGGCTCCCCTTCCCTCCACACCAGGCCCAGGGGCCCATCGGGGAGCAGGGCCCCCCTCCCCTCCACACCAGGCCCAGGGGCCCATCGGGGACCAGGCTCCCCCTCCCTCCACACCAGGCCCAGGGGCCCATCGGGGACCAGGCCCCCCTCCCTCCACACCAGGCCCAGGGGCCCATCGGGGACCAGGCTCCCCTTCCCTCCACACCAGGCCCAGGGGCCCATCGGGGACCAGGCTCCCCTTCCCTCCACACCAGGCCCAGGGGCCCATCGGGGAGCAGGGCCCCCTCCGCTCCACACCAGGCCCAGGGGCCCATCGGGGACCAGGCTCCCCCTCCCTCCACACCAGGCCCAGGGGCCCATCGGGGAGCAGGGCCCCCCTCCCCTCCACACCAGGCCCAGGGGCCCATCGGGGACCAGGCTCCCCCTCCCTCCACACCAGGCCCAGGGGCCCATCGGGGACCAGGCTCCCCCTCCCTCCACACCAGGCCCAGGGGCCCATCGGGGACCAGGCTCCCCCTCCCTCCACACCAGGCCCAGGGGCCCATCGGGGAGCAGGGCCCCCCTCCCCTCCACAGCAGGCCCAGGGGCCCATCGGGGACCAAGGACCCCCTCCCTGCACACCAGGCCCAGGGGCCCATCGGGGACCAGGCTCCCCCTCCCTCCACAGCAGGCCCAGGGGCCCATCGGGGACCAAGGACCCCCTCCCTGCACACCAGGCCCAGGGGCCCATCGGGGACCAGGCTCCCCCTCCCTCCACAGCAGGCCCAGGGGCCCATCGGGGACCAAGGACCCCCTCCCTGCACACCAGGCCCAGGGGCCCATCGGGGAGCAGGGCCCCCCTCCCCTCCACAGCAGGCCCAGGGGCCCATCGGGGACCAAGGACCCCCTCCCTCCACACCAGGCCCAGGGGCCCATCGGGGACCAGGCTCCCCCTCCCTCCACACCAGGCCCAGGTGCCCATCGGGGACCAGGCTCCCCCTCCCTCCACACCAGGCCCAGGGGCCCATCGGGGACCAAGGACCCCCTCCCTGCACACCAGGCCCAGGGGCCCATCGGGGAGCAGGGCCCCCCTCCCCTCCACACCAGGCCCAGGGGCCCATCGGGGACCAAGGACCCCCTCCCTGCACACCAGGCCCAGGGGCCCATCGGGGACCAGGCTCCCCCTCCCTCCACACCAGGCCCAGGGGCCCATCGGGGAGCAGGGCCCCCCTCCCCTCCACACCAGGCCCAGGGGCCCATCGGGGACCAGGCTCCCCCTCCCTCCACACCAGGCCCAGGGGCCCATCGGGGAGCAGGGCCCCCCTCCCCTCCACACCAGGCCCAGGGGCCCATCGGGGACCAGGCTCCCCCTCCCTCCACACCAGGCCCAGGGGCCCATCGGGGACCAGGCTCCCCCCTCCCTCCACACCAGGCCCAGGGGCCCATCGGGGAGCAGGGCCCCCCTCCCCTCCACAGCAGGCCCAGGGGCCCATCGGGGACCAAGGACCCCCTCCCTGCACACCAGGCCCAGGGGCCCATCGGGGACCAGGCTCCCCCTCCCTCCACACCAGGCCCAGGGGCCCATCGGGGACCAAGGACCCCCTCCCTGCACACCAGGCCCAGGGGCCCATCGGGGACCAGGCTCCCCTTCCCTCCACACCAGGCCCAGGGGCCCATCGGGGAGCAGGGCCCCCCTCCCCTCCACACCAGGCCCAGGGGCCCATCGGGGACCAGGCTCCCCCTCCCTCCACACCAGGCCCAGGGGCCCATCGGGGAGCAGGGCCCCCTCCCCTCCACACCAGGCCCAGGGGCCCATCGGGGACCAGGCTCCCCCTCCCTCCACACCAGGCCCAGGGGCCCATCGGGGACCAGGCTCCCCCTCCCTCCACACCAGGCCCAGGGGCCCATCGGGGACCAGGCTCCCCCTCCCTCCACACCAGGCCCAGGGGCCCATCGGGGACCAGGCTCCCCCTCCCTCCACACCAGGCCCAGGGGCCCATCGGGGAGCAGGGCCCCCCTCCCCTCCACAGCAGGCCCAGGGGCCCATCGGGGACCAGGCCCCCTCCCTCCACACCAGGCCCCCCTCCCTGCACAGCAGGCCCAGGTTTGTGTCAAGGGCCAGACACCTGCCTCTTTGCACTACTTATTGCAATTCTCCATTGACAAGATCACGTCTCAGGAAATTAACTGCCTTCCTCTCATTCACCACCGTTTTTTCTACCTGACGTCCTTGGACCTTGTGTCCGTAACCAGATACGATCAAATTCAAATTGTGCCCTCCATCCTGCATCCACCGAGCCCAGACATTTGGTGCAGATCTGCCCTTTTGCTGTCCCGTGGTCATGGGTGTCAAACTTCCGATTTCCAATCTCAGGATGATCATTTCAAACCTACATGTGTATCGTAGATTTACGGGACTCTGGGGAACTCTATCTCGCTCAGATTTCATTAGGAGGAAACCAGCAGAGGATAAAAGCCCCAGACTCCAGAGAGAAACAACCAGTCTTAACACTTTCCACGGGTTTTTCTCCAGAAAGCAGGATGTGTTTGCGATTAATGTTCTCAGATGCGTCGCCGATCAGCGCGTTATGCGTGGTGCCCATCACCGCCTACCGGAAAGGGGACCCTCCGGCCAGTGGGTTCCCTGCGTCTCCCGGCTTCCCTGGCATCCTTCCCGGAAACAAGTGACCTGTCTCTTCTCTGCACAGCCCTCCGGCCGAGGCGCGGGGCGCTGAGGGGTCCCACGTCCCCAGAAAGCACAGCTGGACAGCAGGAAGAAACGTGGCAGGAAAACAGCTGTGCTCTTAACCCCAGAGCCCTGTGGTCCTCTCGCGGGGACCTGAGCCCACCCTTCCTGATGAGAGCCGATGGCTGTTAGCGTAAAACACCAGCACGGGTGGGGCTGGTCCTGCGTCTGGAGATGAGAACAAATGAAGTGAACCAATGATAATGTTGCTCACGGGGGCGGGGGGGGGGGTGTCTGGAGGGCTTTCCCCTCCCCCTCCCCCATTTATCTGTCTCTGCCCATCTTTTCCACCACCTGCTTATGTTACATAGGCGTAACTTGTTTGTATAACAAATATATTACACTGTATATACATGTATATAAATCGTGAGTGTATATGCATTTATATACGCGCACATAAGTGTGTATACATAATATGTATGTGCATGTAAATTTGAATCTTGTATATGAACACGCGCGTGCATGAAATACATAAATGCATCTCTACATGTATATAAAATATACAAAGTGTTCCTTTATGTACTAACATGTATATGAGACATCATGTTACACATATATGTGTGTTACATATGTCTATACAGCACAGCTGTAAAACGTCTTCTATACGTACAGGCATGTAACACACGTATATCAGACTATATACACACAACATGCCTGTGTTGTATGTCTGTAGTATTAAAACATACGTATGACACATATACACATATAGCATCCTCTCTGTATAATATCATGTATGTATACACACTTCTCTTGTTTCTTTAAAAACACACATACAAACACATGTTACATGCATACATATATAAAAACCATAAAAGAGTGCTTATACATGCCAATAAAGAATATATCTGCATATAAAACATAAATATCTCATTGTATTTCATTCTCTAGGCCAATAGAGAATGCATATGGTATATATACACACATATATGCAATGTGCACACACACCTCTCCGTGCACACACACAGTTGCATATGGTATATACACACATAAAAGTATACAATGTGCACACACACCTCTCCGTGCACACACACATGCATATATTATATACACACATATATACAATGTGCACACACACCTCTTCATGCACACACACAGATGCATATGGTATATACACACATAAAAGTATACAATGTGCACACACACCTCTCCATGCACACACACATGCATATATTATATACAAATATACAGATATACAATGTGCACACACACCTCTCCGTGCACACACACAGTTGCATATGGTATATACACACATAAAAGTATACAATGTACACACACACCTCTCCGTGCACACACACATGCATATATTATATACACACATACAGATAGACAATGTGCACACACACCTCTCCGTGCACACACACTCGCGTATGTTATATACACACAGACAGATACGTATTGTGCACACACACCTCTCTATCTGTCTCTCTCTTTCTCGAAGGGAAGCAGCTCAAAGCCATGCAGCCGTCTGGTTCCAGCACAATGAGGCTGGCAGTTTGGTTTGCGCCCCGACAAGAGCCTGCATTTTCCTTCACTCGCTTTGTCCAGACAACGTGGTGCCCCCTCGTCCCCCGCCCCCTCTCGTCCTCTCGGCCCCCTGCCCCCCCAGCCCACCCCTGGCCCCAGTGACGCGAGGCACAGCCGGACTGGCCTCGGCCACTGCCTGCAGCCATGCTGACCTGGGCCCATGGCCGCAGCAGATCTGGGCCGCGGGCAGGAGGCCCTGCCGTGGGAAGCAATCATGCCAGATGGCGGCTGACAGGCTCATTCCCCACGCGAGGCCGCCTGGATCCCCGCGCAGTCTCTAGGCAAATTGTGTCCTCAAGCTCATTCTGGGCCCGTAACCAACTGTTGGCTCCCATCAGGAGAGATGGACGGGGCCCTTTGTCTCCGTGGCATGTGACACGATGGGAGGGAAGTCACCGCCTGCTGACAGGCCCTGAGATTTCTCCTTCCCGGCTGCAGGGATGAGGGAGGGGGCTGCCCCGGGAGCCCAGCCGGGGCGCAGCCGTAAGGGGCGGCTCCGAGCCCCTCGGCCGCCTGCTGCCCGTGTGCAGTGACGTCCCGCCCCGTTTGGATTCCTGACCGTTTGCAGGGATGTTCGAGCCTCACCCTGCCCGACGCCCCTGCTGCCTGTCTTGGGCTCATTTTTTTGTTTTTCTTTTCTTTTAAGTTTATGTATTTATTTTCAGAAAGAGAGACAGACTGCGAGCAGGGGAGGGGAAGAGAGAGGGAGACACAGAATCCACAGCAGGCTCCAGGCTCCGAGCTGTCAGCGCAGAGCCTGATGCAGGGGTTGAACTCACGAACTGTGAGATCAGGACCTGAGTCAAACCAAACAGTCAGATGCTTAACTGACTGAGTCCCCCAGGCGCCCCCCTTTATGTTTGTGTTTGTCCAGAGTGTCCCCAGCTTGGCGAGATCCTCGTGTTCTGCACTGAGGAGGGACACCAATGCACAATGTGGTTGAGAAGCGTCTGTAAGCGGCCCCATGTGGGTCTGACTGTCCTGCTTCTGCAAAAGGGGACACGGCCCCAGGAAGGGCCAACGAGCCACAGACGGGTCCCCGTCGGGAGGAAGGCCTTGACGCCATGAGGCCCCACCCCGAGTGTCAGCCTCGGTTTTGGGGGTCTTTACGTGAATACTCAAAAGCGTCTTTATTCTGTGGTTGCTTCTTTTTCACTCTGTTCTTTAAAAAGGAAACGACGGGGGGCCTGGGGGGGGCTCAGTCAGTTGAGCGGCCGACTTCGGCTCAGGTCATGATCTCGTGATTCCTGGGTTCCAGCCCCGCATGGGGCTCGGTGCTGACAGCTCAGAGCCTGGAGCCTGCTTCGCATTCTGTGTCTCCCTGTCTCTGACCCTCCCCTGCCTGCTCTCTGTCTTTCAAAAATAAACGTTAAAAAAAGTTAAAAAAGAAATATGGAGCCACCGTGTTGTATGCCTGAAACTAATACAAAATTGCATGTCAGTTATTTTTCAATAAAAATAATAAAACTAGGGGCGCCTGGGTGGCGCAGTCGGTTAAGCGTCCGACTTCAGCCAGGTCACGATCTCGCGGTCCGTGAGTTCGAGCCCCGCGTCAGGCTCTGGGCTGATGGCTCAGAGCCTGGAGCCTGTTTCCGATTCTGTGTCTCCCTCTCTCTCTGCCCCTCCCCCGCTCACGCTCTGTCTCTCTCTCTCTGTCTTTCTCTCTCAAAAATAAATGAACATAGGAAGAAAAAAAAAGAAAACAAGTTGTTAAAAAAATAAAATAAATACGGAACAACAAGGGACGTGTTTTTTTTTCCTCAATTCTCTTGACAGACAGAATGCTTGGTCATTGGGGGATATTTAGAAAGGTTAGATAAGCCAACACTAATTAAGTGATTATTCTGATGAATCAGTCATACCCACGGTGAACATTTCTGCGTGTGTTCTTTCGCTTTTCTCTGCCTTCACAACACGTTCCGTGCCGGGGTCTACGTGCACACATGTTGTACCGAGTTCAGTGGTCCCCCAAAAGTTATGTCCACGTCCTCAACTCCAAACCTGGGGAGGGGAACTTATCTGGACACAGTGTTTTTGCAGATGTGATTAAGATCGGAAATGAGCTTGTGCTGGATGACGGGGGCTCTGAATCCAGGGACAGGTGTCCTTACAAGAGACAGAAGGGGACACACAGACACAGAGGAGAAGCCACGTGAAGCCGGAGGCAGACACGGGTGGGATGCGGCCACAAGCCCAGGGACGTCTGGAGCCCCAGAAGCTGGAAGAGGCAGGAAGGACCCTCCCCTGGAGCCCCTGGAGGGAGCACAGCCCCGCCTGGATCTCAGAGTCCTGCCCCTGCCTGGATTTCAGCGGTCCTGCCCTGCCTGGATCTAATTCGTCCTGTCCTGCCTGGATCTCAGTGGCCCTGCCCCTCCTGGATCTCAGTGGCCCTGCCCCTCCTCGATCTCAGTGACCCTGCCCCTCCTCGATCTCAGTGGCCCTGCCCCTCCTGGATCTCAGTGGCCCTGCCCCTCCTGGATCTCAGTGACCCTGCACTGCCTGGATCCCAGTGTTCCTGCTCCCCCTGGATCTCAGTGGCCCTGCCCCTCCTGGATCTCAGTGGCCCTGCCCCTCCTGGATCTCAGTGGCCCTGCCCCTCCTGGATCTCAGTGGCCCTGCCCCTCCTGGATCTCAGTGACCCTGCCACTCCTGGATCTCAGTGGCCCTGCCCCTCCTGGATCTCAGTGGCCCTGCCCCTCCTGGATCTCAGTGGCCCTGCACTGCCTGGATCCCAGTGTTCCTGCTCCCCCTGGATATCAGTGGCCCTGCCCCTCCTGGATCTCAGTGGCCCTGCCCCTCCTGGATCTCAGTGGCTCTGCCCCTCCTGGATCTCAGTGGCCCTGCCCCTCCTGGGTCTCAGTGGCGCTGCCCCTCCTGGATCTCAGTGGCCCTGCCCCGCCTGGATCTCAGGGGTCCTGCCCTGCCTGGATCTCAGTGGCCCTGCCCCTCCTGGATCTCAGTGGCCCTGCCCTGCCTGGATCTCAGTGGTCCTGCCTCTCCTGGATCTCAGTGGCCCTACCCTGCCTGGATCTCAGGGGTCCTGCCCTGCCTGGATCTCAGTGGTCCTGCCCCTCCTTGATCTGACTGGTCCTGTCCTGCCTGGATCTCAGGAGTCCTGTCCTGCCTGGATCTCAGTGGCCCTGCCCCTCCTGGATCTCAGTGGCCCTGCCCCTCCTGGATCTCAGTGGCCCTGCCCCTCTTGGGTCTCAGTGGCCCAGCCCCTCCTGGGTCTCAGAGGCCCAGAGCTGCCTGGATCTCAGTGGTCCTGCCTCTCCTGGATCTCAGTGGTCCTTCTCTGTCTGAATCTCAGTGGCCCTGCCCCTCCTGGACCTCAGCAACCCTTCCCTGCCTGGATCTCCACAGCCCTTCCCTACCTGGATCTCAGCGGCCCTGCCCCTCCTGGGTCTCAGAGGCCCAGACCTGCCTGGATCTCAGTGGCCCTGCCCCTCCTGGGTCTCAGGGGCCCAGACTTGCCTGGATCTCAGGGTTCCTGCCCCTCCCGGATCTCAGCGGCCCTTCCCCTCCTGGGTCTCAGGGGTCCTGCCCCTCCTGGATCTCAGTGGCCCTGCCCCTCCTGGGTCTCAGCGGTCCTGCCCCTCCTGGATCTCAGTGGTCCTGCCCCTCCTGGATCTCAGTGGACCTGCCCCTCCTGGATCTCAGTGGCCCTGCCCCTCCTGGATCTCAGTGGTCCTCCCCTCCTGGATCCTAACAGCCCTGCCCTGCCTGGATCTCAGCGGCCCTGCCCCTCCTGGGTCTCAGGGGCCCAGACCTGCCTGGATCTCAGGGTTCCTGCCCCTCCCGGATCTCAGCGGCCCTTCCCCTCCTGGATCTCAGGGATCCTGCGCCTCCTGGGTCTCAGTGGCCCTGCCCCACCTGGATCTCAGGGTCCCTGTCCCGCCTGGATCTCAGGGGTCCTGCCCCTCCTGGATCTCAGCGGCCCTGCCCCACCTGGATCTCAGCGGCCCTGTCCTGCCTGGATCTCAGGGGTCCTGCCCCTCCTGGATCTCAGTGGCCCTGCCCCTCCTGGGTCTCAGCGGCCCTGCCCCTCCTGGATCTCAGTGGTCCTGCCCCTCCTGGATCTCAGTGGCCCTGCCCCTCCTGGATCTCAGTGGCCCTGCCCCTCCTGGGTCTCAGTGGCCTAGCCCCTCCTGGGTCTCAGAGGCCCAGACCTGCCTGGATCTCAGTGGTCCTGCCCCTCTCGGATCTCAGTGGCCCTGCCCCTCCTGGGTCTCAGGGGCCCTGCCCCTCCTGGATCTCAGTGGCCCTGCCCTGCCTGGATCTCAGGGTTCCTGCCCCTCCCGGATCTCAGTGGTCCTGCCCCTCCCGGATCTCAGCGGCCCTTCCCCTCCTGGGTCTCAGGGGTCCTGCGCCTCCTGGGTCTCAGTGGCCCTGCCCCACCTGGATCTCAGGGTCCCTGTCCCGCCTGGATCTCAGTGGCCCTGCCCCTCCTGGATCTCAGTGGCCCTGCCCCTCCTGGGTCTCAGTGGCCCAGCCCCTCCTGGGTCTCAGAGGCCCAGACCTGCCTGGATCTCAGTGGTCCTGCCTCTCATGGATCTCAGTGGTCCTTCTCTGCCTGAATCTCAGTGGTCCTGCCCCTCCTGGATCTCAGCGACCCTGCCCTGCCTAGATCTCAGCGGCCCTGACCCTCCCGGATCTCAGTGGTCCTACCCTGCCTGGATCTCAGGGTTCCCGCCCCTCTCGGATCTCAGTGGCCCTGCCTCTCCTGGGTCTCAGGGGCCCTGCCCCTCCTGGATCTCAGTGGCCCTGCCCTGCCTGGATCTCAGGGTTCCTGCCCCTCCCGGATCTCAGTGGTCCTGCCCCTCCCGGATCTCAGCGGCCCTTCCCCTCCTGGGTCTCAGGGGTCCTGCGCCTCCTGGGTCTCAGTGGCCCTGCCCCACCTGGATCTCAGGGTCCCTGTCCCGCCTGGATCTCAGTGGCCCTGCCCCTCCTGGATCTCAGTGGCCCTGCCCCTCCTGGGTCTCAGTGGCCCAGCCCCTCCTGGGTCTCAGAGGCCCAGACCTGCCTGGATCTCAGTGGTCCTGCCTCTCATGGATCTCAGTGGTCCTTCTCTGCCTGAATCTCAGTGGTCCTGCCCCTCCTGGATCTCAGCGACCCTGCCCTGCCTAGATCTCAGCGGCCCTGACCCTCCTGGATCTCAGTGGTCCTACCCTGCCTGGATCTCAGGGTTCCCGCCCCTCTCGGATCTCAGTGGCCCTGCCCCTCCTGGGTCTCAGGGGCCCTGCCCCTCCTGGATCTCAGTGGCCCTGCCCTGCCTGGATCTCAGGGTTCCTGCCCCTCCCGGATCTCAGTGGTCCTGCCCCTCCCGGATCTCAGCGGCCCTTCCCCTCCTGGGTCTCAGGGGTCCTGCGCCTCCTGGGTCTCAGTGGCCCTGCCCCACCTGGATCTCAGGGTCCCTGTCCCGCCTGGATCTCAGTGGCCCTGCCCCTCCTGGATCTCAGTGGCCCTGCCCCTCTTGGGTCTCAGTGGCCCAGCCCCTCCTGGGTCTCAGAGGCCCAGACCTGCCTGGATCTCAGTGGTCCTGCCCCTCCTGGATCTCAGCGACCCTGCCCTGCCTAGATCTCAGCGGCCCTGACCCTCCTGGATCTCAGTGGTCCTACCCTGCCTGGATCTCAGGGTTCCTGCCCCTCCCGGATCTCAGAGGCCCTTCCCCTCCTGGGTCTCAGTGGCCCTGCCCCACCTGGATCTCAGCGGCCCTGCTCCTCCTGGGTCTCAGATCAGAGCTCAGTCGGTCCTCCCAGGACTCAGGCTCCTCCACTTTCAATGTCAGTCACCTGAGAGTCCAGAACGGCTGCTGTGGCTCCAGCCACTGCACCCAGCTTTCACGTAGCAAGAAAGAGAAAGGATAGAGGCGGGCACACAGGTCTGCTGGTCCTCAGGGGTGAGCTCTTCAGCCAGGACACTTCAGATAGGGTGGGACCCGGGGGACTTTCTCAAGGCAGACATGTTCAGAGTCCTCGGCCTTTATGAAGCGTCATGGTGTGCGAGTACGGGATGGGAAGATGACAAGGTTAGTCTAGGAAGTTCTTCTCCATCCCTGATAGAGGCCACCGGATGTCCATCTGCCTGAGGTCTGCATTGGGGCCGCACGTTGTCCTCAGGGTACACCCCACGAATGGCACAGCCTGCTGGCCCCGTGAGGAGACCTCCTGGATGGACCCCAGTGGCGGAGTCGGCTGTGCTCGACCCTCTGGGGTCCTGTCCTGGGACAGGGTGGGGTCGTTGCGAGGCAGAAGGAGGCAGGGGAGGGGAACGCAGGGTCAACCACAGCTCCTTGGTGAGTGTCCTCCACAGACGGGTTCTGTTGGGCCACTGTGGTTCTGTGAGCCTGGCCTGGGGGAGACCCAGCAGCTGCTATCTATCTATCTATCTATCTATCTATCTATCTATCTATTATCTATCTATATATCTGTCATCTATATCTATATCTATCTATCTATCTATCTATCTATTATCTATGTATCTAAGTGTGGTTTGTGGCTCACATAAAAATATCTTTTTAGAAGGAAAAATACATCTTGGACGTCTTGGGAGTGACACTTTGTCGTCACGGAATAATGACTTCGTAATCAAACCTGAGCCCTACCTCCTATCTTATGTGACCTGGGTCCCTTTAAAAATACATCTGTGATGAAATTTAAAGCAGCCAAATATCCCCTGAAAAGCGCAGGAAGATTATTGTCTGCATTTAAAGCACTTGAGTCATTAAAATCAGCAGCCTAGAACGTAAGGGCCAAATCTGGCCCCCGACTTGCTTTTGCCAATAAAGTTTTATTGCAATGCGGAAATGTTCATTCTGTGTGTTTTGTCTGTGGTGGCTTGTGTGCTATCACTGGAGCATTCTGTATTTTCTCCAGACCCGGCATGGCCCAGAAAGCCTAAAATATCTAATATTTTATCCTATGCAAAAGCTGTGTCCAGCCATGCAGTAAATCACGAGCGACAGTGTGGATGGTTTGCATTTAAGAGGAACTTCCTCACAGAACAAAGGGTCATTACCACGCTCTCCAAAGCTGTGTGCACTTGCGTGCAGTGATGGCTTTGAAATTCTTATGTCCCCAAGAAGCCAAGGAAGAAAAAAAAAATTCAGAAATGTGATCAAAACGAAAGCGTTGCCTTTCTAACGAGCTAACAAAGATGAAAACGCTCACATCTGGCGGGGGGAGAAAAAGAGCAAAAACGGACGGACTAAAATAACACCCAAGGTTTCCATGGCATTTCACCCTTCTGCTATTTTCTGCACAAATAACCTCTTAAATGATGTGACTGCATTTGGACCGTTACCTCTGGAGTCTTAAAAGCAAGTCTGAAAGTTTGGTCTAGTTATCCTTAAAAAAAAAAAAAAGCCATGAAGAAGCAGAAGTCGCCTGTCTGAATCAGTCAAAATCCGGGACCGTCTGTCTTGTTACAATTTATATCGGTATCAGCCGAGAACTTCATAAGCAGCCCACACATGACACTCTGCTTTGACACAGAGTGACAAACACAGCCCAGACGCCCGTCCAGGCCATTGAAGTGTGTCCGGGCTGGATATCCTCGGGGCCGCGAGGACGGTCGACGGTGGGCGGCCGCCTGATTAAGGTGCTGAGTGCAGGCATCGCGCTTCTCTGCTAGAATAATGGGAGGCCATTAAAAGTGGATAGAAGGAACCGGTCGTATAAATGGAATTCGATGCACGGTTCACGCAGCAAAGGCAGCATCGGTGATGCATATTTGTGTGGGCAAGAGGTGAGCGTGTGCGGAAGGCAGTGGAAGGGGGGCGGGGACGAAGGGGAAAAACTGGGAGGCCCAGGAAGTATGATTTCTTTTTTTTTTCTTTTTTTAAATTTTTTTTTCAATGTTTATTTTTATTTCTGGGACAGAGAGAGACAGAGCATGAACGGGCAAGGGGCAGAGAGAGAGGGAGACACAGAATCAGAAACAGGCTCCAGGCTCTGAGCCATCAGCCCAGAGCCCGACGCGGGGCTCGAACTCCCGGACCGCAAGATCGTGACCTGGCTGAAGTCGGACGCTTAACCGACTGGAAGTACGATTTCTATACCTCCTTCTGTTTGCTCGGAACCCTGCTCTGTGGGAATTATTTGCAGACTTTCGGGATGGATCACAGACTCACTTGAACACACACACACACACACACACACACAGTCGGGGAACATTCCAGAGCACACGTCCCCCTGGCCCATCATCGTACCCCCAGCCAGTCCATGCCTCCACGTGGCTCCGGGATCTGAAGCCCAAACTCTTGTGATGCACGTCATCCAGGCGCCTAATTTATTACTGTAATTATTGTGATCGTTCGGAGGAGATAAATTGAAATCTATTAGGACTTAATGTAAAAAGCTGTAATTAGTTTGCTTCGGAGACCGGCAGGAAGGCGCCAGCCCGCGTGCATCCCGGAGAATCCATTAAGCCAATTACGATGGGAGCTCGGCAGAAAGCAGCCGGCCGTCTGAAATAGACCCACGGCTTTCGCCCCCCGTGCCCACGCCGCTCACAGACCCATCCGTCACAGGCGTCATGAATTTAATAAACACATCCAGGCGGACACGGGGGGAGAATTCCTTCATCAGCATCATTAACGCACGTGCTCAGCTCCGGACGGATGTTGGCTTTGGAGGGAGACACAGGGACCAAAAAACAAACAACAGGAAAGTGATAACACAACAGCCAAGTGCGCCCGTGCTACCTCCTTGCCCGGCGTGCAAAGTGCTCCAGAGCCCCCGTTCCCAGAAGTGCCCGCCGCTCCCACCGCCCCCCCCCCACCCCCAGCGCCCCGTCCCGCTGCAATTAAAAAATATATATTGAAACAAGCCGGGAGCCGCGATCACCTGTTTCCTGTCAAATTAATTCAGCCGCTGGGGAGATGCCGTCTGTATCAGCAGCAACAAGGTGTCAGGGCTGTTCAGATCCCGCCAAAGCGAGCCTCTGCTGCGTTTGATGGCTGTGATAATGACAACAAGAGAAGCCATTGCAACAGATGTATCATAGATTTTCCCATAATTATCTGACCTGTTACACCGTGTCAGTCTCCCGCCAAACACGGTGTTTTTATGTCAGAAGCTGTGTGGGCATTTTCGGCTTTGATCACGCGGTATTTTGCAGATGTCAGCCCGGCTGTATTTTAATTGACTCTGGGGTAGGATTCAAACACGCACTTCCTGGCGCCTGATGAGGGTGACAAGCTGGCATTTACGAAAGTGAGGCCTCCTCGCGAGCCACGTGCTCCCCGCGTCTCCGAGGGGGTGACAAAACGATGTCGGGAAACCTCTCCGCGGAGCCCGGCTCCCCGTGGCCCCCGCCGTGGCCCCCAGGGACAGGCGGCACAGGGATCCCCGCGCGTGTCGGGGCGAATGCGTGGAATCCGAGGCGACCCCCCTCCCCGGCCAGCATCACCACACGGGCTTGTTTCCCTGTGCACCCCCCCTGCCCCGCCACCCCTCTCCAACCTCCTCCTGAGACCCCGTCCGCAGATCCTGGGTCTTGTGCACATGACATGACAGGGCCCTCGATAATGAGGACCTAGGTTTGTGGATTTCGATGGAAGAAACCCTCATCTCCCACGGCTCGGACATCTTTAAAAAAAAAAAAAAAAGAAAAAACCCTCCCGGTTGAAAATGTTCCGTGAGCCCTGACTGCAACATTTCAATGCAGAGGTCAATTTATTTGCTCTTGACTTTGCAGAGACGGGAAACGTCTGGCCTCCTGTCTGGGAGCTGCGCGCACGGCCTCGTTAACCCAGCCTGGCAGGGACAGGAGCTGTCTTCATCAAGCCCCTGACAGACACGGGGGGCCCCCCGCGCCCCCGCCTCCTCCAGGGATGCCTCTCCGGCATCACGGCCGGCTGGCCCGAGTAATTGCCCGCGAAGGAGCCCCGTGCTTTGGCACAAGCCCGCCAGGAAGAGGGATTCGCCAACAGGAGGCCACGCGCGGGGGGCGTCGGGGGTTTTCGAGGGGACCTTCCATACGACCTCCCTCTGGGTCCCAGCTGGCAGACCTCCGGGGTCCCCGTCGACGGGCGGGCGGACGTCCTGATGGGTCAACAGGCTCCAGGACGCCCAGGGAGCCGACTGTGTCCCTCGAGCCAGGCCTGAGCTCTCTGCCCCCCATACGGTGAGGACGTCCGGTCTTGCCGTGCGGACTCCCCAGACACACGGACGGGTCCAGACGGACGGTGCTGGGAATGCAGCCGGCCACCTCCCACGTTCACGACAAGCACCACGCCGGGAACACCGTTGGCTGGGTTTTCTCTCGCACGCCGAGCATCTCTACCAGCTGGGGGTGGCCCTGCCCAAACGGTCCTGGAGTCTGGACGTCGGGGATCAAGGCGCCGGCTGGCTGGGGTTCTGGGGACACTTCGCTTCCTGGCGGTGTCCTCACAAGGTGGAGAGAGCCAACCCTCTGCTGTCCTGTCTCTTCTCATGAGGACACGAACCCCACCGTGGGGACCTCACCTCCACAAGCTCCTGTGGCCCTAAGCACGTCCCAAAGGCCCGCCTCCTGGGACCATCCCGTTGTGGGTTCGGGTTTCAACGCAGATTTTAGGGGGGACGCCAGCATTCGGTCCATTGCACAGACACCCAACCCAGCTGCCTATGGGCCGAATTCGTCCATTTTTGCCTCTTAGCCCTCCCACCGGGAGGCTTGCGTTAAACAGCGTTGACCACGGAAGGCATAACAATGTCTCTCCAAAGATGTGCACGTCCCAAACCTCGGAGCCTCTGTGTATGTTACTTTACATGGAAAAAGGGACTTTGCCGACCGGACGGATGTGAGGGTCTCGAGACAGAGACATAATCCTGCAACCTCCGGGTGGGACCCCAGTGGGATCGCAAGGCTCCTCATACGAGGAAAGGACAAGAGGCAGAGTTGCAGAAGGAGATGTGAGGACAGAAGCAGAGAGGTCCGACTTAGAGAAAGTATGCCGCTGGCTTTCAGGGTGAAGACGGAGAAGTAGGCAGTTCTGGGAAGTGAGGAAAGGCAAGGGAACAGAAACATCTCTCCACCCACCCACCCACCTATCTTTCTATCCATCCACTTACCAACTCACCCATCCATCAACCCACTCATCATCCACCCATCCATCCATCAGTCCATCCATCCATTTATTCATCCATCCATCCATCCATCCATCCATCCCCGTCTGTCTCTCCATCCATCCATCCATCCATCCATCCATCCATCCATCTATTCATCCATCTATCCATCCATCTGCCAACCCAACCACCTATCCTTCTATCCATCCACTTACCAACTCACCCATCCATCAACCCACTCATCATCCATCCATCCATCCATCCATCCATCCATCCATCCGTCTCTCCGTCCATCCATCCATCCATTCATCCATCCATCCATCCATCCATCCATCCATCTGCCAACCCAACCACCTATCCTTCTATCCATCCACTTACCAACTCACCCATCCATCAACCCACTCATCATCCATCCATCCATCCATCCGTCCGTCTGTCTCTCCATCCATCCATCCATCCATCCATCTATTCATCCATCTATTCATCCATCCATCTATTCATCCATCTATCCATCCATCTGCCAACCCAACCACCTATCCTTCTATCCATCCACTTACCAATTCACCCATCCATCAACCCACTCATCATCCATCCATCGATCCATCCATCTGCCAACCCAACCACCTATCCTTCTATCCATCCACTTACCAACTCACCCATCCATCAACCCACTCATCATCCATCCATCCATCCATCCATCCATCCGTCCGTCTGTCTCTCCATCCATCCATCCATCCATCCATCCATCCATCCATCTATTCATCCATCCATCCATCCATCCATCTGCCAACCCACCCAACTATCCTTCTATCCATCCACTTACCAACTCACCCATCCATCAACCCACTCATCATCCATCCATCCATCCATCTGCCAACCCACCCAACTATCCTTCTGTCCATCCACCTACCAACTCGTCCTCCCATCCATCTACCTACACACTCATCCACTCATCCCTGCATCCATCCACCCTCCACCCACCATCCACCCATCCATCAACCCCTCCAACATACATTTATTGAGCACCTTCTGTGCATCAAGCACACTCCAGACACAGAGACAACATTGCAGCCCCTGTCCTCTTGGAGTTGGAGGTCATGTTCCAGGGCAGGGGACCACACAACAAAATGTATAACACGAAGAACAATAAGGCCACCCTGGAGGGTATCGGAGCCAGGAAAGGACCATTGAGAAACTCTATCTTTAATAAAATCCACTCGGTCTCTCTATATGCATTTAGGAATCCAGCTTCATGGGGTGGGGACAGGGGGCCACGCATCTGGACCCTGGCCATATTCCCTGCTTGGATCTTATTCTTAGAAAAGAAAAGGCACTGCTTGGTGCCCCCTCCCCCATGTCGTCATGGGAACACCACTCCCCTTTATCACCCCTGCTACGGAGATGGTTTCCTTAAGCCCTAAGGGGTCCCGATTTCTGCCCAGGACCCATCCTATAGTTTCTTGTACCCGGAGAGATGTACATCTTCTGCTTTTTCCTCCAGCCTGCATAATCTCCATCGTCACCTGCTGATGTCTTTCTCATTGCTTTGAGAATATGGGAGCAATCAGAAGAGGCCCCCCTTGGACCCCCAAGGCCCCCTGGCCCACCCACCCAGCTGCTCTACAGCTAGAGGCTCCCATCGTGCCGTTGAAATAATTTTGTTGGGGTCAAGTGGCCCCACTCTGGTGCACGTCTAATTATTAGGGGTCCCATACACCCCCACATCCAGTCTCATCATTGAAACCCTTTCTTCCCTTGGCCAGTAGACCCCACACTCTCCTGGCACCTTCCCGCTCTTTCGACTGCATTCTGTCTTCTCCCCAACGTCTTCACCAAGGAGAGTCCCCGGGATCAGTCCTGTGCTCACCCCGTCGGTGAACACCCTCACCCTTATCCGTCTTCCTGCATTCATGTATGTGCTCAAACATCACCTACACAGCTTGTATCTGGCCCCTTCCTGCATTAATTTCCTCATTGACCACATGGCTATAAAACGCAGAACAGAGTCTCTCTTCCTTTCTGGAATAATGGTTAGCAGGCTAGCTCAGCCAGGTTCGTTGGTTAGTTCTTGAATGCATGGGAGGACCTGGGATGGCGACTCATACACAGAAGGTGATTGGCGCATTTTTGCTATCGTCGTCGTTGTTGTTCCAAGATAATCTCACTCATTTCTATAAATGCACCTACAGTGTTGATCAGCCACACAAGGGCAGCTAATTGGCTCCTGGGGACACCCCAATACATGGATTGATGGTCGGCAACCCAGAGGTCATCTGATGAATAAACATTTGTTGAATGAGTAACTGGGCAACTCAAGAATGACAAAGCTTGAGATTGCTTCTCTGGACAGGACAAGGAAAATGTTGTTGCTGATTTAGGAAAGGTCTGCACGAGGCCACGGGGTGTGGGAAGACGTCCAAACATAGAACCTGGAAAATAGGTTAACCATGTCCTTCAGCAGGAAACTCTTTCAAAACCTGTCATTCTGAATGTGTAGACATAATCATTAAACCCTTTGGATCCAACGTTATGGGTCCCAATACTATGGATCCAAACCTATAAATCTCAATCCTATGGGGTCCAAATATGAGTTACAACCCTAATGATCCTGGTCGTATGGATCCTGACCTTATGTACTCTAGCTTTATGAATCAAACCCTGTGTGATTACAACCCTATGAACTCAACACTATGGGACCTACCTACGTGGTCCAATTCTGGATTACAGCTCTTGGGATCTTAGTCCTAGGGTCCACAGGTCCAACCCCAGAGATTTGAGCCCTAGGAAACACAGCTCTGTAGACCCCCACTCTATGAGCCCCAGCCTTCCGGGTCCTAAGGCTATGGGTCCAACACTAGAGATTCGATCCCTAGGAACCACAGCTCTGTAGACCCCCACTCTATGAGCCCCAGCCCTCTGGGTCCTAATGCTATGGGTCCAACCCTAGAGATTCGATCCCTAGGAACCACAGCTCTGTAGACCCCCACCCTATGGGCCCCAGCCCTCCAGGTCCTAAGGCTATGGGTCCAACCCTAGAGATTCGATCCCTAGGAACCACAGCTCTGTAGACCCCCAATCTATGGGCCCCAGCCCTCTGGGTCCTAAGGCTATGGGTCCAACCCTGTGAATTGCACCCTATAGTTCTATAGCCCCTATAGTCCCACCCTATAGACTTATGGGTCTCAGGTCTATGGGTGCCTCTCCCAGAGCCCTTCTGAAATGTCCAGCTACTCACTGGGGCATAACATGGTGCCATACACCCTCATGGCCTCCGAGGGATATGTCATCGTCCCCAGAGTCCTTCCTCCAAGAGCATGGAGAGTGCCCCGGCCCCCCATCACTTCTCAGCTCTCCCGAGGCTCGTGCATCCAGAAGGTTTGGCAAGAGACGTTTGTTTCCCCTCCCATGTTCCTTGCACACGGTGCCCCGGGAGCAGCCCTGGGTCTCCCATGATGCCTTGAGGCAAAATGCAAATTAAATACGAAATAAGCCAGCGTGGGAGTCCCATTTGCGAATATCAAGTATATTAACGTGTTGGGGGAAAAAAAAAAGCTGAGGCCAAACTTCTGTAGCCGAAAGACATTCTGCAAGCATCCTGTCAGGAAAGATATGGGTTGCTCACCAAGCCCCAACACCACTCATTACAAAAAAAAACAAAAAACAAAAAACAAAAAAAACAAACAGTGAATAAAGTTCCATGCGTATCCCTTCCGGTGAGTAAAACACACATTTTCAGGGGACCCGAAGTGACTTTCAGAGGCTGGGGACAGCAACAAAGAGGAAAGGGTACCATCCAGGACCGTATGGAGTGAGGCAGGCTGGTCCCAAGCCACGACCAGGTGTGGCCAGATGGGTAAGCTTCCCAAAGTCTTTGCTCTCATTGCCCATGAATTTTTCTTAAAATCCCAACAAAAAAAATGTACTGTCGTAGCCATTTTCCTTTCGTAACGTTCTGTTTATTTATTTTGGGAGAGACCGAGAGAGGGAGGGAGGGAGGGAGTATGTGAACAGGGGAGGGGCTGAGAGAGGGAGACACAGAGACACAGAGACAGAGAGACAGAGAGAGAGAAGTCCAAGCAGGCTCCGGGCTGTCAGCACAGAGCCCGACGCGGGGCTCGAACTCACAAAAAGTGAGTGAAAAGTGAGTGAAAAGTGCCCCAGTCACTCAACCCGAGAGGAAGAGCCCTTCAGTCCGTTCAGGCGTCTATGCCGGCAGGGCTTATGTGCTCAAGGCATACAGCAGGAGCATCTTTGTTGCTGAGCACCGCCTGCTGTGTGACCCCTGGCGTGCGTCCTGCGGAGCGGGAATGCTGCCCTTGTCGTGGGCAGCAAGGAAGCTGGGCTTTCCCGACACACAGCGTGTCTCCCCTCCTATCCTATTGGGAACGTTCACGCACGCTGGTCCGTTTCACAGCCGACCGCTGTCCCGTTGTGTGGACCCCCACGGTGTTCATCTCTTCACCTGTCAGTGCGCATCGGGGTTGAGGCCACCCTGTTGGGCTGTTGGAGATGTATTAGCCAGGGACCTCCAGACAGAGAGCACGTTTTCGGTCTATTGATACCCTCAACTGATTAGACGAGGCCCACCACAGACAGCCGTCCGCGTCATCAAGTCCAAGAATCAAAATGCGACTCTCTTCCGGAAACATCCTCCCGGGCACACCCAGAAATCATGTGTGACCACCTATGTGGGCGCCCTGAGGCCCAGTGAAGGTGACACCCACAGTTAGAATCAAGCCTCACAGCAAATCATGTCTGTAGGAAGCTGCCCGGACAAGTTTCTGTTCAGGCTTTGGTGCCCTCGGGTAGAGACAACACTGCCCTCCCCGCACCCCAACATCAGCTGCTGGTCGAGGGCCCCGTCTGGGCTTCCCATGACCCGCCAGTCAGGCTCAACAACTCACTGGGAAGACTGACAAAAGTCAGGACAGTATGTTAGTGACATTTATAGATTATTTATTATAAAGCTTCCAACGTTATTTATTTACTTGTTTATTTTCTAAAAAATTTTATAATGTTTGTTTATCGTTGAGAGAAGGAGAGACAGAGTGTGAGCGGGGGAGGGGCAGAGAGCGAGAGAGAAGGGGACACAGAACGGGAAGCAGGTTCCAGGCTCTGAGCTGTCAGCTGTCGGAGTCCGTGAGTTCGAGCCCCGCGTCGGGCTCTGTGCCAACAGCTCGGAGCCTGGAGCCTGCTTCCCATTCTGTCTCCCTCTGTCTCTGTCCGTGTCTCGCTTGTGCTCTGTCTCTCTCTCTCTCTCTCTCTGTCTCAAAAATAAACATTAAAAGAGAGAAAAAAGAAATAAGGCATTTCCATTTTCAACCATAAAGACTCTTTTGATGAAAAACGGGCAAGACAAGCCATGCACACGCCGCGCACAAGTTCAGCACGACCCTCGTCCTACAAGGACGCATTTGCACCTCCCTAGGCCCCCAGTGCGCCCGCAGGAGCCCGATTACCCAGTGTGGTGGGATTCGGGTGGGGGCAAGGGCCCCCCCAGGATACCCCCCCCCCCACGTGCGTGTTCTGATCTGTCAGTATTGAGCACGGACGCACGACGTCGCCTTCACATTCCTATGCGACAGGTGTCGGGGAAGCGTTGGCCAGGGCGCGAGGGTGCGAGGCGGCACAGCCCAATGGGCTCACCTCTCCCAGCCGCTCCGAGGGCCGTTAATCGCCTCTCCGCGTAGCCGGCAAGACGCAAAGGCTCGGTCACCCGCCCCCGCGGAAACGTGAGTCATGTATTCAGCGCGTGGCTGGTCCGCGGGAGACGCGCCCGTGGCAAATCAGGCCTCGGAAGCGATCTGTGCATCTTAAGATGCGCACATCCCCTTGGCGGCTGCGAGCGTCCCCCAGGGATGGTTTAGCACAAAAGGCGTTTGCATAGATTCGGCGGCGCGGGCTGACTTCTCCCTCACGCGTGAGGGCAGGCACTCAGCAGCCGAGAGGCTCTCGGAGGAGCCCGGGCCACGGGAATAACCGCGCGAGGGGAGGGGGTGATTGGCCGCGAAGAGGGCGGGCGGGCGGCGCGCGTTCACGGCCGGATGGGGGATGGTTTCCAACCGGGGAAGGTGGGGACGAGGCGTTGTCGTGCGGGGACCACACGCTCCCTTATGCCTGTCATGGGCAAGGCAGGTGCCCCCCACCCCCATCCCGACCTCCCCCAGCCGCCCGACAGCCTGTGAGCCGATTTTACAGCTGCTGACGGCCTGTGCGCACGAGCGTGTTGCTTCGTTTGCTGCATCTTGACCCCTCCCGGAACCCGGGGAGGAAGGTGGTGATCGCAGGCGCTGCGCAGCTCGCTGCTCCCTGAGGAACTTTTTCACGTCCCTGACTTCCGGCCGCGGAGACCTGTGGCCGGGACTCTGGGGCCTACGAAGTGACCACCGACACCCTGAAGAGTTCAGTTCAAACTCTTCCACCACTTGCCTCGGGCATTTGCCGATGTTGAAAGGGGTTTGAGCGCAGCCATGGGGACAGTGGGACCCATGAAGGAACCACCAAGCTGGCAAAGCGTGAGGTCAGAAGGGCCCCCCGCTCCGCGATGCCAGGCCCCCTCAGGTCCAGCGGCTGCAGGTGGGTCTGGGAACTGTTTCCCCAAGGGACGCAGACGACAGTCGGGTCTACAGGAGAGGCTTCCTTAACATAAGTCTGTCCCAGAGACCACGTGGGATAGACTTATACCGAGAACGACTCTGACCTCCAGAGCCCCCAGCCCTGGTGTGCCTGGCAGATTTGCTTCGTGTGTCTGTGTGTTTCCTCCCGTCCTGGCATCTAAAACACGTCTGCTTGATTTCACGTCTTGAGCGGGCGCCCGGCTGCCCTGTCCTGTGGTCACGTCACGGTGCCCGGGACGGCCGTGAGGGCCAGGACAGGGATGCCGTGTCACTCAGAGGGGCAGCTGGCAAGGACCGCAGACCCCGTACTGGGCAGCAGGGGGTGGGTGCAGATGCATGACCAGGTCCGGGAAGGTTGTAGAAACACACAACAGCCAGTGCAGTGAGCCCTGGGAGGAGGCAGCATCCGGGGGGAGGACGGATGTCTGGAGAGGACCCGGCCACACGCCCCCGTCCTTGAGGGCCATGCACAGGCCCACGGGTCCCACCTGTGGTCACCACCGTACCTTCTCTGGATACATCGGTGGCCCCAAGGCGATCCCACGACAAAGCAGGAAACACGGAGACCCACACCTGCTGCTCGTGAGCAGGGTTTTGCAGGGTGAATAGGAGTTTGCCATGCAGCCACACCTCCGATCCTCCTTGGGGATGGGGGGGCCCTCGGGTCTCAGCGCTCCCCCCGGACACGCTGCCTTCTCACCCCTGCGACATGCACAACGGTCAGCTCTGAGATTCACCAACAGGGACAAACGCTGCCCCAAACAGCACCCCCGTCCGTACCCCTCTTGCCAGGGCTCTTAGGGCCCGTTTGCCACAAGTTCGGTCCTGGACGGAGGCCGGAAAGGCGGCCGCCTCCCCCAGGGTCCCCCACAAGACCGGCCGAGCCTACAAGCCGGATGGTGTGGGAGGGGGCTCCTCTAGTCCAGGGCCCCCGTCTCCTCTGCCACGTTATTGGTGACTCAGGTTTGGGATTTTGCTTGAACGTTAAAGAAACGCACACACACACACACACACACACACACACAAGAGCCCCGCTGGACGAGGCGTTTAATGAAAACAGAGACGCAGCCCCGCGCAGGCAACGTGCTAATAAGGACCAGATGGCCCGACACGACCCAAACCCTCTTTCTTATTATTGGAAAACGGGACCCACAAAGGCAGTCTGTAAGTTGGTTCATAAGGACTTAATTTTGCCCGGCAATAACAGGGCCATTAAATCTGCTTAGAGCAGGGATTACTAGGAACCGGGAAGGGTTTATGCCACGGCCCCACCGCCCAGCCTGCCCCACGGCACGGCTCGCAGAGACCCCAAAGCGGGGACAACGTCGGGAAACCCGCTACCCCTCAGCCCGCTGCCCCCTGGACGCATCAGACCTAAAACCCGCTCTCAGGACGGGAGGCAGATTCACACGTGCCGAGCCGGGGGGCCACGGTGGGGGGGCCTGCGGACGGATGAACCCCCGTCCCGTGTCCCCGAGTCAAGGCGCCTCCTGCCCGCTCTCCTGCGTGTGCCCTCCTCCCTTCCCGGGGGCAGAGGTTCGGGACGGGACAAAGAAATCCAGAGTGGCTCTCATTCTCCTCTTTTGTGTAAAAAGAGGTTACATTTACATAACATAAAATTGGCCGGTTTTTCGTGTTTATTTTATTTTTGCGAGAGAGGGGGAGACACAGAATCAGAAGCAGGCTCCGGGCTCCGAGCTGTCGGCACAGAGCCCCACGCGGGGGCTCGAACCCACGAACCAAGAGATCACGACCTGAGCCAAAGTCGGACGCTCGATGGACTGAGCCACCCAGATGCCCCCAAAATCGGCCGTTTGAAAGCACAATTCTGGGACCCTGGACACATTCACAAAGTTGTGCAATCAGTCACCACTTGTCTCCAGTTCCAGAACCTTCTCATCCCCCCAAAAGAGACCCGTCCCCATGAGCACTTGGTCTCCGTCCTCCTCCCCCAGCCCCTGGCAACCCCTAACGTGCCTTCTGTCTATGCATCTGCGTGCTTGGGACACTTTATTAAAGGGAATCACACGCTGTGTCTTTTTGCGTGTGGCCTTTTCTGCTCAGCATCACGTCTTCCAG
The DNA here is from genome assembly GCA_028564725.2 of Otocolobus manul. Lineage (NCBI taxonomy): Eukaryota > Metazoa > Chordata > Mammalia > Carnivora > Felidae > Otocolobus > Otocolobus manul. Next base: position 794,012 of record CM066692.1, on the reverse strand, counting down.
GCGATATCCTGCTTTTCTCCACACACCGCGAGCGAACACACACAGAAGGTCCCGACACTGATGGCTTCTGCGGCCGGTGAGTAGCCAGAGGCGGACTTCAGGCGGGGCTGGCTCAAGGTGCGGCGACGAAGGGCTGGAAGGGGTTCTAGGGGGTCTGCAGGCTGTCTTACCCTCACGCTGCTTCAGGGAGTCACAGCCCTGCAGGGGAAGCTCATGTCCCCAACGCCCTGGGTGCCGGATGTGAGCCCGTAAGTTTCATCATATCCTTGCATCCAGTTCCATCGTGTTTAAGACGAATGACGTGAAGCATCTAGAAGAAACATCACACAATGTAAGGGAAGTGGGGGGGGGGTCACCTGTCTGAGAAAATGCTCACATTTTTCTAACGGCTGAGAAAGGCACACGGGACGGTGGGGGCCGCTCACGGGAAGGGATGGGCAAGCCATTCGGACCTCTGGAGGGATGCTCGTGTCCACTCGTGACCCCAGCGGCACAGAGGCCAGTCCCACCGCCGACTTTTTTTTTTTTTTTTTAAATTTTTTTTTTTTTTTCAACGTTTATTTATTTCTGGGACAGAGAGAGACAGAGCATGAACGGGGGAGGGGCAGAGAGAGAGGGAGACACAGAATCGGAAACAGGCTCCAGGCTCTGAGCCATCAGCCCAGAGCCTGACGCGGGGCTCGAACTCACGGACCGCGAGATCGTGACCTGGCTGAAGTCGGACGCTTAACCGACTGCGCCACCCAGGCGCCCCTACCCACCGCTGACTTTTGAGGAACCTCGAGACCCTTTCGCACAGTGCGCAACCCCACCAACAGTGCACGAGGCTTCCTTTCCCTCCACACCCTCCCCAACACTTGTTATTTCTTATCTTTTTGATCCTAGCTGTGTGCAGCACTACGACCTTCCTTGGACCCCCAAAGGCCCCTGTCCCACTCACCCAGCCATCTCAACACGCTTTTGAATTGCATTTCCCTGACGGTGAGTCACGTGGAGCGTCTTTTCACATGTCTGTTGGCCGTGTGGAGGTCTTCTTCGGAAAAGTGTCCATTCAGGCCTTCTGCCCGTTTTAAAATGAATTTTTTTTTCCCAGGTGACTTGCTTGAATGTCTTATACAGTGCAGATAATCATCCTTGACCAAAAATAAATAAATGAAAAGTACCTGTGTGAATGGCAAAGTATTAACTAGGCTCGTGTTGGTCAGATTTCACAACATACACATGTTGTTGGGCAACTACATCTCCATAAAACCTGGGTGGGGGTGGGGGTGGAGGACAATTATATCTCAATAAAACCCAGAGGGGAGGGTCAGTGAGCTTGAACAAGGAACATGGGGTCTAACGGAACAGAGATGGTCTGGTAGAGTGTCACTGGATGGGACATTCTCTGCAGACGTCACCGCACGACCCCAGCATCACCAAAAATGCTCGTCAGAGGACAAACGTCCCCGTCACAGTTGGGTCACTGCCGGGGCAGCCGAGCGCCCTGTGCCAACCTGAGCTCTGACGGCTGGACCCCGTCCGGGGGAAGGGGCAGGACCCCATAAGCCCTCCAGTCGGCCCCAGGACCCTGTGCGGCCATGAAATCTCGGCCACTTCACATTTATGGTATTCTCATACTTGAGGGCAATTAAATAAAACATTTACAAGCCGTCCATAAAGAGTTTAAAACTCTTGGGCAAAAGCCCGAGAATTAAGCCACATTCGCCTTGGCAGCAAAGCTGGAAATGACTTAATGCCGTCCCTCAAACCACCTAGTGAGCCGGCCACAGTCGCCCAGGTGAACTCGTGGAGGGGGGATCCCCAGCGCTCCTGGGGGCACGGCTGGGCCACATTCGTGGGCCTGGCAGGGATAGACCGTCACCCCCCCAGGAGGGGACCCCAAGGTTTTCCAAGATGGCAGCACCTTCTGGGACCTGCAGGAGAGCCCCCTGGGGCCACCGTCCCCAACACTAAAAGAGACAGAGAGGGAGGGAGGGAGGGAGGGAGGGAGCGAGCATCGTAGGGGCAGAGGGAGAGGGAGACAGAGAATCCCAAGCAGGCTCCGGGCTGTCCGCATAGAGCCCGACGCGGGGCTCGAACCCACAAACCGTGAGATCGTGACCTGAGCCCAAGTCGGACGCTCAACGGACTGAGCCCCCCCAGGCTCCTCTCTACTTTGTTTCTTTTTTTCTTTTGCCAATGAGACTGGTCTGAAGAGAGCATGTCATCAAGGTCTGCATTTGTCCATCAGGAACCGTGCATCACAGCCCTATTCTAGAATAATAACCCTCTGAAAATAAAATAAAAATAAAGTAAATAAAATAAAATAAAATAAAATAATAAAATAAAATAAAAACCCCTGAAAATAAAATAAAATAAAATAAAATAAATAATACCCTCTGACAATAAAGTAAAATCCCCTGAAAATAAAATAAAATAATAACCGTCTGACAATAAAATAGAATAACATAAAATAAAAACCCCTGAAAATAAAAGAAAAACCCTGTGAAAATAAAATAAAATAAAATCATAACCCTCTGAAAATAAAATAAAATAGTAACATTCTTAAAACAAAAGAAAAGAAAAGAAAACAAAACAAAACAAAAGAAAACAGTAACCCTCTGGGAGAAATCCAACGTCCAGAGCCAACAGGAAGGACCCAGCCACTATGCACTTTCCACCCAAGGGACGTCACAGAGCCACCAAAGCAAACACACGTCCGTGACGCCGTGGACCTGAACCCTCCCGGTTTTCCGTGGAACATTCGTTCTGCCATGTAACGCTGCCCACAGTATATACCGTTTTCGTAAAGTGAGACGCACTTAACACAGAGACGTGCGCTGACTCAGGGTAGCAAACAGAGACACGGATGACGGACGGCATGACTGTATTAGATCGCGTTAGACAATTAAAAGTAACCAGGACTCGACAGGACCGCAGGGTTGTATTCGAGTTTTGATTTTTTTAAAGACATTTATTTATTTTTGACAGAGAGAGAGAGAGAGAGAAGACAGAGCGTGAGCGGGGAGAGGGGCAGAGAGAGAGGGAGACACAGACTCCCAAGCAGGCTCCAGGCTCCAAGCTGTCAGCACAGAGCCTGATGCAGGGGTTGAACTCACGAACCGTGAGATCATGACCTAAGTCTCACTTCACCGACTGAGCCCCCCAGGCACCCCTGTATTCGAGTATCGAAAACACTAAAATCTACACAGAAGCTGATGTAGGTAAATGCAGAAACCAGTCCTCGCAAGCCCAGGGGCCTGATTTCCATTTCCAACCCCCCAGGGACTAATTAAAACAACAACCATAGTAAGATGGGCCCTGGCTTCTGGCACTTGGTTTGTGGGGACAAATGGGAACATGTCTGTTCGATTCAGACTTCACCAAATCTTCTGCTTTTTGCCCCAGATCCTGTCTCTCCCCGGTAACCTCAGCATCTCGGCTGTTTGGATGGTCTGTGCTTTTCCCGTTAGACGTTCCCCACACCACACTTTTAGCACATTTGCGACCGCTGCCCCATCTGTGTGAACTCTCCCCAGGATTGCCTGGCAAACTCCTATTCACCCTGCAAAACCCTGCTCACCCTACCCCTCCTGAGTCACCTTGATCGACCCGCACAAACCAGCCTCAGGGTCTCCTCCTGCCGTATGTGCATAACAATTGCTCTGGAGTGTGCAAAAGGAAGGCGCCCTCGTTGGGCAGCCACGCTCAGCTTAGACACATTGTTGCATTTTCGGCAAAGAGCTGTGAGGCGAAATGCTGCTTTCCAGGTGCGTGTGTCTCCTGCTGGTGGGACACGGGCCGCTTAGACAGCCCCCTTGGAGAATTTGCCCAGGGCCGCCGGGGGGAGAGGCTGCACCGAAAACCCGACCAGGAGACACATTGCATCCGCCCACGGTGGCACAAACGCCCCGGCCAAACCAGGCGATGGCAAAGTATCTGATAAGGTCTGCAAACCTCTGTTTCTCTCTTGGCCGGTTCCTCAACTCAGATTTCCCCGGGGACCATCCGAGGCCACAGAAATGAACGCCCCCCCCCCCCCCCCCCCCCCGTCCCGTACCAGCCCCCCCCCACGCCGCTGCTCCCCCCAAACTCCCCGACTCCTAATTGGGCCACAATAAAACTCGGCATTCCAGTCTCTGTTTACAGACCCGCACTTCATCTCATTCTGTTATTATGTTGCGAGCGTGTCCTTACAGGAAACCGCACACTTGAGAACTTACACACGAGTCTGTCCGAGTGAAATGTGTTTCAGGTTAGAGGGTCTAAGGAGCCAGCGGAATCCCCCGCCCTCCTCCTCTGCGATCGCTGGCTCAGAATTGTAACAAAACTCAGCAGAAAGCATTGGGACGGAGGCATCCTTTCAAAGCCTCAGTGACAAGGCCACGTAAATCGTGCCGGGCACGAAAATAGGTAATTGACACATATTAAACTGACCGCAGTTTCCAAGAGGCGATTGTGGCCGGTTGGGGCTAGGGCTCCGGGTCCTATGACATGGAGGGAACAAAGCAACGGCCAGTCGAGCGCTTAGGACGCCAGCCTGTGCCTGAAACGCCAGAACATTCTGCAGAAAATCCTGTGGCTCGAGGTCCCGAGGGCTGACGCACGTTGAGTCTGGTCAACGTTTGCTTCTGAAGGGTCCTTGCTGACTCTCTTCTCCCCCCCGGGACCTAAAATGCAGCCTTTTGACCCTTTCCAAGTGCACAGGTCACCGGCGTTTAGCACAGCTGCGTTTAGCTGTGCAAACCCCGCCAGCTCGATGTTCTTCCAGAACATTTCTATCATCCCACAGACACCCTGTCCCCATTAGGAGGTGGGCCCCAGCCCCCCTCCCCGCCCGGGCCTTGGGAACCCCTAGGACTGCCCCCCACCCCCACCCCGACCCGGACACCCCTAGGACTGCCCCCCACCCCCACCCTGACCCGGGAACCCCTAGGACTGCCCCCCACCCCCACCCCGACCCGGGAACCCCTAGGACTGCCCCCCACCCCCACCCCGACCCGGACACCCCTAGGACTGCCCCCCACCCCCACCCCGACCCGGACACCCCTAGGACTGCCCCCCACCCCCACCCCGACCCGGGAACCCCTAGGACTGCAGGCCTTGGCCTACCTGGGACATGTTGCAGGAACAGACAGGGTGGGTCTCCCTCCTCTGGGGCTCCCATCTGTCAACACGGCAGGAAGACCCTCCCCCGAATGCCGTTTCATCCGCACGGGAGTCTCAGCGACCACTAAGTGCCCCCTGTGCACCTTCCCGCCTGGCCTGCCCCCAGCTTTCTCCCTCTGCCGTGGCTCCTCCTGGACACACGCGTGTCTGTGCTGCCCCAGGCCTCTGGCTGTCTGTCTCCTTCCCACCAACCCACACACCAGCCACCTGCTCATGACTCAGATCCCATTCTGTTTCCTGTGCCCACGGGAAGGGCACCTCCTGATCCGGTGAAGAAAACACACTCCAGTCTTGTGTTTTCACAGATAATTGGGGGGCAGGGGGATGGGACCGGTTTGAGTAACTCTTTACAGGGGGCTGTTGGCCGAATGCACACAGGGGGAACCGGCTGGTGTCAGTGTCCTGGGGCAGCTGTCAGAATGAGCACACATAGCGGGAGAGGGCAGAACAACAGGGACGGACAGGACCACTGAGATCCAGGCAGGGCAGGGCCACTGAGACCCAAGATGGGCAGGACCATTGGATCCAGGAAGGGCAGGACCACTGAGATCCAGGAGGGGCAGGACCACTGACATCCAGGCAGGACAAGATCACTGAGATCCAGGCAGGACAGGGCTGCTGAGATCCAGGCAGGGCAGGGCCACTGAGACCCAGGAGGGACAGGACCACTGGGACCCAGGAGGGACAAGATCACGGAGATCCAGGCAGGGCAGAACCACTGAGATCCAGGAGGGGCAGGACCTCTGAGATCCAGGCAGAGCAGGGCCACTGAGATCCAGGAAGGTCAGGGTTTCTGAGACCCAGGAGGAGCAGGGCCTCTGAGATCCAGGCAGGGCAGGGCTGTTGAGATCCAGGGGGGCAGGACCACTGAGATCCAGGCAGGGCAGGGCCCCTGAGATCCAGGCAGGTCTGGGCCTCTGAGATCCAGGAGGAACAGGACCGCTGAGATCCAGGTACGGCAGGGCCACTGTAACCCAGGCAGGGCAAGGCCACTGAGATCCAGGAGGGACAGGAACTCTGAGATCCAGGCGGGGCAGGGCCAGTGAGATCCAGGCAGGGCAGGGCCACTGAGATCCAGGCAGGGAAGGGCCGCTGAGATCCAGGCAGGGCAGGGCCACTGAGATCCAGGCAGGTCTGGGCCTCTGAGATCCATAAGGAACAGGACCGCTGAGATCCAGGAGGGGCAGGACAACTGAGATCCAGGCAGGGCAGGGCCAGTGAGATCCAGGCAGGTCTGGGCCTCTGAGATCCAGGAGGAACAGGACCGCTGAGACCCAGGCAGGGCAGGGCCACTGTAACCCAGGCAGGGCAAGGCCACTGAGATCCAGGAGGGACAGGAACTCTGAGATCCAGGCGGGGCAGGGCCAGTGAGATCCAGGCAGGGCAGGGCCACTGAGATCCAGGCAGGGAAGGGCCGCTGAGATCCAGGCAGGGCAGGGCCACTGAGATCCAGGCAGGTCTGGGCCTCTGAGATCCATAAGGAACAGGACCGCTGAGATCCAGGAGGGGCAGGACAACTGAGATCCAGGCAGGGCAGGACCACTGAGATCCAGGAGGGGCAGGACCACTGAGATCCAGGCAGGGCAGGGCCGCTGAGACCCAGGCAGGGCAGGGCCACTGTAACCCAGGCAGGGCAGGGCCACTGAGATCCAGGAGGGACAGGAACTCTGAGATCCAGGCGGGGCAGGGCCAGTGAGATCCAGGCAGGGCAGGGCCACTGAGATCCAGGCAGGGCAGGACCTCTGAGATCCAGGAGGGGCAGGACCACTGAGATCCAGGAGAGGCAGGACCACTGAGATCCAGGCAGGGCAGGGCCACTGAGATCCAGGAGGGGCAGGACCTCTGAGATCCAGGCAGGGCAGGGCCACTGAGATCCAGGCAGGGCAGGACCTCTGAGATCCAGGCAGGGCAGAGGTGCTGAGATCCAGGAGGGACAGGACCACTGAGATCCAGGAGGGGCAGGACTGCTAAGATCCAGGCAGGGCAGGACCCCTGAGGGGCAGGGCCACTGAGATCCAGGCAGGAAAGACCAGTGAGATCCAGGGGGGGCAGGACCTGAATCGACTGAGCCACCCAGGAGCCCCATCAATAGACATACTGATGAGATCATTTTACGGTTTATCCTGGGGAAACAGAATGTACCTGCGACACTGAAAATCAGTGAACCGTCGTGATCCCCACACAGACCTTGATGTTGGACATTTCGATTTGGTGCCCGGAGCTCAAAGGAGGGAACAGACTGTGGTTCAGCCGGGCTATAACCCTCATAGAACCCAGTTTGCGGGGGTGAGAGAGCGACTCACATTTGGTTGTGATCGATCCCCCGCATTCATTAATCACAGATTCTCAAAGGTATTGACTGACAGTCCATACGACCCAGAAAAAAAAAAAAATATAGTTCCAGTGATCAGAAATGTAGTTCAAAAGGCACCAGATAAAAATGTATTAAATATTTAAATGCACTTGTAAGGCCACTCTGGTTTTAAGCAAACCTACGTGAAACAGCTGCATTGTTAAAACGAGTAAGGAAAAGACCTCAATCTTTGAAAACTCCTGTCGGTCTTTTTTTTTTTTTCATGCAGAAAACAACCATCGTCTTTTATTATTTCTGTCTGCGTCTTTGTAAGACGGGATTCTTCTGAACAGGTCTAAGTTTCCTAGAATCGTGAAACAAAGGGATCATGTTCCAGGAGGAAAAAAGAGAGAGAGAGAGAGAAGGAGGGATCATAAAACAGGCAAGAATTGTGGAGGAAAGAAGAAAAAAACGGATTGAAAACGCAGTGTCTATGACAGGAGAGACCACTCAGCAGGAGAGCCAGGGATGGAGAGGTGGAGGGGCGGCCGGCACAGACCGTGGGCTCTAAGTGATTATAAACACATGTTCTGGGGGCCGAAGGAAGCCTGTGAACGGGGGTCGGTGGGGACTGCAATCCCAAGGAGTGTTGCACATGCAGGCACGTCGGGGCATTCGACAGCAGATGCCTCGGGACTTGAAAGGGTTTCCAAGGCGTTGCTTAAGTGCGTAGGGACCCGTGAGTGATTGCACAAAGGGTCGGTGGCACAGAAATTGGAAAGAAAAGAGGCCTGGAAAAGAATGCACGCAGGCTTTCAGCTGCCCGTGAAGAGGTGATTTATGGGCAACACCATAAAACCCAAGACCCGTATGTCTTCTCGGGCCCAAGAGAAATAGCCCGGGATTTTCACACCCCCTCGCTGTGCCCCGAGAGGGCAGAAATACAGGCAGGAGGCATGCTTTCTTTCCCCGGGGGTTTGGGGTGGGAGCCTGCCGAGCGGTTCCCCAAGGAACGTCGATACGCGAGCACGGACCTCAGGTAAGCACAGAGGTGCACCAAAGTCGGCACGTGAATGTCAGGCAGAAATGCCTGCGGAGACGGACTCTGGAGACGGACCAGCCCGGTGCCCTGCGTCAGATCCCCTCGCGCGCGTCTGCTCAACTTGCATGCAGTGACCTCGGATGTCCTGTCCCACCAGCATACGTGGTAGGGAGAAATCACGGAGACCCAGGGTGACTGCTTCCTCCTCCTGCTGACAAAGCCCATGTGGTCATGCAGCGATGCAGGTGGGGACGTTCACCCAATCCACCCGCATAGACAAGCAAACATACACAGGCATCGCCATCCCCTCGCGTGGGGGGGGGGGATGTCTGGCCTCACAGTCACAAAGCGGCTGCTGCAGCTCCGGACATCATGCCGTCTGTATGGAATGCTGCACAGCAAGGATGGGCCTGAGCACAACGGAGCATCCTCTCCTGGGATGGGGCCGGCCACTGAAAGCAAATCGGCTTCACATTAAGGAAGGAGAAAGGGAATGTTTTGATAAGAGGGAAAGAGAATGGCTGATACGAAGGGGAAATATGGGGGTGCTTGGGTGGCTCAGTTGGTGAAGCGTCCGACTTCGGCTCAGGTCGTGATCTCACGGTTGGTGAGTTCGAGCCCCGCATCGGGCTCTGTGCTCACAGCTCGGAGCCTGCTTGGGATTCTCTCTGTCTCTTTCTATCTCTGTCTCTGTCTCTCTCTCTCTCTTCCCATCCACTGCTTGTGCTTTCTCTCGAAATAAATAAATATCCATCAAGAAAAATTTCTAGCACAAGCTTCGTTTTTCATGAGTGGCTCTCATCACGTCCAGAAAAGTTGGATATTTTCCTTTCCATGCGGGGTCGTCACTGGGCCAAGCGGACACGACCGGGCATCCACAGCCGTTTGTCTCTGACTCAGCCCTCACTTGCCAACGGCTTGTCGCGCCAGGGGGAGTCCTGACCGCGGCTGGGAGTTCACACGCACCGTGTTCTCTGATGCTACGTGGCTCTGGATAAATCATCCCCCACCACATGTCTGAGCCTTGCTCTCCTTTTGCAAAATGTGGATTGCTTTGTTGCACTTGTGTTCGACCATCCAAAGGAAAAAGTTACATATGGGCTGGAAGCTTGTCGCACAGAAGAAACCTCCCCGCCCCCCAAGAGGGTAACTTGTTAATATTGTAACGTTGGGTGCAGGTGCGCCTTGCAGGTGGCAATGTATATTAAATTAAAAAGAATCGCAGGGACACGATATCAAACACTCAGCTCTCCATGGTCACAGGCCACATTTGAAGTATCATAGAGCCACGTGTGGCTGGCGTCCACCCTACTGGGTGGTGCGGAGGTAAAACATCCCTTCAAGTATTTATTGGCAGAAAAAGAAAGTCAGACATTAACAATTCCCGTTATTGCAGAAAGTTCTGTGTAGCTAGGAGCCCGCTCGTCCCGCAAGGTAGGACGTCGAGCCCCAGGTACCGGCGAGGAAACAACATCCTTCAGGGAAGTCTCTGTTTCCTGAAGGAAACTTCATCCGGGCTCGGTTCTGGAGCAGGTCCACATAGACTCCCTCCCGAGGAGAAACAACGATTCCGAAAGGAGGCGTGGGGACACCAGCCAAAGGGTGCCGGGGGCGGGGGTGGGAGGGCGGAATTTTGCATCCAGCCATTTTCAGGTATGTATTCTTGCATTGCCTGTCATGTCTGTGAGGGGCACAGACTAACTATGTAAAACAGACACATGTCAGTGCCTCCACGAACACGTATCCATGTATGAAGCTATGCGGATGTAGAGTTTATTCTTCAAGAACAGAGCCATCTGGCTAACAGAATAATCCAAAGCATTCAGGGCAATACGATGAGCGGGTTAAAAACCCACGTTTGAGTTACCTGGAAAATCACCTACGTGGGTCGCTTTTTAAAAATTATGGCTTTCTTTTTGGAGAGGGGTTTCAGGTTCACAGACGAATGGGAGGCAGGTGCAGGCAGCCCCGTACCCCCCGTGCCCCCCCCCCCGTGCCCAGCCTGCCCCCTTATCAGCGTCCCGGCCGCTCAGTGTGCTTGGGGTAACTGAGGGACCGGCACGGACGGGCCGTGATTAACTGAGGGTCTGTGCTTTGGGTTGTGGTCACCCTGGGTGTGGTCTCTTCTGTGGGTTCCAACCAACGTGGGGTGCACGGAGCCACCATTATAGGGTCTCACAGCGTATTTTCATGGCCCTAAAAGTCCCTCCCTCCCTCCCTCAGCCCTGGCACCTGCCAATCCTTCTGAGTTGGGAACCTTCCTTTTTCCAGAAAGTGCGAGACTTGGAACTGCACTGGCTTCCTTCATTCATCAATATTCCTTGAGCAGACGGGTCACGGTCTCACGGTTCGTGCGTTCGAGCCCCACGTCGGGCTCTGTGCTGACAGCTGGGAGCCTGGAGCCTGCTTCCGATTCTGTGTCCCCCCTCTCTCTGCCCCTCCCCCGTTCATGCTCTGTCTCTTGCTGTCCCAAAAATAAATAAACGTTGAAAAAAAATTAAAAAAAACCTGTGCTTCTGGAGACAGAGACGCAACATATGTATTGTTTTGCGGCTGATTTATGACATTAAATAACGCTTTATGGTCGTTTCAGTACATCTCACTCGGAAACACGTTTCACAAACCACCCAGGGCACACAGAAGTCACAGGCAAAGGAAGACAAAACACAGCCCTATGGTTTTGGAGAGGCTGGAGGCTGCAGGGGACTCAGGACGACCGTTTTGGGGTTTCTTGCGGTTGGCGGGGGGGACCCACAGCCCCGTGTTTTATAGGATTCCTAACGGGACCGGTGGAATCATCCCACGCAGATCTCCCAGAACGCGTTTTGGAAAGCAGCACGGTCCGTGGCCTTATTCCTGCTGGCCACGTGGGCCCCTGTTACAAGGATGTTATTCAACCTGGATGGACCTCGAGGATTGCGAAGCGACATAAGCCAGACACAAAAGCCAAATTCTGTATAATCCACTCATGCCGAGTCCCTGGACGAGTCAAATTCATAGGAGCAGACTGCAAAATAATGCTCAGGGAACCTGTAAGGAGAATACGAAGCTAAGACAGAACATAGGTAGACCTTACATACGTATATTCATAAAAAAAATCTCTGGTGATGAGTTTCGAGCGACAAACTCCAGCCCTGAGCTCCCAACCAGCCAAAGAGAAAGAGGAAATAAGATGAGTTTAAAAAGTTCACATGGGGGCGCCTGGGTGGCGCAGTCGGTTAAGCGTCCGACTTCAGCCAGGTCACGATCTCGCGGTCCGGGAGTTCGAGCCCCGCGTCAGGCTCTGGGCTGATGGCTCAGAGCCTGGAGCCTGTTTCCGATTCTGTGTCTCCCTCTCTCTCTGCCCCTCCCCCGTTCATGCTCTGTCTCTCTCTGTCCCAAAAATAAATAAACGTTAAAAAAAAAAATTTTAAAAAGTTCACATGGCGTAAGAGAAAAATGAATTCACCTTAAGAGAAACAAACAAATAAAAATTCATAGGGACGGAAAGTGCATGGTGGGGGCCGAGGGCTGGGGTTAGGGACGGGCAGTTAGTGTCTCATGAGGACAGTGTTCCACTTTGGGAAGGTGGAAAGTTCTGGGGACGGATGGCGGGGGTGGTTGTACAACAGTGTGAATGTGCCTGATGTCACCGAGCTGCGCATTAAAGACGGTTAAGGTGGTAAAGTTTATTTGCGTGTATTTCACCGCAACAGAAAATACTGAAAGAAATAGCTTTTATACCTTAAAGAAATTAACAATTGGAAGGAATCATAAATGTCAGTTTTGCAGTTTGGGAAAAAACTTCATCAACGAACTAAAATCCTCACTTACTTGCAGTTTGCGTCCTGTTTCAGAATTTTATTTGAAACCCAAAGGAAAATGCCAAATGGCCACACGGAGGGACAGGAAGGCAATGGGTCATGTTGAACTCGAAGCCACAGCGGGGCCCAGGTTTACTGATTTCAAAGCCGTGGAAATGCGGAACGTGGGGGTCCAAGGGCTCGACACAAGGTGCTCAGAAGAGACAACATCAACCTTTCCCTGCTGTCTGAGGACGCCCATGCGTCCTGCATCCCAGCCTAGAGAGTGATTCTGCCTGGGGTCTCGCATGCACCCCACAGCCCAGCCTGGAGGGTCTGATTATGTCCGGGGTCCCCCATGCACCCCACAGCCCAGCCTGCAGGTGTCTGACTCTGCCCAGGGTCCCCCATGCACCCCACAGCCCAGCCTGCAGGTGTCTGACTCTGCCCGGGGTCCCCCATGCACCCCCAATCACGACTGCCCTCTGGGGAGGAACGAGGCGAAGCGGGGACCCATTCCCTTCCCTGTTTTCTGGCCTCGGGCTCCAGCAGGGGTGGGAAGGTCAGGCTGGACGCCCGCCAGGCAGGGGGCCACGGGCTGGGCTCCCCCTGCACCAGGTGACAGATCTGCTCTGGGCGCCAAGTGTCGGAAGGGTTCGGGGGGGGGGGGCGGGCTGGTGCACACACACCTGGGGACTCAGGGCTCTCAACGGCAGGTGCCCCCATCCCCAGTCCCGGGTGCATTACCGGTCCCCAGCGGGGCCCCCGCCTTGCTTGTCTCGTGACCAGTGATCGTGCAGCGACGCGCGCGCCCTGGACCGCGAGGGTCACGTCCTGCTCCGCCTGCCGCCCCCGCCGCCTCTGTCGCAGCCACGGGACTTTCGACCGGACTGTTGGCCAGGCCAGACGCGCCGCCCGCAGCCGCCGTGGCGGGAGGTGTGGCGCGCACAGCCCGCTGCCGGGGTTAGCTGTGTTCCAACGAGCCGCTGGTCAGTTACGGGTCCCGCAGGGCAGGCTTGCTTTGCGGGGCGCCCACGTCCGTGGAGGGGGGCCCACTGCACCTGCGTCCTGCCCCGTTTGCGTCTCTGCGCCGTACGTCCGCGGCCCACCTGCTCTCCCGCGGGGTTTTAAGCGCAGCGCACGGCGAACGGAGCCAAGACGGCGCGTCCCGCACGTCCCGGCGTCCGTGGAGGCGCGGGTGTGGTGCCCAAGGCTTCCACGGGCGGACGGCGGGCTCCGCGTTCCAGGGAAGGTGTGCGATCTCCCCGCGGAGCCAGGTGGCCGCGGGCTTGGCTGCGACATAAGCCTGCCTTGTTCCGGCTCCCGACCTCCCAGCTCCGGCCTTGGGGTGGCCCGAGGGGCCCCAGCCCCTCCGTCACTTGGCGCCCAGAGCAGATCTGTCACCTGGTGCAGGGGGAGCCCAGCCAGCTGCCTACCTGACCGTCCCCCTCCCCCACCCCCACTTCTGCCCGTGCATCCTCTCCACGGATGGGCGTCCGGGGCTGGTGTTAAGTCGCGAAAGTCAAGGGTTTGAGGTGGGAGCCGTGCCTCTCCCGGGCGGGTGTGCAGACAAGCCCAAACGCGGGGGACTGATTTGGGGATGCCTGGGGCTGGCCAGCACACAGCCCTCCCGGGAGGCACACGATGGAGGGGGTCGGAGGGAGCCCATCCGTGCGTGGTGGGAAAGGAGCTGGTGATGGAGGCCGTGTGCAGACAAGGCCAGGCTCGCGGCCAGCAGGCGACCCCACCACCCAGCCTTGACGTGCCCGGAGACAAAAGTGCTTCCTGTGTCCGGAGACTGACGTGGACCGAGGCTGGAGCGGGGCTCAGAGGAGTGAGCTCATCCCCCCACCCCCCCAAGTGACCCCTGTGGCAGGAACACTGACTCCAGGCTCTGCACAGTGACGAGTGGGGCCTCCCAAAGCCACCCGGTGACTTACTTGGGACTTCAGCCCCTCCTGTGCTCACGCCCTGTCTCTGTCTCTCTGTCTCTCTCTGTCTCTCTCTCCCAAAAATAGAAACAATCAAAACATTTTAAAAGAGTCCCGCTTCCTCCCCGATCTGTCACCCCCAACTGCTGCATCCGAGGGACAGCAGACACCTCACGGGGCCTCCCTCCTCCCCGTGGTTTCTGGGGACTGGGCCGTGGCCTCTGCACACACGGATTTCTGCGTCCCTGAGCCTCTCCGAGGCGCAAAGACCCGAGTGTGAGTGAGATCCCCAGCTCTGGCCAGATGAGCCCCCCAGTCCCTAGCATTGGGTGCTTGTTCCTGTATCACAGGGACCAGAGACCTCCCCCCTGCCCCCCACCCCCCTGCCCCCACCCCCGGTCCGAAACGTACGGGGTTGTGTGACAATTTAAGGAATAAGTGCTCTGCTCTGTGATGCAGTTACCAGACTGCATCACCGCTCTGCTTGGGGACCGCGGGGGCGGTGGAGCATTGAACAGGTCTGGACACGGGCTCCTGGAATGTCACCCTAAGCCCTTTCCTGGCAGATGTGTCTGTGCTTAGGTGGGGTGTGGACACAGACAAGCCAGGAGGTCTAAACTAACAATGTGATTGACCGTGGGCTCACTGGGTCACCTTGTATCCGCTTGAAGCCCTCACTGGCTGGAGGCTGAGGTCAGCCACACGCGGGGTGGGGGGGCGGTCAGCCATGCCTTCGTCACTGACCCCAACAGAACCCTGGTCACCAAAGCAATGTTCTGGCCTCCTGGTCTGACCCCCAAGGGGCAGGGGAGCCAGAGGGGCGAGTGGGGTCAGCGGGAGGGAGGGTGGGCAGACCAGAGCTCCACGGCAAGGCCACAGGGAGCACAGGGCACCACCTCCCATGATCCTTTGACAACCTGGGGTAGACGTGACTCAGAGAGATTTCTCCTGGCCACCCCCCCACCCCCGTCTACCCCTTCTGCACGGCGGGGGCTCAGGAGCTGGTCACACCCACGTTCGTGTGGGTCCCCGTGGAATATCTGATACCCACCACACATAGTAAGGTCCCCAAGGCGAAGGAACATGGGAAGAGTGTGTGAATGTGTCCATGCGTCTGTTTCCAAGTCATCAAAGTCACCAACAAGTTGCGGACTTCTGTGACCGAGTTTGGCTCAGCTCATGATCTCACGGTTCGTGGGTTCGGCTCAGCTCACAATCTCACGGTTTGTGGGTTCGGCTCAGCTCACGATCTCACGGTTCGTGGGTTCGAGCCCCGCATCGGGCTCTGCGCTGACGGCTCGGAGCCTGGAGCTGCTTCAGATCCTGTGTCTCCCTCTCTCCCTGCCTCTCCCCTGCTTGCCCTCTGTGTGTGTCTGTTGTGTCGGCTGTAGGAGGGACTGTCATGAGCCCCCTGAGGAACTGAGGTAACACGTGTCTACACATTGTGGGCTGCATTTGTGACATCGTTTTCCCCACAGAGCAGAGACCCGTGAATCTGGAGCTCTGCTGTTTTGGCACTTTCCGCTCCCGTTTACGGATCGCCCCTTGGGTGCTCAAAGGAGTCCTCTATGCAGATGTATTTCACAATTAATTCTCCCCCCCCCCACAGGGAGCCTCTTGGAAGATATTCTGCAGCCCTCCAGGCGGGACCGAGAGCATCAGAGTGCTTTGTCAGCGGGGAAATGCCTCCCTTGTGTGGTTGCAAGTTACCCCAGGATGTGGCCATGACCACAGCTGTCCGGGCCCCAGAAGAAAGAACACGAGCCCCTCCCTGAGCCCCAGTGGCTTGTCTCTAATGAAGACGTGGCTCGTCCAAGGGCCTCAGACAGGTTCTGGGCAGCAGGGCAGGGAACACAGGAAACCTCACGACTTTGTTCTCTCGGGTAATCCGAGGTGCTGTGGACACAGGCTGACTTCCATCCACACAGGCAGAAGCTCCTCCGATGCCTCTTGGCTGTGTGTCTGCCAGGCCTGCTTCCTGCCCAGACCCTGGGTGACGAGTTTTCTTTGGCTCTGGTGCCGAACCTCTGACTCACCAGCTCGTGCATCCACACGCGGCTGGAGGGGAGGTGTTGCAAGGCTGGATAAAGTGACCAGAACGACTCCTGTCGCTTTTGGCCACCGTGGTTCTGTTGCACAACCCTCTCCATCCCCAGAGATCACAAGGCACCAACTCTCTGTCCAAAGTGAATGGGTCTGTCCTGATGTTAACCTGCCTCCAGTTGTGGAGGCCAGAGTCTGAGACCCAGGCGGGGAAGGGCTACTGAGATCCAGGAGGGGCAGGGCTGCTGAGATCCAGTCAGGGCTGCTGAGATCCAGTCAGGGCTGCTGAGATCCAGGCAGGGCAGGGCCGCTGAGATCCAGGTAGGGCAGGGCTGCTGAGATCCAGGTAGGGCAGGGCTGCTGAGATCCAGACAGGGCAGGATTATTGAGATCCCACTGGGGCAGGATCAGTGAGATCTGGGGAGTGGGGAGGAGGGACAGGACCACTGAGATCGAGATGGGGCAGGGCCGCTGAGATCCAGGCAGGTTTGGCTGCTCAGTTCCAGGCCGGACAGGACCCCGCTCCCTCCAGAGGCTCCAGGGGAGGGTCCTTCCTGCCTCTTCCAGCTTCTGGGGCTCCAGGCGTCCCTGGGCTCGTGGCCGCATCCCTCCCGTCTGTACCCCCGGCTTCACGTGGCTTCTCCTCTGTGTCTGTGTCTCCTCTTGTGTCTCTTACAAGGAGCCCTGTCATTGGATTCAGGGTCCCCCTCCTCCAGGATGAGCTCATCTCAGACCCTTCACTCCATCACATCTGCAAAGACCCTGTTTCCAAATAACTGTCCGTTCACAGCCTCTGGGGTTGAGGACAAGGATGTATCTTTGGGGCCACCACTGAGCGCCCTCCTTGCAGCTGCAGGGTGGACCCTGGTGTCTCCTTCACATTCTCTAGGTGACTGTCCTCGGCCATGGAGCCGGTCAGTGGACCCCAGCCGCACCCCCAGATGGCCTCAGGCAGGTGGCGCTGGGGACCGTCCAGTGCTGGTCTCCTTCTGGGTCCCTTTGTCCTGAGGACTCAGCAAACACCTCACACCTCACTGGACGCTCACCCGAGTGCCCCGAGTGGAGACCAGCCAGAGTCCTGCTCACGTGCATGGGCCCCAAAGGGAATTCGCAGCGACCGTGACTGATTTCAGACACCCGTCGTGATAAGTCAGGGCCCCCCTCTGGTATCATAGAGTCCCTGGCAACCAGGGAAGTGTTTTGAGGCTGGTGTCGCCCTTCACAAGTGAGATGGTCTTACAGAATTGGTGCCCGACGTCTCACGGCTGGTGTTCGGCCAAGCCAACACGGGCAAACGGCCGTGGA
This sequence comes from Otocolobus manul, assembly GCA_028564725.2. Taxonomy (NCBI): domain Eukaryota; kingdom Metazoa; phylum Chordata; class Mammalia; order Carnivora; family Felidae; genus Otocolobus; species Otocolobus manul. The sequence goes on along the minus strand of CM066692.1, from coordinate 776,465 downwards.
TTTAAGTATAATAAATTGGAACACAGCTCTGTGTCTCTTGATGGAATTGCTCATCGCAGGTGCTGGACATGAGACAGGCTCATCTATAGGACCCAGAGCGGCTGGCTGATGAAAACGGGGGCTCCCGGGGCCCCGAGTCCTAAAGATGCGCTCAAACGAGAAATGAAATTTCTCCCTTCGCTCTCATGCCTGGACAGGAGGCAGAGTTCTCTACCCCTCTGTGGCTGGGACAGGCAAGGTTCTTTGCACGCGTTTGTCATTTAAAATATGTTCCGTTCGCATGTAGTTTAAAGAAAGCATTTCATGGGGCGCCCGGGGAGCTCATTCGGTTAAGCCTCTGACTCTGGCTCAGGTCATGATCTCACGGTTCGTGGGTTCGAACCCCCTGTCGGGCTCTGTGCTGTCAGCTCAGTGTCTGGAGCCTGCTTCGGATTCTGTGTCTCCCTCTCTCTCTTCCCTTCCCCTGCTCACACTCTGTCTCTCTCTGTCTCAAAAATAAATAAACATTAAAAAAATTTAAGAAAAAGAGAAAGGATCTTAGATCTTGTCTAAAAGTATGAATGGCCAAGGTAGGTTTCTGTCTCTTTCTCTGTCTCTCAAATAAATAAACATTTAAAAAAATTTAAAGGAAGCATTTCAAGCTGGACTGTATGATCTTTGGTCGAAATACAGATTAAAAGCATTTGAGAAGCACTCTTTGCTTCTGATGTAACGGCCTGTGGTTTCTACCATTTTCAAGACTGAGACTAATTATTTAGTCAGTGCTGATGGACCTTAAATGTATGCCCTTTTAGGGAAGCGTTAGCTGTGTTTTTCTCGGGTGTCTGTGAGGAATTCTTTATTCCAACCACATCAGTGAATATTCGTGGCTTCTAACTATTGCTATTAGAAAAATCTGCCAGGGTTTTAACGGATGGCCAGGTCATTTTGGTTTTGTTTTGTTTTTACTTAAGAACAATTCTCGGGGCGCCTGGGTGGCTCAGTCGATGAAGCGTCCGACTTCGGCTCAGGTCATGATGTCGCGGTCTGTGAGTTCGAGCCCCGCATTGGGCTCTGTGCTGACGGCTCAGAGCCTGGAGCCCGTTTCAGATTCTGTGTCTCCCCCTCTCTCTGCCCCTCCCCTGTTCATGCTCTGTCTCTCTCTGTCCCAAAAATAAATAAACGTTAAAAAAATTAAAAAAAAAAAAGAACAATTCTCATGCTGGGCAGTGGGGTGTCTCGATTTTGTCTCACCTTATACCCTGATGTACAGTCGAGGGAGGGGAATGCGAGGGACATGTGGAAAAGGTGCCCCGATCCCAGGCTTGCTGAGCCAGAGACTGAATACAGAGGGTCCCAGACTCAGTGCATATGGTTGCTGCTAAGAGCTGTTTGCGGGGTGTATCCTTGGTGGTTCTGGAGGGCGGAAGTCCAAAATGGGTCTCACGGTCCTGACACCAAGATGTCGGGAGGGGAGAACCTGTCTCTTCCCCTTCTCCACCTTCTGGAAGCCACCTGAGTCCCCGGGCTCCTGGCTGTTCCTGTGGTTGGATCCCAGCACCTTCCAATCTCCGGGTGTCACCTCACTTTGGCTCACTTTCTCCGTAACAGGTGACCCCCCCCCTTAGCCTGTGTCTTAGGAGGACCCTTATTTCACATGTAGAGCCCACTCAGAAAATCAGGATGATCTCCCACCTCAAAGCCATCAACATCTGCCTCCTGGCTCTTAGATGGTCATCCTGCCATTTTGGTCCTCACATGGACGAAGGGGTGAGCGGGCTCCTTGGGGTCTCTTGGAAAAGAACATTAATCCCATTAATAAAAGCTTCACCCTCATGATGTAATCACCACCCAGAGACCCAACCTCGTAATATCATTGCCTTGGGGATTAGGAGCTCCGCCCAGAGACCCCATCTCCTAATATCGTTGCCTTGGGGGTTAGGAGCTCAGCATAGCTGGGGGGGACACAGATACTCACACCATAAGGCCATAGACGGTCACATTCACAGCTTTGAGGGATACCGACATGGACGTCTTTGGGGACATTATTCTCTCCACCACATGGGGATTAGAATATGGAGGTCTTTGTGGCCTGCACTTGGAACCACTAGGCAACACCGTTTCTCTGGAAACTTTCTTCATCTCTAATGTCATTGAGGACTGGCCCCCAACACGTGAGTAATATGGCTACATGTCCGTCCCAGCCCTGCAGGCTGTCACCTGGCTGTGGTTTCTTCTGGGGCATCTATCACCCCCAAAATGTGTTCTGCTGTATGTCCATGCCGTGATAATGTCACCTCCACGGGGACAGGACTGGTCACGGCTGCAGGGACTGGCACATAGTAGGCGCTCAATAAATGCTTCCTGATTGACCAGAGGATTCACAATAGCTTCATCGGTGGTACCCACATCACTTGGCAACTCTCCCACAATGACGCCATCCAATATGGCAGCCAATGAGCACATGTGGCTGTTTAAATGTAAATTATTACAGTTAATTAAGCACTCAGCTCTTCGGTTGGCTCAGTAACATTTCCAGGGCCCGGTAGCCATATGTGGTGTTCTAAATGTAAATTAACTGCAATTAATTAAGGCAAGCATTCAATTCCTCAGTCACCCTAGTCAAACGTGGCTGGTGGCTGCCATATTGGACGGTGTGGAATGGAAAGCTTCCATCGTCACAGAGACTTCTGGGTTGAATTGTGTCCCCTAGAGAAGACATGTGGAAGGTAGGGATTAGGGGAATAAGACCCTATTTGGAAGTAGGGTCTTTGCAGGTGTACTCAGGCTAAAATGAGTCCTAAACCAATATAATTAGTGGTCTTATAAGGACACATCGCAGCACACACGTGCACAAAGAGACGACGATAATGATGGCGAGCCACAATGAAAACGTGGTCATGTGAACGTGGGGCAGAGACTGGAGTGATGTAGGCACAAGACAAGGGATGTGTCTCAGATGGCATGAAACATGGGTGGGGAAGACCAGGAAAAACAGGATGCACGAAATTATGCAGCTGCCATCTTCTTGGGGAGACAGCAGAAACCAAGAACGTCGTGAGCTGAGCACACTCTACCCTTTGAAAGTTGATTTCCTAAGACAGCTTCCGAACCACTTTGGTCAACGTGGAGTCAACCTCTCTTGTGAGCTGTTGCTTAATACCCGTGGAGAAAGCACACCGACGAACCGCTCCAAGTTCTGGGTCTGACGTTACCACAAACTGGGGACATGCTCACCTTTGAGGATGAGAACGTTCACCTAAACGGGTTGCAAAGGATTGCCTGTGCAGAGTTGTCTTCAGTCAGAAGTCCGTTCTGCAACATGGGACCTTGCAAGCATCCTAGAGGTGGTAATCGTGTCCTAGCTCGGGGTCAAAAGAAAGGGACTCTGATGACCGTATTAGGTTGGATCAGGCACATGCCCTCCCTGTGAATTCTGGAGGAGTAAGCGTCATGTGGACAAGGCAGCTTCTAGGTCTCCGTGGGACCGTGATTTACCTTCATTGTATCATCAGGAGACACCACAGAATATGCTCCCCAAGGGCTGGGAGAAGCCACGTGGGCATTACAGAAAACTCCAGAGTCCTCGGTAAGCGTCTAAACATCCAGCTGTAGGGGCGCCTGGGTGGCGCAGTCGGTTAAGCGTCCGACTTCAGCCAGGTCACGATCTCGCGGTCCGTGAGTTCGAGCCCCGCATCAGGCTCTGGGCTGATGGCTCAGAGCCTGGAGCCTGTTTCCGATGCTGTGTCTCCCTCTCTCTCTGCCCCTCCCCCGTTCATGCTCTGTCTCTCTCTGTCCCAAAAATAAATAAAAACGTTGAAAAAAAAAATTTAAACATCCAGCTGTCAGTGTGGACTAGACATGTAAGGAGCCATGTGTGCACATTGGCCACGTTCCCTTCACATTGGAATCAGAAGTATGAATGATTCATTCAACACACACTCTGAATTTTTACATAGGCTGAGTTTTTCTTTTTTGATTGAGTGTAAAACGTTAGCACTCAGTGACCACTTTGGGCATGCGGTGGAAATAGGTTGAAAAATGTGCTTCAGAGCATCAGGTACTCAGGAAGAGGAAAGAGATAAGACCTTACAACTTAATCAAAGTGAAATTACTTTCTCTAAGGAAATACCAAGGATGCTCTGGGACCCATTTACAAAGTTATGAGACAGAGTGGAAAGTCAACGTTATTAAAGGAAACGCATTAACAAATTTACCAGATATCAGGGGAAAACGGCAAAAGCTAACTTATCTCTATCAGAAACGTCAGAATATCTTTGGGCGATGAGAAAAATGATCCTCTCCCAGCCCCGACAGAGAACATTCTACTTTAGAAAAAAAAAAAAAAAAGGAAGAGAGCCAAAATGGAATTATTAAACTTTGTGTGTTTAATGTGCTTTGAGGTTGCCATTGAATTGAATGAGTGTTTCGGAGTAAAATGAACAATTAGCCAATTCTCAGAGAGATGCAAAGAAATCCATACAAGTGTTGTCCCGGTTTATAAAGTCAGTAGGAAGAACCTACTAGTGATTCCCCCTCTAGAACACACTCGATTCCTGCAACAGCAAATTTATCAACAGAAAAAAAAATGAGAATATGCTAAAACCTTGGTTTGCAAGCAAAATTTGTTCCGGACTCATGCTTGTAATCCAAAGCACTTGTCTATGAAAGCACATCTCAAGAACCATTGGCTCAGGGGCGCCTGGGTAGCTCAGTCGGTGAAGCGTCCGACTTTGGCTCAGATCATGATCTCGCGGTCTGTGGGTTCGAGCCCCACGTCGGGCTCTGTGCTGACAGTTCGGAGCCTGGAGCCTGCTTCGGATTCTATGTCTCTCTCTCTCTCTGCCCCTCCCCTGCTCACGCTCTGTCTCTCTCTGTGTCAAAAATAAATAAAACATTAAACAAAGAAAAGAACCATCGGCTCAGTTGTGATCGTGTGATGTTCAGTGTCACGTACCCCTCGTAAAGCAAGACATTGCTCGCTTATCAAGTTAAAATTTGTTAGCCATGTTTGCTTATCTTGGAGAACGCTCGAAATCCAAGGTTTTACTGTATAACCAAGTCCTTTGGAAGTCTACTTTGCTCTTTAAGAACCTCTAACACACCCTGAATTGTCCCATTTTCTTTTACATTTCCCATGTGGGCACACACTCGTGTTAAAACATGTTACGGCACTTTATACAGCTCATTATCGCAAGGACCATGAGCTTGGTTGAGCCAACATGAAGTCAGCAACCTGACCTGTTACAGTATGGTTGAACCCAAGGCAGACCTGTTCCCCGGCGAACGGATACTTATAAATTTACGAAACAGCGGCGAAATCCTGTCTTTCCCACAGAGCTTCACGCACACCAGCAGCTTATGCGGTCACGGTACTGACGAGAACCAGTGAGGGAATCCACCGATGGGCTGATCTTGCTGCTGGAGGTTAGTGAACTTGAAAATGGGGGCACCGGGAGGCTGGGGAAAGACCAGGGCAGACGCAGAGGTCAGTGAGAAATTGGGAGAAGCGTGAACCATGCTAAGGGCTTCGGATGGGAAAAACTCACATTTCAGGCAACCCTGGTGTTTTGTGTTCTTGGCAGGGTTTCGGTCACCAAGAGCCAATGAAAATATAAGGGTTTCTCTTTCTTTCCCCTGGTCCTACACAGGGAGACCAATACTGAGCTTTTCAGGGGTAGTGGCTGAGGACAGCAGGTGTGCCTCAGCAGTTCTATGGGTGGGGGAGGGTCAGACACAATGCTCTGGGGGCACCTCCTTTTCTACTCCCAGTTGTTAGACTCCTAACCCCCCACGGATGATGGGAGCCACGCGGTAAGAGCCTGTCGATTGACAGTACAAGCCTCTGTGTCCGGGTACGTCATTTCCGCAGACCAGGGGGCTTCCGATGACAGGAATTCATTCTCCCATAGTTCTGGAGACCAAAAGTTTGAAATCAAGGCGTCACCCCGGGTGACTCCTTCTGGTCTCTCCAGGGGAGTGTCTGCTCAAGGCTTTTCTCCAGCTTCTGGTGGCCACTGGCGATCGTTGGTGTTCTTGGGCATGTGGACGCGTCACACACATCTCTGCCCCTGTGGTCATGTGCTTGTGTTCTGGTCTCGTCTTCTTGTAAGGACAGGAGCCCCGTTGGATTCAGACCCAACCTAGTGACCTCATCTTAACTTGATGACATCTGTGAAGGTCCCACCAGCCAATAAGGTCCCACTGGGCAGGAGGCGATGTAGCTCAACCCATGGCCCTCCGTGACACCTTTCTTGGAGAGTTACAAGGGCTCACGTCTTGCTGTTCCTAACGGGTTTCCACTGAAGGGCTCCTACCAATGTCTTACCAGCTGGGTTTTAACGCTGTCTCAGTGCCTTCCGTCTCTACAAGAGGCCGTGAGACACAGGATCAGATTCTCAGAGATGCACATTTTTACAAAGCTAACTCGGGTACACTCTCCTCTCTTACTGCCAACATCCTAGAGAGAAGAAGATTAAAAATTAAATAGGAAGAAAGGATATTCCCTACTCCCCAACAGATGTTGCCTGGTGAGGCACAGACAGGTGGCCAATTCCCTATTCACCACCCCCCGTGTCAGGCGTGGGCTCCAGGGGGAGGAGACAGCTGGAAAGGAACCCGTGGCCTTTGCGAGGAACTCTCCCAAAATCACCAGAGACGGCCAATGACACATGTTAAGAAGGGCGGGCGGGTGTCTCCTCAGACCCGTATCGGTGAGTCAACTAGGGAAGCGTGAACACAAATCATCAACCGGGGTGGCTGTGTCCACGCTCCGGGTCTCACAAGACACGCTGCAGTAATGTCCTCGTGTGAGCTTTCCGGGACTTGGGTAGCTTCCCAGAAATGCAACTGTGGCTCTTTAAGGTATGTGGCTTGATCACGTTTACTGGCGTTAAGGATGTGCTGTGAGGCAGTGTTTATTGCGGGACGTGCGGTGGCCTCTGAAATCCGTGGCACCTGGCATTTCTTGGCCAGATGTCTTGTGATTTTTTTAAAAAAGTAATTGTTTATAAAATCACGTACATCAACAATGTAGATGTCCGTTGACCAAGCAATGGATAAAGACAATATGGTGTAAATATATATAATGCTTATAATACATAACATATAACATATACAATATACAATATGTAATATATAATATAATATATAATTATAATATGGTGTAAATATATATTATGCTTATAATATATAATACATAATATATACTATAATATATAATTATAATATGGTGTAAATATATATTATGCTTATAATATATATTATAATTTTATATATTATATATTATACTTATATATTATAAACATAACATATATAACACTTCTATTTCTATGTTTATAATATATAATGTTTGTATAGGTAATATCTACATATTCTATCTGTATTCCTTTTCTTTTGTTTTTTAGAGAGAGAGCAAGCACGAGTGGGGGAGGGGCAGAGGGAGAGCGGGACAGAGCCCCAACCCACGAGTCGTGAGATCATGACCTGCCCTACGTGGACTGAGCCACCCAGGCGCCCCCGAAATTCCTTTTGCTTTACGGTGACTCGACGTGCATTAAAGACAAGAGAATTTATGTTGCTAGAGTGGAAACCAACGTCACCCAGCTGCTGGCCCATAAATGCTTCCTTCCTTGGAATGTCGGGTGACACGTTGTCATGGAGAAGAAACCCTTGGTAAACACTTTGGGTCTCTCTTGATGGTGCTGGGGGGGTCCTTTTTTCTGCAACCTTTGGAACTTTCTGGTAATCGTCTGTCTACCTTCACGGTGCTGGTCAAAAGGCACATGTCCCCGTCTGGTGTCACCCCCCAGGCTTTGGACACCCACAAAGGTTTAACCGGTCAACGTGACCCACCCATACAGCACCCCAGACCCAGCACGTCACCGCCTTGCACCTTAAATAGACCTAAGTTCTATTTCGCATAAACTGCTTATGTTTCCAGCGAGATTGATGCTGTTAATATTAGCTTTCAAAAAGACAGATTAACATCACCAGTTAATCAGAGCTATTAGCGGATAGATATCTGTAATTCGATCACTGGAGTAATTTCTTTTCCAATAATGTGATTTACAAATGCAAGTGATTAAGTAATTAGCTTACATCTCCATAGATTACCGGTCCTCCCAGGCTCCGCCTGGAGATTAACCCCGGGTAATTAGAGGGTGCGTGCTGGTAAGCTGCACCCTGAGAGCTGGGAGTCACCTTCCCCGAGTGCCCTCTGCACACAAGCAAAGCCAACGTGCATGAGGGGCCCCCCCTGGAAAGGGCACGGGCCCTGAAGTTTCCCTTGGAGAGCACACGGCCCCAAAGTTCCCCTTGGCAAGGGCAGAGGTCCCGAAGTTCCCCTTGGAGAGGGCACAGGTCCTAAAGTTCCCCTTCGAGAGCACACAGGCTCCGAAGGTCCCTTGGAAAGGGCACGGGCCCTGAAGATCCCTTTGGAGAGCTCACAGGCCCCGAAGGTACCCTTGGAAAGGGCACGGGCCCCGAAGTTCCCTTTGGAGAGCTCACGGGCCCCGAAGGTACCCTTGGAAAGGGCACGGACCCCGAAGTTCCCCTTGGAAAGGGCACGGGCCCTGAAGGTCCCTTTGGAGAGCAGACACGACCCAAAGGTCCCCTTGGAAAGGGCACGGGCCCGAAGGTCCCCTTGGAAAGGGCATGGCCCCTGAAGGTCTCTTTGGAAAGCTCACGGGCCCCGAAGTCCCCTTGGAAAGGGTATGGGCCCGAAGTTCCCTTTGGAGAGCTCATGAGCCCCAAAGGCCCCCTTGGAAAGGGCATGGCCCCTGAAGGTCCCTTTGGAAAGGGCACGGGCCCTAAGTTCCCCTTGGAAAGGGCACGGGCCCTGAGGGTCCCTTTGGAGAGCAGACACGACCCAAAGGTCCCCTTGGAAAGGGCATGGTCCCTGAAGGTCCCTTTGGAAAGCTCACAGGCCCTGAAGTCCCCTTGGAAAAGGCACAGGTCCCGAAGGTCTCCTTGGCAAGGGCATGGGCCCCGTAGGTCCCTTTGGAGAGCTCACAGGCCCTGAAGTTCCTTTGGAAAGGGCACAGGCCCCGAAGTTCCCCTTGGAAAGGGCATGGGCCCTGTAGGTCCCTTTGGAGAGTAGACACGACCCAAAGGTCCCCTTGGAAAGGGCACGGGCCCTGAAGGTCCCTTTGGAGAGCTCACAGGCCCCGAAGGTCCCCTTGGAAAGGGCATGGCCCCTGAAGGTCCCGTTGGAAAGCTCATGGGCTCGAAGCTCCCCTTGGAAAGAGCACGGGTCCCAAAGTTCCCCTTGGAAAGGGCACGGGCCCAAAGGTCCCCTTGGAGAGCACACACGACCCAAAGGTCCCCTTGGAAAGGGCACGGGCCCGAAGGTCCCTTTGGAGACCTCATGAGCCCCGAAGTTCCCCTTGGAAAGGGCATGGCCCCTGAAGGTCCTGTTGGAAAGCTCACGGGCCCCGAAGGTCCCCTTGGAAAGAGCACGGGTCCCGAAAATCCCCTTGGAGAGCACACGCGACCCAAAGGTCCCCTTGGAAAGGGCACAGGTCCTGAAAGTCCCTGACTCAGTGCTGGAGACGGACTCCCAGGGCCACCCGCCAGTGCTCGCCTTTGTGCCGCCCCTCAGTTCTGTGTCTTGTGTGGCAAGGCGAGAACTGCCTGCAGAAAACCCGGGAAAGTTGGAAGATGGGTTACAATGCCGCCCAAGAGGGAAGAGGAAAATCCAGAGAAACATGTCCCCTGAGGAAAGGGCTGCAGGGAGGACCCGTCCTAGCGCTCCCCAGGCGGGTGCCCCTCGGGGTCCTGTGCCTCCAGGCGCACTGAGATAGATCCGCGCATGCGCACGGGGAAGAACCCGGCTGACCATGACCCTGGGGTCCTGGGTGACGCGCTTTAGTGCGTGTGGTGGATTGCTGCCGTGAGGGTAATAAAATCAACAATCATGATCATCGATTATTGCAGACGTTTCGGTGGAGGCAGAAGCCGGGCGCTAAAGACCCCAGCTGCCCGTTCCCTTTCGCGCGAAGGACCGAGATGCTGGCAAACGAATTTACACGCGTTCTGGGTTTATTTGGGGTCCCCGGCATCACCCGGGGGGCGTGGGGGGCTTCTGGGGGGCTGACTGTCTTTCTCCAGCTGCAAAGTGTTTAAGCCGTTTTTTTTTTTTTTTTTAATGTTAATTTATTTTTGAGGGGAGGGGCAGAGAGAGGGAGAGAGGGGATCCCAACCAGGCTCTGAGCTGTGAGCACAGACCCGGAGGCGGGGCTCGAACCCACAAACCGTGAGATGATGACCTGAGCCCCAGCCCACGGCTTCACCGACTGAGCCCCCCAGATGCCCCTGGAGGGCGTTTAAACGCAAGGACTGAGACAAAGCCACACCCCCTGCCCAATGGCAATGCCCCCAACCCAGCCTCCAAGATGGGCCCCCCGCACTTGTGTGTGTGTGGGGGGGGGGGGATGTCGTCCCACAGCCCCGCTCACCTCTGAGTCGGAGAACGTGGCCGTTTCGGGGCTGACCGGTGAACGTGGTCACGGGGATGCCACCCGGGACGCTGGTTCTCACATTCGTTTTTTGCTTTTCTTTTCTTTTTTTTTTTTAATTTCCACTTATTTATTTTGAAAGACCGATAAAGCAGACTTGAGACAAAAAGAGAGAGAGAGAGAGAGAGAGACAGAGAGAGAGAGAGAATCCCCAGCAAGCTCCGCGATGCGAGCGCAGAGCTGGACGCGGGGCTCGAACCCACGAACCGTGAGATCGCCACCTGAGCCAACCGAGCCCCCCCCCCCCCCCCCCCGGCGTCCCGCCCTTCTCAAGTTCTGCCCCTCAAGGGCGTTTGCGTGTGGGTGGTGTAGACGCCTGGGTTCAAGCAACTGACCCAGCGTGTGTCAGGGCTGTGCAGACAGAGCCCGTGGGATGTGGCTATGGCCACATAGAGAGTGATGGCGACACAGGGACACGGATACGCAGGACGGGACCCGTCGTCTCTCTGTGCCGCCCAAGCTGGACAGGACAGGATGGACCTCCCCCAGCGGGGACACGCGTCGGGGAGCAGGCACAGGTGTGTGTTTGCTGGGCCGCGGGGAGGCCCGAGGAACGGGGGGGGGGCAGGGCGCAGGCACCTCTGCGGGGAGGCCCGAGGAACGGGGGGGGGGGGGGGCGAGCTCCGACGGTCGCCCTGCAGGGAGCCCCCGGGGCAGGGAACCGGCTGCTACGAGCTGACAGCTCCCCGGGACCCCAGGCACCCGCGCCCCCATTTCAGCGTCTCCCGGAAAGCTCGGAACGCGGTCGAAACCGGACCGCATCGGAACAGAAGCCAGCTCCCCTCCTCCTGGCCCCCCGGGGCACCCGGGGCTCACGGCAGCTGGGACCGGCCGTCCCCCGGCGTGTGACGGGCCGCCGGTCCGCGCGCGTCGCTCCGGACACCTGGCCCGCGCAGCCCCCGCGGCCGCTGATTAGTATGGGCCTCCGCGAGCATCCCGAGAGCTGGTCCCCGAGTGGCTGACGGGCTCCTCCGGTTGCCCTGGCAACCGCCTCCCAGCCGGCTCGGCTCCGCCCCGCCTGCTGCTGAGGTAACGTGCGGGGACGCACGCGGGCCAGGGCGCGCCTCACCTGTCAACACGGCGGCAGGGCCGTTTGATCACGCCAGCCGCCCGGCCCGCCCGGACCGATCACTCGCTGATCACAGGACCCAGCTGACGCAGGCAGCTCCGCGGGTCCTGGGGGACCCCAGCCCCGAGATCCGCCGCTTAGGAGCTGGGTTTCATCTCGCGAGCGCGCGGCTCGCGTTGCGTCTTGTGCCAGGAATCACACGGCGATTCGCGTCCGGGACGCGAGCGGCTCCTGAGTGGTCCGTGTGACAGGACCTGAGCGATGGCGCGCTCTCTGTGCCCGCGTCCCCGAGTCTCTGAGGAAAGGGGTCGTGTAAGCGTCCCTGTTGTTCGTGGACCCAGTCCTGCCCTCCCCCAATTTGCGTGTTGGTGCCCCAACCTTCAGACTGTCGATGAGAACAACGAGGTCAGAAGGCTGGGCTCCCCGATCCCGTAAGACTGGGGTCCTTAAAACGCGGGACCAGACACAGACATGCGCACAGGGACACCCAAGAGAGGACACAGGACAAGGCGGGAGCTACAGGCCCAGGAGAGGGGTCAGGAGCAACGAGACTCCGCCCCACCTGGACCTCACACCCCCAAGCTCAGCCCCTCCTGGACCTCAGACCCCCAGCCTCACCCTCCCTGGATCTCAGACCCCCACCCTCGACCCTGCATGGACCTCATACCCCCAAGCTCAGCCCCTCCTGGACCTCAGACCCCCAGCCTCACCCTCCTTGGATCTCAGACCCCCAGCCTCGACCCTGCATGGACCTCATACCCCCAAGCTCAGCCCCTCCTGGGTGTCAGACCCCCAGCCTCTGCCCTGCCTGGATCTCAGACCCCCAGCCTCGGCCCTGCCTGGATCTCAGACCCCCAGCCTCAGCCCTGCATGGATCTCAGACCCCCAGCCTCGGCCCAGCCTGGACCTCAAACTCCCGGACCAGCCAGGGTTTCAGATTCCTGGCTTTGGCCCCGCCTGGATCTCAGGGGCCCTGCCTGGATCTCAGACCACAGGATCAGCCCTGCTTGGATCCAACTCCCAGCCTCTGCCCTGCCTGGACCTCAGACCCCGAGCCTTGGGCCTGCTTGGATATTAGATCCCCAGCCTTGGCCTTGCCTGGATCTCAGACCCCCAGCCTCAGCCCTGCCTGGATCTCAGACTCCTGGGCTATTTGTTAGAGCCACTCAAGCAAAGTCTTACAGCCCCAAATCCTTGGATGGGATTGAAGACATGTAAAGTCAGACTGAATGTGCGTTGTGTGAGGGAGTCCGGTTCTCAGTTCCCCGGTGATTGTAGTCCATGCTGGTGAGGCTGGGTACCAGCCAGTGGGTGAGCGGCACCCCCAGGACGTGCCCCTCAGCCCCACCCATCTACGTCCAGAGCAGTGGCTCCCACGTCCAGCTGGACGGGCACGGCCCCTGTGTCTCCGGGTCCTTATTTTCCGGACACGGAACGCTCTGCCTCCCCGACAGACGCACAGTGGGTTAAGTCATTGGCCATCAAGGGGCGTCTGGGGGGCTCAGTCGGTTCAGCGTCTGACTCTTGATTTCGGCTCAAGTCACCATCTCACGGTTTGTGAGTTCGAGCCCCGCATCAGGCTCTGTGCTGACAGTTGTGAGCCTGCCCGGGACACTCTCTCTCTCTCTCTCTGTCTGTCTGTTCTCTTCCCCATTCTCACTGTCTGTTTCTCAAAATAAAATAGATAAACTTACGAAAAAGATGAGTGGCCATCGGTCAGGGCGGGACCTCCGGTCACAGGGTGTGTTCCCTCGGCCTCCAGCCTCTGTCTCATGGGATTCCCAGACGTCACCGGTCCACGTAACGAAAGACACGTCGTGCCCCTTAAGACGTAGGACATCTGCTCAGATGCTCGGTCCCAGGAATGGGGCAAACAGCGAACCTCTGTTTCTAGGGCAACAGCCCGCCGACTGTCCAGCCCCGTGATGCGCTTGGCGACCCAGAAGCCCGTTCTGCAGCTGCCATCTCGGGGGGGCGATTTTTCCTCGCCCCCCCCTCCGGATTTCGCCCTATTACCGGCTTGTCCAGCTGTGGGCTCCTGGAGCAAACAAGGGTGTGGGCTTGGCTTGGGGCACCTGGGGCCCCCAGGGGACGGGGTTCCTGTGCTTGAACCCAAAGCACACTCACACATGCAGAGTTTTACAAGCACATTCCCCACCCCGGGCAGCGAGCATTCCATCCACGGCTCTGTCTCACTTTTAATATCAAACATTCCGTCCCATAAAACGCGAATCCCACAGACATCACAGCCTCACATTCCATCCGGAGGTACACGGGCTTTTTTTTTTTTTTTCAATACCCCCACCTTTCCGCTTATGATTGAAGGAGTCTGCTGCTCATTGCACGCTGGGAAATACTCCGCATTTCTGTTTCTAGGGGTGGGGACGCATGTGTGACCAGCTCGGTCCGTGCTGAAAACCAGCCTCGTCACCCGCCGGGATCCTCGGCCCCTCGTGGGCAGAGGTGCTGATTCTCGAGACTGCGTTCTTCCTGCCCCTCGCCCCGCCCCCCACATACCTCTGCCACGGGTTCCATCCACCCGTGCCACGGGACCTCGCTATAAATCGGCCTGTTGTTAAGTCAACGACCCGCGAGTTCCTGTTTTCACACGCATCCGGGGGCTGAGTCACCCCAATAAAACCCTGTTGCCAAAGTATGGGGTGGGGATTGGCGGATTCCGGGGTTTTATGGCCCTGCCAGCAGGCGCACTGTGTGGCCTGAGGGAGCCACGCTGCATCTCGCTGGTCCACGTGGCACCTGGCCACGGCACTGGGCCGCCCAGCACTCTACCTCCCTCAAAGCGCTGCCGTGGGCGGGCACTAATTTGAGCCACTGAAGCCCCCTCCCTGCCCCCACCCTCGGCCGGTTCCCAGCGCCCGTGGCCAGCGCGAGTCCGGCCCAGAACTTGGTGCTGTTGGCCCAGACTCAGAAGGGTATCCGACCCCATGGCCGCTGGACCGCGTGTCGGCTGTCCCATGCCCACGCCCACCGGCTGCAAAGCCTTCTCCTTGGGGACGTCGAACACTGGACCTTCCGTCACCAGGCAGACCTTCACATGATGCGTGCCCTTAGGACACTCTTAGCGTCTCTGAGAGTGGGCCGCTGCCTTTGGAAAGGTGTCCCCACGAAGTCACATCCACAGAGCGTCACCATCGAAAGGTGCTTACTCTCGCTTTTTGGTTAATGTTCATTTATTTCTGAGACAGAGAGAGACAGAGCACGAGCAGGGCAGGGGCATAGAGAGAGAAAGAGGGAGACACAGAATCTGAAGCAGGCTCCAGGCTCCCAGCTGTCAGCACAGAGCCCGACCTGGGGCTTGAACCCACGAACCTCGAGATCATGACCTGAGCCAAAGTGGGATGCTGAAATGACTGAGTCCCCCCCCCCAGGCGCCCCTAAAAAATTTCTTTTTTTTTGCCCCTAAAAATTTTTTAATGTTTATTTATTTTTCAGAGACAGAGAGAGAGAGAGAGAGAGAGAGAGAGAGAGAGACAGAGCACGAGCAGGGGAGGGGCAGAGAGAGAAAGAGGGAGACACAGAATCCGAAGCAGGCTCCAGGCTCCCAGCTGTCAGCACAGAGCCCGACCTGGGGCTTGAACCCACGAACCTCGAGATCATGACCTGAGCCGAAGTGGGATGCTGAAATGACTAAGCCCCCTAGGCGCCCCTAAAAATTTCTTTTTTTTTGCCCCTAAAAATTTTTTAATGTTTATTTATTTTTCAGAGACAGAGAGAGAGAGAGAGAGAGAGAGAGAGAGACAGAGCAGGGGAGGGGCAGAGAGAGAAAGAGGGAGACACAGAATCCGAAGCAGGCTCCAGGCTCCCAGCTGTCAGCACAGAGCCCGACCTGGGGCTTGAACCCACGAACCTTGAGATCATGACCTGAGCCGAAGTGGGATGCTGAAATGACTGAGCCCCCCCAGGCGCCCCTAAAAAATTTCTTTTTTTTGCCCCTAAAAATTTTTTAATGTTTATTTATTTTTCAGAGACAGAGAGAGAGAGAGAGAGAGAGACAGAGCACGAGCAGGGGAGGGGCAGAGAGAGAAAGAGGGAGACACAGAATCCAAAGCAGGCTCCAGGCTCCCAGTTGTCAGCACAGAGCCCGACCTGGGGCTTGAACCCACGAACCTTGAGATCATGACCTGAGCCGAAGTGGGATGCCGAAATGACTGAGCCCCCCCCAGGCGCCCCTAAAAAATTTCTTTTTTTTTGCCCCTAAAAATTTTTTAATGTTTATTTATTTTTCAGAGACAGAGAGAGAGAGAGAGAGAGAGAGAGACAGAGCACGAGCAGGGGAGGGGCAGAGAGAGAAAGAGGGAGACACAGAATCCGAAGCAGGCTCCAGGCTCCCAGCTGTCAGCACAGAGCCCGACCTGGGGCTTGAACCCACGAACCTTGAGATCATGACCTGAGCCGAAGTGGGATGCTGAAATGACTGAGCCCCCCCCAGGCGCCCCTAAAAAATTTCTTTTTTTTTGCCCCTAAAAATTTTTTAATGTTTATTTATTTTTCAGAGACAGAGAGAGAGAGAGAGAGAGAGAGACAGAGCACGAGCACGGGAGGGGCAGAGAGAGAAAGAGGGAGACACAGAATCCGAAGCAGGCTCCAGGCTCCCAGTTGTCAGCACAGAGCCCGACCTGGGGCTTGAACCCATGAACCTTGAGATCATGACCTGAGCCGAAGTGGGATGCCGAAATGACTGAGCCCCCCAGGCACCCCTAAAAAAATTCTTTTTTTTGCCCCTAAAATTTTTTTAATGTTTATTCATTTTTGAGAGACAGAGAGAGAGAGAGAGAGAGGGCACCAGCAGGGAAGGGGCAGAGAGAGGGAGACACAGAATCCAAAGCAGGCTCCAGGCTCAGAGATGACAGCACAGAGCCCGACGCGGGACCCAAAACCCACGAGCCGCGAGATCAAGACCTGAGCCAAAGTCGGAGGCTTAACTGACTGAGCCTCCCAGGCGCCCCTAGAATGGACTTTTTGTTTTTGTTTACATAATTTCCACGTTTGCGTTGGGAGAATGTTCTTGATTGGCGGGGCCGCTCGCCAGCCTACACCGTCTACGGTGATCATCACTCTCAACATGTGCACAGACCTGGTCCTTAGGCTGAGAAGTGGCCTTGGGATGCACGTGGCCTCGCAAAGCGCACAGGGGGTGGTTTCTTCGACTTAGAAGCACGAGTGTCCTTCCTCCCGGGCGGGAAGCGGTGCCCTCCCAACAGGTCGGGGTCCTCGGAGGAGGAAGATTTCGTACCACTGCCCTCACCGGGCAGGATGTGAGCGTCACAAATATGGCGGCATGCACGCTCTTCCTCCGGCAGGTGGGCACATCCAGATCACAAATGCTTGTTGCAGGACTCTGGAGGAAACCCAAAAATGCGGACCAGAGCCTCCAGGAGGGGGGTTATGCAGGCACAGTCAGTTCACGGGTCCACAGGACACAGGAAGAGACACAGAACCAAGAGGAGGTGATGCCATCCGGACCCTGTGGGTGAGACCACGTGAGGCAGAGTCCATCCGGGAAAAGACAATGTGGGGATTGATCAGACGTGCCCTGAACTCCCCTTCATTTTGATTTAATCATTTCCTTTCCTTTCATTTCATTTCATTCCATTTCATTTCATTCCATTTCATTTCAAGGAGGGTTCATACTCAGCACAGAGCCCAACACAGACCTCATACTCATGACCCCAACATCAAGACCTGAGCTGAGACCACGCGTTGGACGTTCAACCAACTGAGCTACCCAGGCGCCCCTGAGTTCCCCTTTATTGGCAAGAGCTCTCACGTCTGCTTCTCCGACATTTTTTTTTTAAAGCGCCCATACATTCGGGTGACTTTAGGAACATTTCTCATTGGTACGAAGGATACAAGATGCATTTCATAAGGGTCCTGCCCCGACAGAGGCATTTGTCTCCGGGAAGGAAATAAGATAAATTACTACTGTTTCTGGTTCTGATGTAAACAAAATTATGTGCTATGGTGCACATCTACTGTTGCACTCCCAGTCTGGTATTGTCTTATGAAAAAATACTTCTTTCCCCCTGACTCTGGTTATTAAAAAAAAATTTTGGGGATATGGAAGGAACAAAGACTACCACCTGGTTGTGATCATCACTCATAGCTTTTGTATTTCTTCTAGGATTTGCCCGGTGGGTATAAGCCATGACCATGTGCGTGATCTTACCATGATGTCTCATAGGTTCCTTTTTCCACCCTTTTCTATTGTTGAAGCCTATTTTTATAATCCCCCTAAATTATCCCAGGAAAACAGCATTCTTGAACACACACGTTCATAGCGGCAATATTCACAGCGGTCAAGAGGTAGAAACCCATGTGTGCATCAACGAAGGAATGGACGGAGAATGTGGTCCATGCACACAGTGGAATATAACTCAGCCTTGAAAAGGAAGGACGTTCTGCACCTGCTACAACGTGCATGGACCTTGGGGACGTGATGCTCAGTGACATGCACCAGGCACAGAAGGACAGATCCTGTGTGATTCCACGTATATGGCGTCCCTAGAGGAGTAGCATCCATACAGACAAAGTGTACATGGGGAAGCCAGGGTCTGGGGCTGCGACTGGGGAATTAGTGTTTCATGGGGGACAGAGCTTCAGTTTAGGAAGATGGAAAGTCCTGGACATGGATGTTAGGGGTGGCTGCACAGCAATGTGGATGTGCTCGATGCCACTGAGCTGTGCACTTAAAAATGGACAAAATGCTGAATTTTATGCTGTGTATGTTTTATCAGAATAAAGAACTAAATCGGCATCCCAGTGAAACCACCGTGGAGAAGGGTACACAATGCAAAGCTGAGGAGAAGAGCTCATGGTTGTTGTTGGGCACAGCCCACAGTCCCAAACCTGTCAGAGTTCCCTTCCAGGCTGAAGGCATATTGCAAGGGACTCCTTGGGACAGAATCCAAGTTAAAGAACCAGAGGGATATTAGACACAGAGAAGAATGTCCTGGCAAAAGCAAGGGAGGGGACCTTGTATAAATGGATGAGGCAGTGGCTCCTGAAGGGTATAAGGTCTTCTTCTGGGACACATCACAATAAGAGAGACATAGGGTGGGGATTGGTGAGTCCTCCTCCCCTGACATCACAACATAAAGCCAAATGTGCTGTGTATGTTGTAAAGACACAGGAAAGAGTATTAAATCACGAAATTGTCACTAGTATGGCCGGACATCAGGGTAAAGGAAATGGGACATCTGGTACACCTCACATCTACTGAAAAAAGTCCTAAACGCATAGGAAAATGGAAACGGGACATCTGGTATACCTCACATCTACTGAAAAAGGTCCTAAACGCATAGGAAAATGGAAACGGGACATCTGGTATACCCCCACAACATCTCCTAGACAAGCAGCCTCAGCGGCACCAACCCTCCACCACATGCGATAGATTCGTACGTTGGAATATTATTCAGCCTTAAACAGGAAGGGAACGTGCTCTATGTGCCAACACGAATGAACCTGGAAAGCATCACGCTTCATGAAATCGGCTAGTCATGGAAGGACAAATCCTGCATGATTCCACTTTACGGCGAGATGCTAATCCACAAGCAGAAAGTCTCAATTACACAAATTGCAGATGAATAATTTCTAGACATCTGCTATACATCATTGTCCTTATGGTTAATTACACCATATTGTACCCTTAAAATTTTTTCAAGAGGGTTAGATGCCAGTTAAGTGTTCCTACTGCAATAAAAAAAATATTACGGTTTTATGACCCTTTCCCCCTTTAAATGTATATTAAAAACAGTTTCATGTGTTTGAAACAAGAAAAGAAAACTGGAGAATGTGCTTTGAAAATAGCAATCATTTTACTGTGACCCTGGTGGAGGCGAATGACTGATTTATGGGTCAGAACTTCTACGAGGGGAGGGACAAGGGTCAATGGACTGAGGAACTCACCTGTCTTGTCTGGGAACAAGGCACCATTGGGACTTTTCCTCTCTCCTCGAACTTCAGTAGAATTTTGCAGGATACTGTTACCTGTCTTTACCTATAAAGATCCTCTCTTTATTTTAAAGTGTTCATATTTCCTTATCATGGGTTTCTTTTTTGATTGCATTCACTTTGTTTAGAATCATTGCATTAGAATGTTTCTTGTCCCAGTAACTAAGTTTTTGCAGCCCCCTCCCCTAAATTTTCTGCCCCAACCACATGCCTCACCCTAGCCCCAGCCCCGTGAGTGATGACCCAACCTGGGAGTGTCCTGGCCAGAAAAACCAACCCAGGCCATCCACCGGCATTTCACAGTGGGTGTCCCCGTGTGCTACTGCGGCCAGTGTCCGTGGGCCCTTTACTCTAGCTGCGGAGAGGATCCATCGGAATTCATTTGACATTGAACGCTCGATCCTAATCAGATATCCGGATAGCTAAAGTAATGGACAGAGTCCGGCCTAAAAATCGATTCGTCAGATAACTTATGAACCTATTAATTGCTTGTTAGGCAATCTATCATGTTGTCCCGGGATCGGCGAGTGACGTAGGCTATTTTTCTAATGAACAAGCCAACACTCTAAAGATTTCAATTTAAGCTTGATAAGTGAGTGAGTTACGAGACCCTCGCTCTCTATTAATGAGCTCAGTGGATCATTAAGGCCCAGGAAATATTAGAAACATGCTCTGCTAATTTACTTCACTGTGGAGAAAACAGAGGCCGATGAAGGCGGAGTTAAAATCCAGCACGTTTCCTGAGACAGCATGCTCGCCTGTGCGGACCTGTGGGGAACACCGTGCCGACTGTCCCACAGGGCGAGTGGCACAGGTAGACGGCGTTCCTGTAGCAAAAGTGGAGACACCGGGATTAAGTTTTCAGAGCAAATGCTTGGGGGCAAGTTCAGGGTCTCCAGGAGGGGTACAAGGGTCTCCTGAAATGACGCTCTATGCCCTCAAGGTAGGCAATATCTCACAAAAGAGCTGGGGAACCTCGTGGTGTGCACACAGGTTGCGCGAGATGAAAGAGATTTTCTACCTACTTTTGTTTGTCAGATTGTGCACATCAAAGCTGAACGATGCCCTTTGCTCCTTGTGCCGTCTTCCCAGGAACTTCTGCTTTCACAGTTGGGATCGCGCCAGGCTTCCGGGATGCTGGCGAACGAGCCTTGTCTCACTGCAAGAGGCTGGTCCTGTAGGATCCGTACCAACTCAATTGGCAACCGCAGGTCCCGGGGGGGGGGGTGATGCCCGGTCCTGCCCCAGCCGCTGCACCCCTCAGGGGGTTGAGGCGAGACCCGGGGCTCACGTTCACGCTCACCCTGACGTCGGCTCCGAGTGCCCCAGGCTACGCCAGATGGCACCAACAACACAGCTACCCCAGAGCACAGCCCTCTCCAAAGGCCTCCCTGCAAATAAAGACCAGATGTCGCACACTCTTTATCTTAACAAGCACAGATTCCGATTAACCCAGAATTTGTACTCCTCTAGAATTAGTTTGATTTAGGTCTGTCTCAACAACTAAGCCAAGGGGGTGGGGGAAAGAAGTTTAAAAATTATATGCAGAGGAAAAGACGGGAGAAAACAATTTGGAACACATGGTTCAGCCTTATTTGTAGAGCAGACAGAAACATCCATTAGAATTACGTTGATTTAGCAGACCGTCGGCGACCCTTTGAAAGACGTTAGTGATGGCTGCCTTGTGCACGGGGTCCGCTGTCTGCCATCCCTCCCTCCCCCCACCCCCGGCTTTCGACCTGTAGCAATGGATTTGTCACTGTGCGGGCCAGCCATTCCCGCCCACTGAGCTTGGGAGCAGAGAGCACGACCAAAGTCTCTGGAATCCGAGCAGAAACTTGAGTACGAGAGCACGTCCACCCGGAGGAAATGATAGAATGTGGAAACAGTAAGCGTCCCCGGTGACTAGAATAGATACAGACATTCTTGGACAGGATCCTCAGTCATTAAAGCTTTTCTGGAAGAATTTGGAATGCAAGGAAGCAGAATCATGGCATCACCTATCCCCCCCACCCCTGCCTCCCTACTCCCCCCCACCACACCTCCGCCCCAGACACGGGAGAATTTTTACTTCTGGGAAGGGAAGGCACATGCTGATAATTACCGATTACAAGTGGCCCCTACATTTTGGGGCTGGAAACACCCAACGCGGCTTTCCTTGAATCACACGAGGTGATGTCGCGGGATTTGGCGGGCCAGATACTTGCCCACGCTTCCTGGATGCTTGGGGGGCCCCCCTGGTGTAAGCACACGAAGAGAAAGGGAACGTTTGACCAGGAAGATTAGCAAAACAAAAGAAGACACAAACCCAAACGTCTCACGATGAGATGAAACGTCACACATACCTGGGTGCCACATGGTGCATGTTTCGGGTAAGGAGCAGTGAGCCAGATCCTACCCTCGCGCCATTTCTCACTTTGTAGTGAATTTCATTTAAACTCTGAACCTTTTGATAGGTCATTATAGGCAGGAAGCCAAGCACATATGAATTTTATATTTATGGTCCGTACCAAGGTCACCCTTGAAAATTCCAAAAACTGCCTTCAGAACGACGTTTCTATTTTAATTGCCTTTCCCCCTGCCTCTGGTAGGGCACGGCCAGCTGAAAGAAGAAGGAGGAGGAGGAGGAGAAAGAAGAAAGAAGGAAAACAATATAGAACAGAACGGATGTTTTCCAGGACACTTGAGGACTCTGGCAGCATCCTGGGCATCCCCCACTGCCGTGACCACCGACACAACGTGGCAAGACAGTCAGCCTGGATGAGGACGTTAATTTTCCTCCCTTCAACCTTCTTTGAAAAAATGATGTGTTCAGGTACGTCACTGAGGCACACCTCACTGTTCGTGGAAATCGTGTAACTATGAATCTCCATAGGCATACAGGTAGGAACACCGTATCCATGTCTCGCAAGAACAGGGTCTGCTGGATGCTGGATGGAGCTTCCTGATGGCTCTCCTTCCAGCGCGTCTGGGGGTACTTTCCTGCTCCCCTTCTCCCTTCCCCTTGGTCTTCTTATGCTTCCTTCGTTGCCTCCATACCCTTCTCTCCCACCGCCATTTTGGTCCTTTGAAAGTCAGACCGTTATGTTCTCCTTCTTGGCACCCTACTTTAGCATGGTGAGTAGAACGTGCCTTCACCACCAATGGGTGCTTGTGGAATTTATCTTCTGCCCGTGAGTCCAGGAAACCTTTGCCGATAACCCTCCCGTCCATGGCGGAAGCTCAAACTCCAACTATAACGGCCTTGGCTTCAGGTCAGGGCAAGACCTTGCTCCCAGAGATCCAACGTGTGTTTGCTGAACACCTTGGAACGTGCTGTTCTCCTTCTTCTGCTGCTTGGGTCCATCTAGGAAGATGTGGGAAGGAAGGCATCATTGGTGACTCTGCCCGTTGCTTCAGAAGGATGCCTCATGGATTCAGACTTGCTGTTTCTGGGGATGGCTTTGTGCACACATACGCCTCATTCTCCACATCCAGTTCCCCCCCCGGAGAGTGCCACCGGGGGTCACGGGAGGTCTATCTCAGCATGGCAGCTGCCTGCATCTGCCCCTTCTGCCCACGTTCCCCTCTTCCAGGTGTCAGGACCACCATTCTGCCTGGCTTCTGCCCTCCCACTGGTCCATACCAGTCAGTCTTCAAACTCAGTCATGATTGCGTCAACCGTGCTCTGACGTGCAAACTCACGACTCGTTGCGATGGTAGAGTTTGTCATTTTTAAAAATTTCTACTTCTTACATGTGTTCCAACTTAGTTGTGTCAAAAGTACAGAAGATCTTACACAACCGTCCATCACTCTTCGGATGTCGGCTCTCACACAGTTTTGCGGTGTTCTTATTGTCGCTGTTTTTTTTTTTTTTTTTTTTTTTTTTTGACTCCATAGAGCTTTGCGCAGATGAGATTTGTGGATCCAGGATCAGGGAGGACGTTAAAAAAAATTTTTTTTTTTTTTTTTTTTAAATTTTTTTTCAACGTTTTTATTTATTTTTGGGACAGAGAGAGACAGAGCATGAACGGGGGAGGGGCAGAGAGAGAGGGAGACACAGCATCGGAAACAGGCTCCAGGCTCCGAGCCATCAGCCCAGAGCCCGACGCGGGGCTCGAACTCCCGGACCGCGAGATCGTGACCTGGCTGAAGTCGGACGCTTAACCGACTGCGCCACCCAGGCGCCCCAAAAAAAATTTTTTTTTAATGTTTATTCATTTTTGAGAGGCAGATAATTAGAGTGTGAGCAGGGGAGGGGCAGAGAGAGGGGGAGACACGGAATCCAAAGCAGGCTCCAGGCTCTGAGTTGTCAGCACAGAGCCGGACGTGGGGCTCGAACCCACGAACCGCGAGATCATGACCTGAGCTGAAGTCGGACACTCAAGCAACTGAACCCCCCAGGTGCCCCTCAGGGAGGACATTTTTTTAATTTTTTTTTTTCAACGTTTATTTATTTTTGGGACAGAGGAGACAGAGCATGAACGGGCGAGGGGCAGAGAGAGAGGGAGACACAGAATCGGAAACAGGCTCCAGGCTCCGAGCCATCAGCCCAGAGCCCGACGCGGGGCTCGAACTCATGGACCGCGAGATCATGACCTGGCTGAAGTCGGACGCTCAACCAACTGCGCCACCCAGGCGCCCCAGGGAGGACATTTTTAACGCCTCTCGTTAGTCAACCAACTTCAGTGGGGTCGCATTGTCTTCAAGACCGTATTTCCATCGCGTTTTACCAAAGTCAAGCATTTTCTGTTGATTATTGGCCATTTGTGTCATGTTCTTTGGTGTTTTTTTTTCTTGACTGGGGAACTTTATCGGTGATTTGAAACAGTCCTTTATGTATTAATGATGCTTTTGGTGTATAATGTATTTTCCGTATGTTTCCTCACATCCCCTTTAATTTTGTGTATATTTCGCGACACACAGAAGTCTTGATTTTTTTTTTTTTTATGGAATGAATTAGAAAAACCTCCTCTGTCACATCATAAAATCTTGGCATATTTCTTCATTGTCTGTCTATTCACGTGCCAGCCCCTTACTGCTTTCATTTATTATGTCTTTATAAAGGGTTTTATTGTCTGCTAATGTATGCTTTCTCTGTTCAGTCTTCTTCAGAAATGGCGACAGATTTTCACCACGTGGTCCTTGCGGGAGCTTGTTGAAATCAACGTACTCTTTGCAAACTTAAAAACCAAACCAAACAAATTCCTGGAAGACTTAAGCCTATATTTAAATTTGGGAAATATCGATCTATTTATAACAGTAGACCGTTTACATTCAGGAAGGCAACACGCTTCTCCACTGAAATATTCTTTTATGTGCGTTAGCAAAGCTTTTCAGGGTCTCCTTTTCAAAAGCCCTGGTACGTTCCTTATAAAATTCACTCTCAGGCACTTTACATGTTGTTGCACTGATGGCATGACCCTTTAATATGTTTTTCATTTTGTATTTCCATCATATGTATGCTTTTTCTTGTTGCCAAGAAACTTTTTTTTTCCTTCAAAATAGCTTGCCCCGTTTACTGGCTCCTGGTTTCTATTTTCGTTTCATCCTTACTCAAGGAAATCTGTTCTCAGATCTCATAATTACTAGTTACTTATTTCCCTGCTGTCTAGAACCTAGCGATTTCACCAACAGTAATCCTAATTTTGTCTACTTTCCAAAAATCAGGCCCGGGGTTTGTCTTTTGTTCCTTGTCGTGACTTGAAAACTAGCGAGGGTCCTTTCTGTTTGTTTTTTAGGTAGGCTTCGCACCCAGTGCTAAGGCCAATGCTGGGCTTGAACTCATAACCCCGAGATCAAGACCTGAGTGGACATCAAGCATCAGATGCTGAACCGACTGAGCCACCAAGGCACCCCCCTGAATGGTCTTAACTCACCAATAGCCTGCTTCCTTCCATCAGTGTGAATTCTTCCGACATCTCAATTTTCAGGATAGTCAGGAAGCTCATCCCTGTTTTAGGAGTCTCTTTTCTGGTGTTGCGCCTTTTGTAGTCTCTTGGCGATCATGCCTTTTTCCCTGTCTCCCTGGCGCAGCCCTTCTGAACGCCTTCTCCCCACTGTCCTATCGCTCTCGTCCATCCCACACCCCACCACCCAACTCACTGCCCCAAGCCAGCTCCCGTCATGCTGTTGTCCTGCACAGGGCTGTGCTGTCTTCCAGACCCACCGCACCCCCTCAGCCATCTTGAGCCTCTGCTAGCTGGCCCCAACTTGCTATCCAGCCCTACCCAATATCACGTAGTGCATGTCATGTCTCTGCAACCCAAGATGGCGCACGATTCCTACAAGTTGTGCCTGCCCACCTCCACATTTCTTTCTCCCCCACCCCTCCCACTGGGCAGATGCTGTGCTGCTGTACGCCCATGCTAACTCGTGTCATGCTGAGAGCAAACTGTGTAACCATAGACAATCCTTCTGGTCCCAACGGATAAATATGGCGGCCATCACCAAGCGCATCCACGGAACAGCATTTGCTATCGGCCAAACTCTTCCACACATGCCTCCCATGAGGGAATCCACACTTGAAGGTGGGGAAACTGAGGCACAGAGAGACACTCCCCTGTGCCACACTGCGGGGACTCTTCTGCTTCCTGGGGTTGGAGGATGTCCACTGTGGCACGTTGTGGAATCACCAGGGAAGTTTGTGTGAACATGCAGCGAGGTCAGTACCCCAAGCAGTCAAGGATCCCTGGGTGGGACCAGGTGTCCATATCCAGTAAAACCTTCGATCGCAAGTAACTTGTTCTGCGAGTGTTCTACAAGGCGAGCAAACATTTCTAATAAATTTTAACTTGACAAAGGAGCAACGTCTTGCGACACGAGTCGTACGTGATGCCGAGTGTCACAGGATCACAACCGAGCCAACAGTTCTTCAAATTCAATCTGTCACACAAGTGCTTTGGATTACAACCCTGTTTCTGGAATGAATAATGCTCACCAGCCAAGGTTTTACGGTATCTCAAAGATCCCAGGTGACCACGGTATGGGAGGAAAAGGCACTCTTTGAGGCTCTTGGAGTCCCTGCCTGGATCTGAAAGTTCCCCTCACAAGGACAGGTGAGCAGGACAGACGCACACAGACTCCCAGCGCGAACGTTGATTGGGACTCGGGAGCCTTCGTAAGGAAATGCAGACACAGGTGACTGCTGCCTGGTTTGGTGAGGACAAGGTAGGCGGGTGGAGGGGTGCGTGGGGTGTGGGGCACACGGGGGAACCTAGCACAGCCTGCTTCTTGAGACTCTGTCTCTGTGACCCTCTGTCTTGGGGATAAGGGTGGTCCTCCCCTCTGAATGCAGGGAAGGCACCTCCCACATGGGAGGGAGGGCACCACCCATTTCTGGAAAGAGACGAGGTCAGGTGACCTTTCTGCCCCTACTGCTGTCTCAAAATGCTTCAGCTTAACATATCCATTGTGCCACGGTGCCATATTTGGGATTGTCTGTCCCCAGCCCCATCCCCCGCGTGTTCTCGGTCACCCCATCAGGTGCTCTCACTGTGCTCCCCGCAAAGCCTATTACATAGTAGACAATAAATACACACGAAGTTCAAGGGACTCAGGGAACAACCACAATCCTGCCTTCCCTTGCACTTAAACCTACACATCTTCCCGTCTGACACGCGCCTGAGACTATTTCCGTCTGTCAACCTGGTCTTTTCGTGAGCCGCCCGGCCCGGGGGCCCTAAACTCAGCACCAGGGATGTGCCTAAGCCCTGAGTCACAACTCTCTTTGCGCGA
Source organism: Otocolobus manul (assembly GCA_028564725.2). NCBI lineage: Eukaryota > Metazoa > Chordata > Mammalia > Carnivora > Felidae > Otocolobus > Otocolobus manul. Next base: position 749,212 of record CM066692.1, on the reverse strand, counting down.
TTAAAATGTCTCCACATCGGAGCCCTCTCCGGTACTCAGCCCGTGTTTTCACTTGCAGAGATGACAGAGGCCTCCAAGCACCGCCGAGCACATAATGTTTTTCTCATTAACGGGCAGACTTTCAAAAGGCCGAGCCCCGGAATCCGGGCTCTGCGTTTTCGCTGCACCTGCGAGGAAGCTGAAATGTTCTTCACACAGCACTGAAGAAACGCGGCCCGAGGAATTGGCATTCTCTGCAGGCTCCTTGGACCGGCATGGGCTGGGGGCTCGCGGGGGCGGGTGGGGGGGGGCTGCAGGGAAAACGCAGCGCTTAAGAGCACATGACTATCAAAGGCTTGTGGCTGAGCCCCATTGATATTTGTCAGGGATGTGCCCCGCGGAAGCTGCAGCCCAGACGGTGGCAGAGTGTGGGCCATTGTCGGCGTCTTGGGCGGCCGATTTCCTCCACCAGTGGGTGGCGCGGTGGGGTTCGCCCAGCCTGGGATCCCCGGGGCCTCGGGATCCAGGATGCAGCGGACCCAGGACGTGCTCACAGACACCCTGTCGCTAAGAGTGCCCAGTGAGTGTCTCCTCCCAGACGCCGGGGAGAGAGAAACCTGCCAGCCACGTGGGGCACCTCGTGGGGCCCCCAACTCGCGCTCGGGGCCTCTGCTGGGAAAGCAGACCGGCCTGGAGGCAACAGCTCTGGGCCTGGGGGCTGTGCTGCAGGCTGGCAAGTGGCCCGTGCAAGGGGCAGTTCCTGTGGAGAGGCTGGGCCCAGGCAAAAAGAGGCAGATTTGAATACGAAAAGCTTCCCCACAAAAGGCCGGACCCCCTGCCCAGCTGGTCTCTACAGAATCCCCTGGTCTTTTTTGTTCTTCTCACAAAGACCCTGGGCCCCTGGGGGCAGCCGGTGACCTCCTGAAGCCACAGAGGGTCCTCAGGCTGCATTCGTGCAGAGCCCCACACACTCAATCAATGCGATGCTTGTTTTTCCGTTAATGTTTCCCTGATGACCAGCGGGAGGCTGCTGTTCGGAGGGCACTTGGGTTGCCTTGAATGAGAATCGCACAGTTAGGGGAGGAGTCACCGTCAAAAATCAGAGCGGGTGATAAGAAAGGAGATCGCTCCTGCCAAAAGGAGAGCCAGGAGGCAAAGTGCTTGTCTGTTTCAGGGTTTTCAACACCAGGGCGAGAGCCACTGGGGGCTAAACGGCTTTCTGGGGTGGGACCTCCTGTGCACTGCAGGGTGATGAGGACAGTCCCTGATCTCCACCCACCAGATGCCAGGAGCAACTCCCCACTTGTAATGACAGAGAATGTCCCCAGACATTGCAAAGTGTATCCTAGAGGACAATCACTCTGGCTGACAATCACTGCCATAGATAGATAAATAGATAGATGGATAGATAGATGGTTAGATGATAGATAGATAGATAGATAGATAGATAGATACAATGATGGATAGATAGATGGATAGATAGATAGATAGATAGATATGATGGATGAATAAACAGACAGATAATAGACATAATGGATGGATGGATGGATAGATAGATAGATACATAGATACAATGATAGATAGATAGATATACAGATGGATAGATGATAGATACATAGATAGAAAGAGATAGATAGATAGGTAGATATATACACAGATGATAGATATGATGGATGGATACATATGATGGATGGATGGATGGATGAATGGATGCATAGATACATAGATACAATGGTAGACAGATACATAGATAGATATAAAGATGGATAGATAGATGATACATAGATGATAGATAGATACAATCGTAGATAGGCAGATAGATGGACAGATAGATATACAGATGTATAGATAGATAATAGATAGATACATAGATAGATAGATAGATAGATAGATAGATATGATGGATGGATAGATGAATAAACAGGCAGATAATAGACATAATGGATGGATGGATATATAGATACAATAATACATAGATATATAGATATAAAGATGCATAGATAGATAATAGAGATAGATGGATAGATAGATAGATAGATAGATAGATAGATAGATAGATAGATATGATGGATGGATGACTACACGGACAGACAGATAATAGACGTAATGGATGGATGGATGGATGGATGGATAGATACATACATACATGTGATGGATGGATGGATGATGGATGGATAGATAGATGATAGACAGTTTCTCATGGTCAGGGCTTCTCAGCCTCTGCACCACTGACACTTGGGGCTGGAGCACTCTCTGATGTGTGACGTCCTGTGCATCGCAGGTGCCGAACAGTGTCTCTGGTCTCCACCCACCGCACGCCAGTTCTCCCCAGTCATGACACCTCAAAACGTCTCCGCACATTGCCAACTGCCCCCTGTTGCAGAATCACTCCCGCCCGTACAGGCAAGGACCACTCATCTATCCCTACTATGCTTTGTGTAAAACCTGGGAGCAAGACTCCTCCCAGCCTGGGACCTTACAAATAGGTCTCCGGGAAGAGAGACACTTTAATCTGAGACAACACAGCCACTAATAAACTTTGGAAGGAAGCAGGTCTCCATCTGGCAGAGATGTTTCTGTCCGCAGGCATGAGAGCAAAATGCATTCTGTGCTGTGTGGGCCCCTCACCTGGGTCACATAGTAAAATGGTCTCTGTGCTTGGTCACAAGGAAGCTGGCTCATTCCCTTTGGGGGAGGTGAATGCACGTGGCACAGGAGGGTTAGGGACATGGGGAATTCACTGCCTGTGTGCAGGAAAACCCTCCGGGACCCACAGAGAACATAACCACGTCCTTAATGTTAGTTGCGACCCACGGACGATTGTAAGAAGTCCCTCTGTTGCAATAGACTATGGGAGCATTAAACTTGCTCAGACGGGTGCAGTAGGATATAGGGTAGTGAGTCTTCTGTGTTAAAGGGGTTTCATGGACGTGGAAAGATTTCAAGGTGGTGCCTAGTGAGTTAGAAAATGCTGTCCATCTGCGACCTCGTCCTGTTCATGGGTCCCTGTCCTGACCAGCCTTGCATTCGTTTTCCTCAATCCATTAAAGGCCAACAAATAAAGCAAAAAAAGGTATCCCCCGGCCCAAGTTCTTGTAGCTGACGTCCATTCTTGGCCTCCCGTGTTTCACTGTTGTGAAGTGAAAATCCGAGCTGGCCCCCAGAGATGCAGAATGTGATTCTCACCCGACGGTGTGGAGGCCATTTTATCGTTGGAAGCATCTCCTTGCAACCGTGGACGGAGGGAACAGACCATGGTGCATTCCTAAAGCGGAGTATTATTCGGGCAGGAAAAGGAGAAAAGCTCTCACACCTGTTGCCACACGGATGGGTTTTCGGAAACGTGATGCTGAGCGACAGAAGCCACACACACCACAGTCCACGTGGCGTGTGGTCCCGTCGACGTCACTAGTCAGAGCCTGTCTGGCTGTGGGGTCCACGTCGTGCCCTCTGCTGTGGCAAGACTCCGTCTTCTGGGTGATCCCGCCCCACGAGGGCGGCGGTGACGGTCGGTTTCCTCTTGGGGGGAACAGAAGACAGGTAAGCTCAGAGAGAAAGGCTCTCGTGTACCTGTAGGTTGTCAGCTGCCTGCACCTGAGAATAATCAATCCTGCAAAGACACACGTGCTGGGGCTGGGGCCACATCCCGGACTCTTATCAACCTGTTTCTGTGTGACATATTTCACTACCTTTCCATGGATACAGGGTCTGCTTTCAGGGACACGAGAATGTGCTGGAAACACATAGGGCTGGTGTTTCCAGACCATGGTGAATGTGCTGGCCGCCCCTGACTTATATAAACGGCTATGTATATATTGCATGAATGTCACCCCGATTTTAAAAAGCGCATTAAAACAATTAAAATGGGTCAACAATTTAAAAATAAAAAACGTTAGGGGCGCCTGGGTGGCGCAGTCGGTTGAGCGTCCGACTTCAGCCAGGTCACGATCTCGCGGTCCGGGAGTTCGAGCCCCGCGTCGGGCTCTGGGCTGATGGCTCGGAGCCTGGACCCTGTTTCCGATTCTGTGTCTCCCTCTCTCTCTGCCCCTCCCCCGTTCATGCTTTGTCTCTCTCTGTCCCAAAAATAAATAAACGTTGAAAAAAAAAATTAAAAAATAAAAATAAAAATTAAAAATAAAAATAAAAAACGTTATTAAAAACTTAAAAAGCCAAACCAAGGGCGCCTGGGGGGCTCAGGTGTTTAAGCGTCCACCTTCGGCTCAGGTCATGATT